>JAVJGI010000035.1:12743602-12763825 GCA_035590275.1 Ibycter americanus
GACCCGGCCCCGCTGGCCCCGCGGGGCTTGGGCCGCCGGCGCTTTGCACACCGCGGCGGGGCGGCTGTAACGGCTTTGCTTTGGGGCCGCGCAGCGCAGCGAGCAAGGAGCCCGGTGCAGCCACCCCCGGACCCCCTCTGCTGTCCCTCTCCCGCTCCCTGTGCGTCAACAGCGGCGGAGGGTGGGCTGCTTCATCTCCCCAAAGCAAGAGCACGGTAAATGGGATCTGTGTTTTCCCCAGCGAGTGGCTTCTAAGGCGCCTGCTTCTCGTCCTTGCTGTTGGCACACAGTTACAGAAGCATGTGGCTGTTGGCTGGGGCTGGCCGATGCCACCAGCCCGCTCGCTGGGCTCCGCAAGCATTGCCCACATTGATCCCCTTTGTGTCCCTTTTCTAGAGGAGCTGCGGCAACGTGGCTTGCATGAGTGGCTGGCATCTCTGTCTTTCGATAACCCTGATTGTCCTGACCTGCAGCTGACCATGGGTGCGGTCATTGTGGAAGAAATGAGGGTGGCTGTAGAAGCAGCCACAGGATTCAGGTGTTCAGCTGGGATTTCGCACAACAAGGTACATGCGTAACACATCAGCCTCACTTCTTCTGAGTAGCAGAGTCAGAATGTGCTGTAGATGCTCTCCTGCGCACTCTTGAAGTCTGCTGTAGAAGATCAGCTGAGTGGGGAATGCAGCCATGTGTGAGCACACCTTCAGGGAAACTATCGGACATCTGAGAAGGGGAGGAGTTTTTTTCCCAGAGTTGTGGCCCATGCGGTCAGCATTCAAATTTACTGCCTGGATTCCTGGTGTACCCTAATGAGTTAGTTCACTAGGAAGAAAAGAGTTTTAAGTCCTCCTGGAAAGTTTTCATCAGGAAAAAATGAGAGCTTACAGCAGGTAACTTCTACCGTGAGTTTTAAGCAACAGCGGCTGTAGCCAGGGAATGGTTTTTACTCATTCAAGTTCCCAGCGACCTGGAGAAAGAAGAATGTCAGTTTGGGGCACTGAGGTGAGTCGGGTCACTCTTCCTCTTTCTGGTCGATCAGTCTTTACCCCTGCTAGCAGGCCACGCTTTGGGTGATGCTCAGTGAGCTGCTGAGAGTAGCCACAGGAGCACTTTGTGCATGACAGCAGCTGCAGAAACAAACGGACTTTGATGCTGCAGTTATAGAAGGTTTCCTGCTGGATGAAGTGCAGGGTGGTTTACTGAGAGTACCTAGCACTCATTTTGTTCTTTGCAGATAAGGTTTGCACCTGCAGAGGTCAGCTGGCTGTGGAAGCACTGTAGCATGTTCTGCACAGCCACATGTAGGCTCTGGTAATCTCTGCACTGTGCTTGCTGGTATAGATATACAGTTCTTCAGGGAGCACAGTACATCACAATTTCTTTACTCCCTCAAAAAAAAAAAAAAAAGTGTGCTAGGATCCTGGTCCAGCACGTGTAGATTAGAGGTGTCAGAAAAAGTAAATTTTTTCTCACCATGAAGTCTTAGTGATTGGTTCAGCTTGCAGCACTTCACTGTATGAACAGTGTGGGTAAACTTAGAGTCTCCAGTGAAACAAGAATAACAATAATTGGACATCTGGAAAATGACTGGATATGAAAAGTTGAAGGAAAGGCATCTACTTTGTCTAGAAAATAGTGAGAATGTATGTAAGCCTGTAAAACAGGCTGTTAATACAGATCATAGCTCAATAGGCAGGAAAGAAATTTCGCTTAGTTACAGGATGTGTGGTAAAGCAGTGAAAGAGGAAATTATTAGACTCGTTAAAAAAAACCCAACAAACAAACATCTAGCTAAACGTATTTCAAGCTGATCTGTGTATTCTTGATCCTGTGGTAGATTAAGAGTGGGAGGGGAAGCTGTACAGCAGAGAGGCTAGGGAACATCCCTTCCAGGCTAGCAATTCTGTGTTTTGCAGATTTACTTCTGCAGCATTATGTTGCTGTGGACCTTGCAGAGAGAAGATTAAAATAGTGACACTGAGAAAAAGCAAGACAGAAACACAGAAGATGAAGGAGCAAGACAGTGAGAGAAATAGCCTGAGGAGGATTATGGGGATGCTGTGGAAGCTGTAGCATGCTTGCCTGATGGAAAACTAAGCCAGCCAGAACAGGTCATAGATCCAGATCCCCTAGCTGCCTGGAGCAGGAGTCCAGCCCTTCGCAGAGCTAAAAGTCTGGAAGCAGCAGTGCTTTCAGAGTACCCAGCCGGTGCGTGCCAAGTCCCGAGGTGGGTGCTACCTGAGAGCAAGCAACGGAGCACCCTGCATGTCCCTCCTAGCAGCTATTCCAGAGGCAGCTCTTAGAGGTGATACAGCACAAGCCATTAGGTATTCTAACAATGAAACCAGTGCAAAGTTTGTAATAACAGGGTTTCCACCCTCTTTTGTTTTACAGACACTGGCAAAACTGGCCTGTGGGTTAAACAAGCCCAACCGCCAGACGCTGGTATCTTCGCGATTTGTCCCACAGCTCTTCAGCCAACTGCCCGTCGGCAACATGTAAGTGCTGGGGAGCTGCCTGCTTTTGTGCCGCTTGGGGCTTGGGCTCAGCTGCTCTGTGGCAAGGGCATGTATTGGAAAGGCTGGTGCTGTGCTTCCACAATCCAGGCTTTTATCAGGAAGAGAGCCCTGTTTGTCTTCATTGTTGTGGTACTTGTTCCTGTTGGCTTGTCATCATTGCTTGTGTGAGCAGAACTAGGTGACTTGGGGGTAGAAAACTGCTCCTGGCCACCTCAACAGAGAGCAATTTGATGCTAATTGATAGCAGCCAGCAAAAAGACTTTCAACTCCACAGTAACTGCTCATCAGTGCTTGTAAGAAATGGAGAGGAAAGCCTGCCAGTAATCAATCACTCACAGCTGTGAGTGACAGTTGAGGAGGAGCATGCTTGGGAGCTGCAGCCCTGCCAGTGAAGGGACCACACACAAAAAGCCCACTAGCAGCCTGTGGGCAGCCTTTCCCTGGGTACAGCTGTGCTCAAGATGACTGCTGGGGTGCGTAGGTATAAGCCAGGGGCAACTGCAGGCCAGGAAGCTGTAGCTGTGCTCCAGTGTGATTGACACAGTTGTGCTCCCAGAGAGCAGATGTGGTTTGGTTTTGAGCATCCACACTGTGCACAAGTACTTTTCCTAGTGTAGGGAAGAGTTACCAGCACCGCTGCTCCACAGCAATGGATCCCTGGTCCTTCTCTCCAGACCTGCACTGCTGTTTTCTGCCTTCAGTGTCTCCCTAGGGATGGAGAGGGGTATGTGTGGGGAAGGGTCCTGTCTGTGTAGGAGGAAGCAGGGAGCATGTAAGGCATTCTTCAGAGTATGGTTTGGGATCATGTTTTGAAGATGGAGCTGAGGGAGAGGCACTGGAACTGAGTGAGCCAAGGAACAGTTCTCACTTAACTCCTATGTGTCCTTCTACTATGAGCAGAAGAGCTGTAATGTACCAGTTGTTCCCTTTTGTCCTGCTAGTTCCTGACTGCTTCTAGCTGTCATGATCTAGGGATAGCTGCTGCAAGAAGACTTGGCATAGTCCTCACATGATCCTTCAATTGTGTTTTCTCTTTTTCTTTCTTTTTCTGCTGTAGCCGTAACCTGGGAGGCAAGCTTGGCACTGCCATCACAGACATCCTGGGAGTAGAGTACATCGGGCAGCTGACACAGTACAGTGAGACAGAGCTCCAGACTCACTTTGGAGACAAAACCGGGTAATGATAAACCACTCACCACAACTTGACTCTTGGCAGGAACTGAGACTTCCTTTCGGTCACAGGTTGTTCTGCCGTGATTAGGAAGGTTGGAAGGTAAAACTTCAGTGACATCTTTGAGAACATTGGTCTGGCAGGCCACAAACAGGTTTTCAGTCTTGACTGCTCCCAGGCACACTCCCCAGGATAGTATTTTGCCTGTCAGCCAGTTCCTCTGCTTTTCTCTAGTGTCTTAAGGATGGGGCCAAGCTGTGGAAGGGCTCCCTGCAGGCTGGGAAGCAGGCAGGCTTGACAGTCTCATTACAGAGGAAATTACAAGGCTGGACTGGAGCCTGAAACACCACTTCTGGACCCAGAGCAGCAGTTGGGGTGCCGTGCAGACCAGTGAACTGTTGCCACTTCAGGAGAAGAGGCAGAGAACTTGTGCCAACAGGCAGCTGTGGCCTGAAGGAAGCCTGCCTGTTCAGCTGCGGCTGCAGCTGCAGCAAGAGTCAGAGCTTGCACAGAGCTGAAAGCACGGCTCAGCAGAAGGCTGACTTGCTGCCCAGTGATGCCTGCCTGTCTGTGGTGGCCTTCACCTCATGCTTCCTCTGTGGCTTTCAGGTCCTGGCTCTATGACTTGTGCAGGGGAATTGAAGAGGAACCTGTCAAAAACCGGTACCTGCCCCAGTCCATTGGCTGCAGCAAGAACTTCCCTGGGAGGACAGCCCTGGCCACGCAGAAGGAGGTAGGAGAAGCTTACATGTAGCATAAGGCTTGACACTTGCAATGGAGCAGATGAGAACACTAAAGGCTGAGACTAGCTTGCAAAACTGCTGCTTTTGTGTGTCACTGTGCCCTAAAACCCAGCCTAGGGGCTCAGTGGGAAGAGGTGGTTTGGCCGCCAGAAATTAGGGAAATACCCATTTGACAGAAACGCATTGACAAACTCCTGCACAAAGGGGTCAAACTTTGTTGTAATTTCTACAAGCAAAACTGTGGGTCTGTGCTGTTCAGAAGGTATTCACGGTGCCAATCTTCAAGGGCTTTGTTGCTAGAAAGAAGGTAACTAGTCCAAAGAAAGAGAGAGGATGCACCTTACCTGTTAGCTGGGGAAAGGTTCCTACAGAGCTGTAGGAAGATGCAAAGAGAGATCCAGCGCTGCGGTCTCTGATTATTTGGCAAAGTCTAGTAGTAATGCTGCAGGACTTGTATGTACAATGCCTTGTCTCCAGCATTGAATCCTCATCTGGGCTGATTTCTCCAGGAGTACTCCAGATATGGGGCTTGTAGTCTGTGCCTATTCCAGTCTGATCCCACTCCAGCATTCCCCATGTGCAGAGCGTTGCTGTGGCCTGGTGGCAGTGCTGTGACCAGTGGCCCAACCTGTCTCTTACCACTGTTTTGTCCAGGTGCAACACTGGCTCCTGCAGCTGGCCTTGGAGCTGGAATCCAGACTGATCAAGGACAGGAGCCAGGTAAGGAGGGGAAGCACAGGAACCAGCGTTCTCCCTGCTGGCCTTCAGAAGGCCATCCAGTGCATTTGCACCATGAGCTGTTTGCAGGAGGCTGGGGGTGGTGTGTGGTGGGGGAGGAAATCTGCTGGCCCTCAGATGTGTGCTGAGGTGCCCCAAGCAGAGAGGTGTGCAGGGGCCCAGCCAGGAAGGATGGTTTTGCCCAAAAATGCTGCAGGGCTAAGGACAGTCCTTGTCCTGTGCTTTAGGATGCAGGGACCTGAAAGCCGCTGCAACTTCATCCTGCCACACTGCTGCTCCCTTGCAAGCCCTTTGCTGATGCAGTTCTGCATGTGCTGTGGGCTGTGAGAGGATGCAATACACTCAAATCAAAATGGTAGACCGCAGGCTAGGGTGAGATTAATCTGCGAGCTTCATCGCTGCTGGGGGCGGGGGGAGCAAAAAAAGGTGCGCAGCTGCCTTTGAAGGAAAGCAAGGACTAACTGCTTCGCATCCTGTGTGGCTTGGCTGTACAAGCAGTGTACAAGCGGTTCTGTATCTCATGCCCTGGAGATCAGGCCAGGCAGGACAAGCTGCCATCTGTCACACAGGAGCATCTTCAGGAGGTGATAGCTGATGGTACAGAGTTCTGGGCAGTGAGACTGTCTCCTCGGCCTTTCCTGCTCTTTCCTGCAGGTGTCGCTTGAAACACTGCTACTTCTCTCTGCAGAACCACCGAGTGGCCAAGCAGCTGATGGTGGTCATCCGCATGCAGGGAGACACCCGGGTGTCGCGCTTTTGCGCTCTGTCCCGCTATGATGCCCAGAAGATGTGCAGCGATGCCTTTGCCCTCATCCAAAACTGCAACATGGCTGGGGCTCAGCAGGCGGCCTGGTGAGTGTGGGAGAAGGTGGTTCTCATCCCTGTCCGGGGTGGTTCTGCTGCCGGAGGTGCAGGGTGAGCCAGGGACCTGACACAAAGGAATGAGAGTGTTATGCCAACTGGCAGGAAAGTTGCTCCCCAGCACATGCACAGTGGAGTGCAGTGACCTCTGCTTGTTAGCAGTAGGACAGCTGTGAAAGTCTGGCCTCTTCCTAGCCCCACATCTGGCAAGACACTTCTGACTTCTGTACGTGGAGCTGATGATTGCTGCTGGCAGGGGGTTGTCCAGCTGAAGCAAGGCAGTCCTTGCCCTGCTGGGCTGGAGAACCTAGCTAGACCTTGCTCTCCTCCCCTAAGGACAAATGTGCTTTTTGGGAGGAGGCCACTGGGGCAGATAGGAAAAGCTAAGGTGCACATATTCAACATCACTTCCTTCCTTCCTCCTGCTCTGGAGTGAAGGCAAGAAGGTCCTGTCTGTTAGGCTCAGGCAAGGCTGCTGCTCCCTTAAGGCCCTCTCACCTTGCCTGGGAGTCTCACAGCAGCTATGGCCCGTGGTGGACTGAAAGTCCAGGCTGGCACTGGCTGCCCCTGCTCCAGTGCCCTTTCCTTTGGGAAATGCTGCTCTGGGAAGGAGGCTTTCTGCTCTGCCCACTGCAGCATGCTGTGTCCATGAGACTGTTCTGGAGGTAGCAATACTAGCATTTTGTCAGAGGAAACCTCTCTTCTGCCCCTTGCCAGATACCCAGACTGCAGTTCCCCTGTCTCCTGCCTCCGAACGTATTATGTTGCTTAAAGTCTTACCTCAACAGACTTCTTCCTTCCCAGGCTGGTGTCTGAGGTGATGTTGGTTTGTCCTTTGCAGGTCTCCACCACTCATATCGGTGCTTCTCTCGGCAAGCAAGTTCTCAGAGCCAGCCACGCTCCTCTCTGCAGGCATTGCCACCTTCCTGACGGGTGATACCCAGCCTGATGGCACTGCCACTGGCAGCCAAGACACCGCATCATCTAAGAGGCCCAGGGTCAAGTTCTTCAGGAGCCCAAGCAAAGAGCTTAGGCAAAAGCCAGCTAATGCTATTGAGTCATTCTTCCAAAAGGCAGCAGAAAGGCAGCAGCCACAGACAGTGGCAGCAGCCAGCCTGCCTGCTGCTACCACTGCGGAGTCACCTGTGCCCGACTCCCCAGAGCACAAAGAGAGAGATGGCACTGGATTTGCCTCTGTGCAGTGTGACCTAGAGTCCCCTGCGAAGTGGAGTCCCAGGGATGGGAGCCCTGCTTCTCCTTACAAGAGGCTTCCCTGTGAAAAGTTGCTGTCTGATGCTACACAAACACCCTCGACTCCACCCAGCTCCAGGACCCTTCTGAAATTAGAGCCAGCTGTGGAGGGAAATGAGCAGAATTTGCCGCCCGCCCCTGAGCTCACCCCACTCCCTCCTGCCTCGCCGGGGGATCAGCAGCACTGTGAGAAGTGCGGTCAGCTCGTGCTGGTGTGGGAATTCCCAGAGCACATGGACTACCACTTTGCTCTGGAGCTGCAAAGCTCCTTCCTGGAGCCCAGTGCTCCCACAGCTCCAGCAGCAGCTCCCAACCCAAAGGCTGCAGGTTCCAGGTCTCCTGCCAAGGCGAAGAACAAACCCAAGCCTCCAGCAGTGTCTAGTGCAAAACGACCTAGAGAAGGTGTGACAAGAACTTTAGATTTTTTCTTTAAGCGCCCACCTCCTTAACTCCTAGCCATGCTGGGAGTTTTTAGATAATCAGTGTTTTTAAATACAGTTAAAAGTTTTTATACTGTCTGTCAGATTTTAATGCAGAAAAGTCTAATAAATTATCTCTAAGTCTAAGAGGAACTGGAACTTGTGAATTGCATAAGATGCTGGACATACCTAGCTTAGTGGGTGGCAGCTAGCTTGCCTCTGTCTGCTTGGTGCTATCAGAACCTGCATTGTACTCTCATCTATGCCTCTTGCCATGGGTATTTCCACAGCATCACTGCTCAGTAATTCTGTTCCTACTGTAAAAGCAGGCAGTGTAAGCACAGGGGCTTATCCCAGGGAATCTCTAGCCAAGCCTAGGCTTGAACCCTTTCCAGCTACTTAACATGACGCCTTTCACCTCATGGTGGTCCTCTGGCTGCAGTTGCAGGCCTTGCCCTTACTGTACAACTTATACATGGTAGCTTAGCCCTGTGGTTCCTTCTCCCCTTTCCACCTGGAAGACAGATTTTTATCTCTGCCCGCCCTGCCCAAGGATTTTTGTTATAGACAGATTGGCAATTCCCTCTGTGTGGCAGTCCGAGTGATGCTTATTAGTAGCCCTGGAGTGCACAAGAAAGATTGCTCCTGCCAAGATTTGAGGAAGTTGGAGCTGCACAGGTATGCTTTTTGTTGGGCTTTTTGAAATCTTTGCACCAGTTCCTAGTAACTGCTATTGACACATAAAAAAGAGATGTACTTGCCCACAGCTGCCTGGCAGGGCTCAGCTCTGCGCTATGCAGCTAGCTGCCTGGAGCCTGCCAGCCTCTTCCACAAGTGCTGCGGCCAATAATTTGAACTTGGCTCTTAGGGCAGGAGGAGGGAACATGCAACGTCAAGGCAACACTGGGTGGGGTTTGGAAACCCACTTCACCGAGTTTCATCAGCTGCAGACTTCCCCTCCCTGAGCAGGGGAGAGCGCCTTTCTGGCAGCAGATAATGACGCAAAGTGCAGCTGTATTCAAATGTGCCATTTCCCCTTCTTTTCTGAACTGCACCATCCTACTTGCAGCTGTTGAGCTGCTCTCCTTCCAGCAAACAGCCTGCGCTGGGAAGGTCCTACATTACTGTCAGTAGGGGGCTAATACTTGACAACACAGTTGCGACACTTCAGGAAACACAAGCAGCTCATTCTGGTGCGTGCAGCTCTGCTGGTAATCAGCAGAGGAAGGAATTACAGTCACTCCCATTAATGACAGTCCTCACATTGCAAAGTGACAAAGTTTCCCAAGTCCTCACGCAAAGAGAAATAGCAACCAGTCTGGCAGGGTTGCCTTACGCTCCTGTGACAGTGGCACGTCTTGTTTCCTAAGTGTCTGGCAACACTGGGCTCTGCAGTCACCACTACCTGACACAAAACCAAGTTGGTAACAGGCAAATCCCTCCAGTGACACAAGTCACCTCCACAGGGAAGCCTTTCTGCCTCTGCTTGTCCCAAGGGAACAACCTGTTCTCAGGGAGAGACGGCAGTCGTGAACCCCTTGAGAAGGTCAGAGCTATTTTAAAAATAAACCACCAGTTAGACGTGTGCCCTAGAAAGCATCCCTTTAATTAGGCTCTGGGGGAATCTGTGGCTGTGAGGAAGCACTCACCACAGCCTGTTCCACCACAACAGCCTGAAGTGCTGCGCTCAGGGTGACGTGGCTGCCTGTCACCCCAGGCTGCACACTCAGGCTTGCTCAGATAAGCCGGGAGAGCACAGTTGTAAACAGCAGCGCGCGTGCATTCCTTCCACACTACAGGGCAGTATTTATAGGGCTGAATGCAGGAAGCTTAGGAAGGGGTGAAGGGCAGCCATCTCCAACCGTGACCCAGCTCCAAGGGCAGCAGGGCAAGAGCCCAACTCCACCCCCGCTCAGTGTACAATTCAGCCAGCAAGCTCAATAAAACATCTTTATTCTGTACATTTATATATAGATGCTTGGGTAACAGTGACAAACCCCAGCATTAGAAAAATTCAAGACAACAAAACAGCAATTATGAAGAGCATGGCACCAAGAACAGTCATGCCACAGATGGCAGGGATGAGGTGAGACCAGCCATCAGCTATTTCAGAGGTCACAGCACCCATGCCCACTTCGGGGTAGAAAACATCAGGGTTGCTGCAAACAGCTGGAGACCCCGCCACACCCCAGGCAGCTTTCTTTGTGACCCACTAGCACCAAAGGGAAGAGCCTGCTGGCAGCTGGGGCTTGTCCTTCTTGCAGGCATGGGTGAAAGACCACATCACCATAACACCCAGACCACTGCCAGGATGGAAAAAAAGAGGGATCCTGCTTGAGCAGTGACCCTAAGCCAGCAACTCTTGTCTCACTGCTGGGCTGATGGGGGAGAAGCAGTTTTCAGCTGGGTCAGTGCTCCCCCCAAGGGACAGGTCACTCCTGTCACTACCGAGCTGCCTCTGAATCCCTTCATTGATACCACCATTTCACTGGCTTCCCTACGCCTCAGCACGCTCTTTGCAGGGTGTAGCTGCCACGTCCCACCTGCTAGAGCCCAGCCCAGCAGAGAGCACCACTTTGCGACATCCACAGATCAGCACGGGCCGCTCAGCCCCGCAGGCACTGCTTGTGCCAGCAGCAGAACTTGCTCTCCGGGTACTAGAACGGCTGTTTGGGTGTCCAAGTGCTATCACAGGCTCTCGCCCTTCTCTTCGGTCAGGGTTAGCAGGCCACCACACCATGCAACAGGGCTGGGTGAAGGCCTGTTGCTCACAGTAGACACACTTGGTCTAACAGTCAACAATAAAACCAAAAGCCTATGTACAGCCATACAGCCCCCGCTGCACCCTCCGGGCTACACAGGCGAGCTGCACGACAGCGAGCGGGAGACAAATGTGCTCCACTCTTTGTTCACAAAGTCCTTGCTGGCAACATCAGCTTTCTTCTGACAACAAACCCCAGTGGCAAGGGAAAGAAAGGAGTTCTTCCTCCAGGAGAAACAAATAAAATCACGCCACTGTCAAATCACATCTAAACAACATAAGTCACCTGGTTTTGTGTTAGTAACGCAGCCTATCCTCCTCACACATTAAGGCAAGCATGTGAGGAGCAAGCTGGGCTGGGACCTGGAACAGCCACACCAGGGAGCCCACTGCAAACCACTGCTGCCAATGTGCAGATGACATCGTCAGCTGAACATCCATGGAAACAGCCCGCACACGCCAGCACAGACCCAGGTCCCGCTCCGCTCCACAGAACGGCCTCCTGCCCAGCTGCTGCAAGGAACGGATGGAAGCGCAAACTCTGCCTTCATGACGTTACATCAGGAGGCTGCGCCACTCAGAGCAGCCACAGCTTCCCAGGAGTCAGAAAGTGGGATGCTGAAGGAGCGTGTACATGTGAGTGGGGAACAGAACATCTGTCCAACAGTAAGACACTCAGATTGGAGTAATGCAAAACCAACACACAAACGGACACACAGCAGATTAAAGCCAACCAAGATTAAAACAGTTAAAAAGTGTCCTGAATGCATTCTGAGAGGTTCAACCAAACCCCTGCTGTGGGTAGCAGGACCTCTTCCATCCCCTGCCTAGAAGGATGTGCTGCAGGATGATTCAAGAGAGGATCGTTATCATCCCAGTGCTCAGAGAGCAGAAATGGGACCAGCTTGTGTCAGAGATGCAAAACCATCTCTTCACTGCTAGTCTTCAAGGGTTCTGCTCCTCCCAAACAGTAATTTTCAAACAGTAAACAAAGCCAGAACTTGCCTGCCCAGGTCTGCAGGTGCCTCTGATCTATTCTGAAGGAGGGCAGGGTCATGGAAGCTGCAGGCAATGTGAAGAACATGCTTAACTTGCCCCATATACGGCACTGAATGCAAGAAACTCTCCCAGGCTCCATCTCACAGTGTGGAGGAGGGACACCCACGCTAGAACGGGACAGCAGCAGCTCCAGACATCACTCAGAGAGCCACGGGAGCTTCCATCTTTTTCCCCGGGTGTTGGTGAGTGAAGATCTCTCTGACCTAGTGGTAGTCAGAAGCTCAGCTGTCCCGGCCCCAGGGACTCCTCCAGGCCATTTTCTTTGGTGATGATGGCTTGGAGGTCAGTGACATGCCCAATGCCTTTGGTGACTCCTTCACGGAAAAGCAGCTTGGCTCCGATCTTCAAGTATTCAGGATGCTTGATGAACCTGAAACGGACAACTGCCTTCTCTCCTGTCCGCAGCTTGTCCTGAAAAGAAAAAGGGGAGAGCTTAGACCCATCTGCCATACCAATGCATGCAGCAGAGGTGCATGTGGCTGCTAAGAAGATGAGGCAAATGAGCAGGTTGCCTCCCTCAGACTGCATGGTTTGAGCCCTTCCCATTATTGTATGCATAAGGGGAGGCAGGAAGACACAAGGTCTGGAGAATGGAGAGTTCACCTCCCTTCAGTCTCGCTGTAGTTCATCATGCTGCTTGTTTTGCGAGGAGGGAATTCTTTGACATGTTGGGAAGAAAAGCAACCAAATGGGCAGGTGAAAGGGATGGAGTGTGCTCCTAGGAAGGGACACAGCTACTCAAGACACCAGTACCTCCTAGCTTTACTAGGGGGCATGGTGGAATCCAAAAAAAACCCACAGGGAGGTCCCATCTTCCTCCCATGCCTACCTTTCCGTGGATCTTCTCTACAATAGCAGTCTGTCGCACATTCCCCACGTGCACCGTCACCTGAAACCCCTTCCGGAAAGTCGTGGCATGGAACAGCAGCACAATCTCAGCTTCAAACACGGAGCAGATGGTGGGGTTCATTTCTGGGCTCACCATGACCATGCCCTGCACAACAACCCAAAGCTCAGACCAGTTAGGGCCAGTCCCCTTGCTTGCGAACAGCCCCCAACGCTACAAACACATCTCCACTCTGCAACCTGGGCTGCGTCCCATTCTCAGCCTTGAACTCATCCTGCTTTGTAGCTGCCCATTTCCTCCCCTTCCAGCAAGTTTCCTGCAAACACCTGTACTTCATTCCCACCCTACCAATGGGGGATCTACAGGGAAGCCTCCAGTCCTGCTCACTGGACCAGTGAGCAACCTGACAACAGCAGGACTCACCTTGCGCAGCAGGGAGCGGTCGAAGGGTCCAAGGGCTAGCGTGGCCGCCTGCCCAGCCCGCAGCACTCGGCAGGCAGAGCGGTTGCGTTGGATACTGCACACTTTCAGCCGGAGGAACTTCCCATCATCAGTTGGACCAACGACCAGGTTCTCCCCTTCTCGGCAGATCCCACTGCCCAGGGCAAAAGAGCAGGACAGAGCTCATCAGAAGACAAGGAAAAAACGTCACTCTCCAAGATCAACCTGCACAAACTCCCCAGGGCCAAGGAGGTGAGTGTCCTTGGACCCCTACCCTGGACTAACTAACAGGAAAGCAAAGCTGACAGGAACAGGGATTTCCTACAAGAGGAGCAGAAGTCACATTATCACTTCTAAGAATACCAGGTACAGACAGGACCCATTCTGTCCCCAGCACTCCGCGACATTGCATTGTTTCTGCTGGAGACGCTGTAGTTGACACCTGTTCCGTGTAGATGCACTGGTAGCCTGCGTCTGGTCTGATCTGATCACCCCGAAACACTGAGGGACAGCTGCCTTCTCAGGGGGTAGCATGTAGTTAACCTCTGCTGGGATTGGAGGACTTGCCCTCTACATTTCCTCCCCCTGCTTGAGGAAAGCAAGGCCTTGGGATCATGGCTAACCTCTGCCCACTCTAGGTCCCAGTATGCCTTTCTGCAGCACGCTACCGGTTACGTTCCTGATCCAGTAACTTTAGAGCAGACTCTCTGCTTGCCACCATGTGACCAATGGTCTGCTCATGGCACCTCCCAGCACCCTGCAGGGCTTTACCCTCACTTGGCCCAGTCATCTGGCAGCACTCAGGACTGAGCCTCGCACTGCTTCCACATCTGCAGCAGGTGACTCTAACCCACAATGATTCACACCCACATTTGGCTGTCTGGCCTCACTTACCTTGACAGAGTTCCTCCCACAACAGTCCCCACCTCTGGCACAGTATAAATTTCATCGACCTGCAGGAGGGCACAAGAGTAAGCTGCTCAGACGACTGAAATATGTTCTCCAGAATGAGGACAAGGTGCCCACCCCTTCTGCGAAGGGAGGTGAGTTCTCTGCTGGTCATCAGACATCTCCCACTACTTCCCATTAGAGGAACCTCTGACCTTTGAAGTGGCAACCAGAGAAACAATCTTATCCCTGAGATGGGCACCCCTTGGTTAGGACAGAGCCCTGCCTAACAGGCTTTTTTCAAGAACCAAGTTCTTTCTTTAATGTCTCCTAATAGTCCAGGAGTTCACCACATCTCTCCCCATGGTGTCCAGATCCCCCAGATGTTTGTCACATGTCACAGCAATAAGTGCAGCACCAGAACTAGAAACAAACCACCCTTACGCACCTGAAACTCTGTGAGTTGCTGCATTAGTTCTTCCTGCTCTTTACTGTTGGTCAGTGGAGGAAGGATGTTGAGGAAGACTTTTAGGAGATCCAGGTTCTCCCCAGAAACACTGGACAGTGTGAAGATTGGGGTGATGCTGTGAGACACAAATAGACAGGAATAAACAGAAGACCAGAGCACAGCTGCAGAAGATGGCTGGGATTCTGAATCTACTGAGTGCAGCAAGAGGATGCAGACTGCAGGCTAGAACAGGAGGGCACACTGTCTAGGTACAACACTGCAGTAAACCCCTGTCTCAGTGGTTGCTTGAGGTACCAAACCCCTGCCAACCTACACTTCCGTCATGGAGAAGTAACTCCAGTGAAGTCTCAGGCATCTTCTGCTCCCAGAGCCCAGAAAAAGGCCTGGGAGGGGAAAATGCCTTCTTGGAAAATGCAAAGGTAGGAAACTTGATGAGGAGCCAAGATGTTCAAGATACAGTTGCCTCCCCTGTAGTCGCCCTTCCCCAGCTCTGCACAGCAGCCCAGTCTGAATTGCCTGCTCCCAGCAGAAGAAAGGAATGGTCCCTTACTTGGGAGACTGTGCAAACTGCTGTGCTGCTGTAACAGCATCATCATCTGAGTTCACAAGCAGCGGGAGCTTGTTGCAGCCTGGCTGCTTCAGGATTCGCTCCAGCTGCTTCACTGTCCGTTCCACGGTAGCCTTTGAACACAAGTCAACTTTGCTGATGACAATGAAGAAGGGGACCTTGAGGGCCATGGCCAAGCCCAAGTGCTCTCGCGTTGTGCCTGCTGCAGGAGACAAATGAGAGTGTAGGTACAGTAGCAGTCATCACTGTTGCTTGTTTACGCGACAGCTGTGTGTCCTGGCTCTCCCACAGGCCCACTCTAGAGATTTCACCCTAACTGCTTAGTTCATCAGGCAATGTAAAAGCAAAATTATCTTTTAATTAAACGAAACCAAACATCAGTCCAGAAAAATAAAAACCTCCAAGAATTTTTGTGACTGATCTCTGTGCTTCAGAAAGATGCAGTAATTTTCATTCTTGGGCAAGAGTTTGCCAGAAAACAGCCACAAAAATGTCAAGGAAAGATGTGGGAGAACTCCAGCTGTCTTTTTACAAGGCTTCAGGATTCAGCACCCCTAATATGTCAAAGTTAGGGTTTTTTTTCTGACAAACACAGCCTCAAATTCCAAACAAAGCCTCTCTGTCCAGGGTACAGTTTAATGCAGTCTACAGCTGGTAAGAGGATCCCAGCTCTGCTTCCAGACTAGTATTTTTTTTTGACAGCTGTTCCCAGCTAACAAGGACCCACTGCCCCCATTCTCCATTTCTCTTCACACATTGCTGTCAGTCCATGCAGGCAGGGCAACACTCACCAATGCCAGTGTTGGCGCTAACCACCAGCATCGCAAAGTCTGGGCAGTAGCTGGTGAGGCCAAAGATGGTTGTCTTAAGATACTTGTGGTGGCCAGCCAGGTCAATGAAAGTGATCATTTTTGAAGAACTCTCACAGATCTCTTCTGCTGTTCGGGAGTCACTGTAATTTACCACCTGAGGAACATAAGGACTTGGTCAGAGAAGGCGCCCCAGCAGGCAAATGAAGAAAACCCAGCTCTTATCTCTACGCTTTGACCTCAGAATTAGTGAGGAGAGATCATTCACCATGGGTGTAAGAAACAATGTCTCTTGCAAATGGACAAGTAGCACTCAGATTCAGCTAAAGAGACACAGAGCTGTGCCACTTCTCTTCCCTCATGTCCCACTCACAGTTTTAACAGCAGGGTAGTCCTACTCTCCTTCAGCTTTCTGAGTTCAGCAGCCCACTGCCTCACCTCTCCTTTGCTGTTGAAACCGAGGATCTCAAAGCTGATGCTCGACGTTCTTCCTGACTGGATTTCATGGAGATGCCGGAAGAGATTGAGGCGTGCTCTTCCCCGCCCATTGTCCAGCTCTCCTTGTGTTAGGACACCCAAGAGGGTTGATTTCCCTGAGTCCACGTTCCCCAGCACAGCTACTCGCAGGTCTAAGAACTACAGGAAGAAGAACAGAGGAATCATGAAACCCAACTGCTGCTGTGCTGGGTGTGCATGAACACTACATGGCAGTGGAGATGTGCCTCAGACAGCTTCTTTCCGTGATGGACACTGTGCAGTGTAATCTTGCTCATATTCTGCTCTTGCTCCCAGCAAACTGCCCAGGAGTCCCAATACACTCCCTGGAGTTGTGATGTGACACATCAGGCTTTGATATCACAAAAAAGGCTGTCTGCTGCAGCAGGACCTCTAAATTTTCCCTTGTTTGCACGCTGGCCTGCACCAGAACTGTTGCCATAGAAGTGAAATAATTTTGCACCTCTGATCCTGGCAATCTCCCCTACTGGTATCTCCCTCAACCACAATCTTGGAGATGAAAAGCGTTACCATCAAGCCTCCCTCTGGCAGCTCTTTAAAGCATCTGCTATGGGCCAATCTATGACAAAGTGCCTCTAGGGTTTGGACTCCCATCCCAAAAAGAAGCTGCTTGTATGAAGCCTCTAAATCTCCAGCAGGAGACAACAGTCAAGTCGCAGGTCCCTACCTGCTGGTTGTCAGGCACCTTTCGGACAAGGACCTCCGTTATCTTCCTTGGAACGTCGCTGTCATAATCGACCTCCCTCTCCCGCAGCACCGTAATGTCAGCCCCAACCCTGCCACAAACATGAAAGGAAGGACTGAGACACACTTGTACTTGGCAGCTCTTACACCTCTAGAATCACAGCTGGCAAAGCAAATGGGATGAAAGCTGGTGATAGCAGGGAAGGAGCCTCAAGCTTCCAGTCAAAAGCCCCACAGCTGCCCTTGTATTTACAGAGCCTCATGATGAGGGAATTTCAGTCATACAGGAGCTTTGTAGAACGGAGCCACTGGCTCCTCAGGGAACTCCTGGGGCTGAGCCTCTCTACTGGAGGCTGTTTATGCCACGGGTCCTGCAGATGAAAGGGAACACGTACTTCTCTGCCATACGGCGCAGCGTCTTGAGTGAGGCACGCATCTCCTCCTCTGAGAGGCCCACCAGCAGCCCGTTGTCCTCCACACCAATCTGATAGACGGCCTCACCTCGGCCTTCCTGTAGTCGCCACTTCATCTGTGTCACCAGGTGCTCAAAGCGATATTGCGAGGGATTCACTAGCTTTAGCTGTTTAATGAAGGGGGTAGTTATAGTCACAGCCTGTAAGCAGAGGGAATCCCATTGCCCAAGCCAGCAACTCCCTAACCCAACACCATGAAGGAATGCCCCCAACTCTGACCCACCTCTAGAAAACACAACCCAAGTTAGTGTCTGCACAGAAGCCATAGGACAAGTGAGAAAGGGTTTCATAAGGTGCATACATATGGTAGAAGAACTTTCCTGCATCTTGCCAAAGGGATCTGTACCCTGCCTGCTGTGGGGGTTAAGACAGCACTGTGGGACTGATCTGTGACACAGGAGCCAAGTGCAAATGGCAAAAAAGCCACAAGAAAGCGACAAATGATTTTCAGGGACACCTGCAGGTCTCTCTCAAAAGGAAGAAGATTTCAGGAAAATCACAGTGGGCCTCATCTCCCAAAACAGAATCCTCAGAACGAGTACTGGGATCAAATGCTTCCAGCTCAGCATACGGGGTATCGCTAGGCACAGACACAGAAGATGACTGATAGTCCCTTAGTAGAGTGTCCACTTTTCTGTCCTTTCCTTGGACATGTTTCCCATATGCTGTCTTTGGTAAAGTTACTCACTGCAAAATAACCTTCTGGGAGGAAGACCTCCTTCTGCAACTTCAAGAGGCTCACCTTGTACTCAATGTTCCCATCTTCCGCCTGGTCAGAGAATGAAACAAGACAGAAAGGTCAGATGCTGTGCCAGCAGGGACTTCTACAGGCATCAGCTGCCCAGATACTCTGCAGCTCATGCTGGCGGTTTCAGAGAGACGGAAAGTGGCAGAAATATACTGTGTTAGGTCATAGGCTCTTCTGCCATTCATTCCTACACTCAACTGGAACTTACTTTAGGTTTGTTTCAGCTGTTTGCATCCCACATCATGGAAACCAGAGGACAAAACTAGAGAGGGACATGGGGGGTAATACTGGTTTTGGGGTATTTTTTTTTACTGCCAGTGAAGAATAGGGCCAGCCTAACAGTCACAGAGAGAGATAGTTCCAGTTTCAAAAAGGCACAGGCCAGCAGATGATTAAAAGTATTCCCCCTCACCCATCCATGACCCACAATGCCACCCACAGCATCCCACTCCCACCCTATCCAGCAGCTTCCATCCACCCAATGTGCACAGAAACGAGACTGGGAACAAAAGTCGCTGCCTGCTCTCCTGCAGACTGATACCCTCCCCCACTCAATTAGTTTTTCATTGACTCCATATCCTTGCATATCTTCTCTCTGCAAGAGGAAAGGACTACATACGTAAGGAAACAAGCTACTGAATTCTTTGCAGTACAGTGAGCTGGTCACTGGCCTGGCAGTTCTGGAGAATGAGACCTGATTGGGATTGTCTGTCCACAACATGCTCAGAAGAACTTTCCCAGGAACGGCTGGAGCTGGACTGGGTTGTCACAGAAAGGCCTGGGTACTCATCAAGCTCATTCCAACCACAACAGGCTCCAGCTTTACAAAGAGAACATATAGCCAATATCGAAGTAATTTTCTCACTGATTCAGTCTAAGGACCACTGAGAAGGTGCTGGAGCCTGCATGAAGCCAAGTACCCTGGCAGGCTAAATGGGGCTGCCAACACTAAGCACTTCCTTTTCCTCTGGACACTGATTTGCATGTCAGGAGAGGCAACAGCCCTCTCCTTGCCTTCTAGCTCTGTTCCTAACCACAGTGTTGTTTACAGTGGCAAAAGGCCAACAGAAGGAAGTTCTGAATTGTCAGCTCAGCTCTCGGGTAGCGGAGCTAAGCAGTGAGAAAAGGGTATTTGCAGAAGGTCTTCCTCTCTTACCATCTACCAGCTTTCCAGCTCTAAGAAAAACACATTCACGTACTGTGTTGTCATCTAAATAAGGGGGTGGGTCTCCTTCAAGGCAGCTGAGACTAGGAAAGCAACAAGCCTAGACTTGCTGGGCCACATACTGCACAGGGTAGCCAGGGACAGGAAGTTGTGCTGAAACCACAGGGGGCTGTCCAGCCTCCAGCTGACAAGGCACAGAAACTAAACTGAGGCTGCAGGGGACAATCGTGCCCGTGGAGAAGTTCTAACAGTAGCAAAGCGCTGTTTTCCCTTCTTGCCAAGGGTCACAGCCCTGCCTTGTGGAGGAATCGCTCCCTACCAGCGCAAGCTCTTACAGATTTTACAGAAAGCTCACTGAGTGGGACCAAGCAGTTGATTCTGGGGCAATGTAATGCTCCCTACGGTGACAGTCCTATTATCGCGGTGCCAACTGCCTGAACTAACCAACACACTCACTTACTACCAATGCCATTTTTTCCTGCTGCAACAGGCAAGTGCCTCACACTCTGTCAGTACCATCTGCATCTCCACGTAAGAAAACAGTTGTCACATTAGCTGGGAAGGGAGTCACTAGAGCCTGCTGAGCAATGCCTATGTGTTTGGCAGCTGGAAAGGGACTTACACCCACCAGATCGGCTCTTGGGGAGAGATGCAAACAGGATGCTCGGGACTACGAGTTGAGCAAATCTTTATTTCCGAAGCTATTCAGCTCCCAGGCAGCAAAGCGCCCACAGACAGGCGGCAGGCAGCGAGATACTACTAACGGACAGGGCTTGGTGGGCCACGCAAGGAGCTCGCTGGCACCGGGGGCACAAGCACTGGGCGCTGCCACGTCAAACCCCGGAGGTGTGAGCGGGGCAGGAGGGCACACCGCCCCCGGGGCCGGGGCTGCAGGACCCGCAAGGCTGCTAGCCCGACCCCGCACCGACCCCGCCGGGACCCTCGGCCGAGCCTCTCCAGAGCCAGCCTCCAGCCCGACCAGCCACCAAACCTGCTAGGGTGGGGGGCAGCCGCGGGCCCGCGTCGCACCGAGCCGCTTTGGGGGCAGCCCACCCCTCCGCCCCCTCCAGCCCCGCGGCGGCGGCGGCGCCCC
>JAVJGI010000035.1:12764751-12808011 GCA_035590275.1 Ibycter americanus
GACTGACAGCTGGTGGGGGGATGGGGGGGGCCGGGTCTGGCTTCCGGGGTCTCAACCGCCCCTCCCCCCCCCCCAGCGAGGCCGTTCTCAGCCGCAGCGCCCGCCCCGCCCCCCCCGAGGGGGTGGAGCCCCGGATCTGCCCCTCCCCCACAGCCCCACCTGACCCCGCCCCTGGCGACCCCCTCCTCCAATGGCGCTTGCGCCGGGGGGCGGGGCCAGGCCTGGAGGCGCCGCTGTGGGGCGGGGCCTCGCTGGGATCCACCAATCGGGGAGCGGCGTCGCTGTGGTCTGCCCTGCCCCCCCCGGAGGAGCGGGGCTCCCAGGATGCTTTGCAGCGGGAGCCGCCTCGGAGGTCACGTGACGGGGGTGACACCGTGAGGGACGACTCCCATGATGCTTTGCCACCGGGGCGGGGCCCGGAGAGCGGCAGCTCCCACGATGCCATGCGGTGGTCACGTGACTCCCAGGATGCTCTGCGCCCTCCGAAGGGCAGCTCCCATGATCCTTTGCGGCCGCTGCTGAGGTCACGTGACTGCTGTGACCCCCCGCAGCCTGCGGGCGGCGGCTCCCATGGTGCTTTGCGGCCGACGAGGGGTGGCTCCCAGCATGCCTTGGGGCGGCGGCCATCTTGGAAGCCACCAGAATCCCATGATGCTTTGTGGCTGAGTAGGAGCGGCTCCCATGATGCTTTGCACCAAGAGGGGGCCGAGAAGGAGGGCGAATCCCATGATGCCCTGCGGCGGCGGCCATTCAAATCCCAGCCGGCCGCTCTCCGTTGACCAGAAAATGGCGGCTCCCGGCGTCGCGGTAGCTCCCGTTCCTGCTCGAGCGGCCTCTTCGGCGTCCCCGCTTCTTATAGCTGAGGCGTTACCGGCCCTAGACCGTGGCGGTGAGATGAGGCCCCGGCGGAGCGGGCCTGCGGCGGCCTACCCCTCGGTATCCGTGGTGTTCCCGGGCGCTGTGAGCCGGGAGAGCTGCTGCCGCTTCGCCTGCGAACTCCTCAAGCACATCCTGTACCAGCGGCACCAGCTCCCGCTGCCCTACGAGCAGCTCGCCCACTTCTGCCGGCGGGCGGTGCAGGTGAGGGACCCCCGGGAGGGACCCCCGGGTCGGGGGGCAGCCGTCCCACAGAGGCTGTGGCGTTTGAGTTTTGCCTGTCAGCTAACTGTTCTAGCTCAGGGAATTGTATTAAATCGTATTTTAACGCGCCAAACGCTTCTAAGATGAAGTATTATTGTAGCTGTATCTTTAAATGTTACCACAACTGCATTTAAAAAAAAAAACAAAACAAAACCAAAAAGCCTTTAGGTTAGGTGGCTAAAGGTCTCAACAAGTTACTATTTATCTCTTGTTGTTCCACTTTCTGCTCAAAGCGTGTCACTGTTTTGTTTGTTACTCAAATAACTTTAAGAAAAAAAGCCTGGTAAGTGGTTTTGGAGTGATAGCTGATCTTTAAAAGATGGAGTTTGTAATTTTTGTGGGAGTTCCTCAGTAGCATGACTCAGATTTAAACTGAGTAGCTATAGGGCAGCCATTTGTGTTCATCTTGGATCTCCTGATTCATGTGACGTATTCTCCTCACATGAATCCCGATTTTCCTGAGGTATGTGGGTACCTGTATCTCTTAAAAGGAGCATAAACCCTTGAACCTTCCTTAACTTTCAGGGATGGGATGGGCCATGCTTTCTGAAGCATGTGTTGGTACTAATGTTGCCTAATAATGAAATGTATTGGTCTTTCTCTGTTTTGTTTTCCAGGATGGAGATGTGATTAAGAAGCCACCCTCCATGGACCTGGCAAGCAAAAAGTGTCAGCAGGTGCTGATAGAACTGGAGGGAATGTTCCAGCACTTGGAAGAAATGTTTAGTTTGACACTTGTTCCTCGGGTTCTTATTCTACTTGGAGGCAATGTCATGAGCCCCAAGGAGCTCTATGAGCTCAACTTGGAGGGTATCTGTGAGGGCAGTGCTGAGGAGAGCCTGAAAACTGCATCCTGTGTTCGCAAGCTCTTTCACTCGCTCTTTGTCGCAGATGTCTTCAGTGAACTTCAGGCTCTCCCCGTCATGGGCACTGTTGTTATGCTCCAAGGACACCGTGATTGTGGTGTTGATTGGTTCCGGCCCAAGCTCAACTATAAAGTGCCGACCCGAGGGAGGAAACTAACTGTTAACTTGTCCTGTGATGGAGACATCAACATAAGTGCCTCGGCTCCTCAGCATGTGACTTCTACTTGGGAGGACTATGTTTGGTTTCAAGCACCAGTGACGCTCAAAGGCTTTCATGAATGACCTGCACTCTGTAGAACTTTAATAGAATATTGAATAACTTGGTGCTGCTTTAAGTGATAACTTTATCAAATATAACTGCATATTCTTGTCTGTCTAGTTTCCTTCTCCAGGGCATCTACTACCTTCCTGTAGCTCAACTGCATCCATCTGTTTTCATCTCCTGAATTGTTGTTGAAAGCAAATACCCTTTAAGGCACAGCTGCACAAAGATACAGTGATTCTTTGGGGACCTGAGTTATGGTACAGGAGACTAATTGGTGTGTTGGGAGTAGAACTTTCCTACCGTGTACCTGCTGAACTGGGAAATACTGGAGAAGTCTTTTCCCTCCTGAGTTTTAATGTGGCCATTCTCTAGTAATATTTACTAGATTAGCTGATTGCTTGGGACTCTAAATAATGTACATGACTATTAATACACTTGGCCTTTACTATAAAGGCCATAACCATTCTTACCTACCCTGTTCCTGTAAAAGGAGGCCTTTATCTGTAGTCTGATCGGGCTAAATTAGACTTCTCCATAACTCAGTTTCAGTTACTTAATAATCCAAAGAGCGGGACTTCTGAGTAATTGGGAAGTCTTGTACTGGTGACAAAAAGAGATTGAGTGGCCCTGTGGAAGTGGTGAAGCACATCTTCCTATTTTTTTTACTAACCTTTAGTCCAACAGCTCTGACAATCAGTTAGATATACAGTGAAAATTAAAAGCAAGCAGTTTCTGCTCTAACCCTCTTCAGAGGAAGTTAGGACTCCTGTCCCAATATGCTAGCTTGCTCTCACTTAAAACAACAACAAAGTTAGTTTCTTGCTTGCTTTTACTTCTAAGAAGTTTTAGAACCTTAAATGTTTATGAAATGTGAAGAAGAGGTGAGGCGAGCATGATCAAGTTCAGCACTATCTTTATCTGTCAAATTCCTGTTCAAAGTCAGAATGTATTACTTGGGAGCAGAACTTGAGCCTTTTCTTCTGGCCTCGTGTCTAGTGCAGAATGGAATAGGGAGGGAGTGTGTGAAATACTTAGAGCACAGTGAGTCAAAACTAGGTGTCTGCTAGAGTTACCTTCAGTCAGCTACTTAAGTATCTGTAATGTAATGAGCTTAACAGCTCCAAACAGCTCTATCCCATTTGAAGAGAAACTCGAGCCTACTGGTAGAAAGGTTGCTTGCAGTGTCTTGCTAGCAAAAATTGCACAACGGTGTGATAAGAATCATTTAAAATGAGGGTAAAGGTTGAAGTAACCCGCTACGCTTGGTGCGTATTTTAACTTTGACCATTTGGAATGGAGTGATACAGAACTAGGAGGAAATTTAAGTTGATATTTTTGAGCTTGGAGCACACTAGGAATACTGTCTCTGCCTTATTATCCATTAAACAACTGTTTACATAGTGTAGTAACTGCTAAAGCTACCTCTAGGGGAAAAACTGTTAGAATGAAGAAAGCTGCCTTATGTGCAGCTGCCCACTTGAATATGTAATTCCTAGTCTCTTGAATGAAATAAACTTGAACGTAGGAGTGTTTGTGCTCAGGAGATCAAAATCCTTTACACTTCCACTAAAGCTGCTTGTAATGCATATTTAAGATGCTAGCACTCAAGTGTTTAAAGAAGCTTTTAAACAGAAGCCTTAGTTCTAAGGAACAAGGGGCCAGTTTCTTTCTACTCTCTTCCCCAGATGAGTGCAATGTTACTGCATTAAACTGTTTACATATTCTGTTATACTTGAACTATGAATGCAGCAATGATATGGTGCCAGGAGTGAAAGAAGACAAGATGCTTATTTTTTTGTTTTTTTCTTTTCTTCTTTAGAAAAGCTTTAGAGCTTCATTAACAATTTTAGTACTGTAATGATTATCAAAATAAAATGTTGGCTTCTCTATGTGGTTACATTGGATTTATTTAATCCCTCAAAGTAAAGGTTCTGCTGGTGGCAGAACAACTTGGTTCTGTTCTATATATGTATCTAAAGTGCATGTTCACAGCTGTTCCACCTTTCTGACAAAGTGCATGATGTCTTGTGCCAGAAGCTTTGGTTCCTCAAAGGCAGCAAAATGCCCTCCACGTGGCATGTAAGAGTAAGTGATGATGTTCTTGAAGACCTCCTTTGCCCAGACATGTGGTGTATGTACTATCTCCTGAGGAAAAGCTGCAATCCCCGTGGGAACATATACTGCAACCCTGGAAGACATTAGTTAAGTGCATTTTTGAAAAAAGTCCTGGGGAAATTCTATAAAAACCTCATGACCCTAGTAATTGCCACAGTCAGCTGGCACAGTTTCACCACAGCAACACATTTTGTGGTTTGTACTCTGCTGAAGAGCTTCACTTGTATTTGGATCTCCTTTAGTATGAGAATGTTATACCCAAAAACATGTAGAGCCAATTTTGCACACAGTTCAATCTTGAAATGTTTTGTATTTTTAAACTTACCTTGGTTTATAGTTTTGCAATATGTGGCAAGATGCATCACCTCTTTGTGAAAGTCAGAAATGAGCATGCTCAAGTTTACTTTAGAATTTATAGTACCAGTGTAACAAATGAGGAAAGGTAAGCTGGTTCAGTCTACAAAGAAAAAGACTCTTCTATTTGTTTGTATGATCCATCACATGGAGAATTCTGTTCTGCAGCATTTTCTGGTCAGCCTCTCTTATAGTCATCTTAAAGTGGCTGTTAGAATGTGCTTCGTTTCGAGTACTGCTCCCCAAATTGCTTCCCCAAGTTTGTGCTTAACAGTTGTAGTGGTTAGTTTTATCCACCACTAAGCCATATTCTTCCTAATTCAGTTTAAACTTCTCTCTTTGAAATGCTCCTGATTTTCTGTTTCGTTTTTACTGAATTGAGCCACAGATTACATTTGTTTGGCGAATAAGTATATAGACCTGTATTTTGAACACAAACAAGACTGAATATACTTTGATAAGTCTTCTGCATTGACTTGGCTACAAGTTACTTTGTGTGAATTATAGGTTCAAAAGAAAAGTGACTCAACTATTTTTATCAAAAGAAAATAAGAACTTGGATTATTTTTTTTTTTAACAAGTTAAGTTTGCTGTTGTAAGTGATCAAAATGTTTATACAGGCAAACATGGTTCAATCTCATTTGCAAATCTTTCTTGCACCTGCCACTTCATTACCTGGCATCAGCTGTTAGACCAGCGTCCTTGGACATGTTCTCCTTGTAGAATCGCATTGACGACACAATGGAGGATGTTACCCAATAAATCATCACGTTGGTCAAAAGCTCATCAAGAGTGTACTTGCTATTGATAGAGAAAGATGAAGACATTTCATTGGAAGCTGTTTCTCAATATGCTATATTGGGCTCATGCCCTGAAGAACAGTTGTTCTTGTTCTCCACTTGTTTTCAAGCAGCAAATTAATTGGCACCCATGTGCCCAGAGCAGAACTGCCTGGTGCTGAAGCAGTAGTCTGCAGGCAGTCTGCTGTAAGTTTACACTGCTACTTGTCATGTGTAATCTTTCATCCTCAAAATTCAGCTTTGGCCAGTCTTTTACCTATCTCCTCATTAGTTACCATTGCTCATTCTTTTAATGAGTCCTCTCATGGAAGAGCATCTGTTTTCTTACCTTTCCAAGCCTCCATCATCTTTATACAGAAATGATTTATCTGTCCAGGTAGAGAATTTTTCCAAAATATATGCAGCAAGCCCCACAGGGGAGTCGTTCAGTCCACAACCTAATTCAGGAGAACAAGAGAACTATTGCAGTTGCCTGGCATTGCAAATACTTCAGTGGGAGTTAAACTGGACTTCCATCTTCAGTTTTCTATGAGAATTCAGTAGAGCGTGCATTTTACTAGCCCTGGTAGTACTTTATTCTTGACAAGTTCACCCCAATGGAATTCTGGTTATAACTGACAGCACTATAAAGTTGGGTAATTCCTATACAAAAGAAGCTAGGAGCTAAGAAAATCCTGTTGGTTTCTTGGTAATGTGTGGCAGAAGGAGCAAATTCAGATGTAAAGGGATTACACTCTGAAAAGAAATTTCAGATAAACTGTCTGGGAGCGCTGTCCTGCTTAGGATGGCTAACTGGGACCCTGAGTGCTGTTCACTTTCTATCTAATTTAAACAGTGGAGTGTTGTGTATCTGTTATCTGTTCCTGCCTTTGGGGAATGCTAACAAACATTACAAACACAGCAGGTACGCAGCATATTGTATCTGTGTTCTTACCTGTAAAACGGGTAGGGATTACTTCAGCAGTGGTAGAAGCTTGCCTTGGGAAAATTCCTGTACCATACTCTGGGCTGTAGTTTTACAGTATCCTTAGAATTGCCTACTCTCAAATGTATTTTAGTGTGACTTCAGGACTGAATGACTTTGTAGAAGGTGATGCACAATGTGGTTTCAATTTAATAGTGGACATAATTAATGCAAAGTAAGTTTGTGCATTGGTACAACAGTTTCCCTGCACTGTCAGGCCTAAAGTGATTTGCTACAAATCAAAGTCATGTAAATGACCAGCAATGGTAGGGCAGGCTAAAATGTGCCAGCTAGCATATGACCAGTCTGGAGGTGAGCATTTTCTGAGCTGAAAGCTGTCTTCGAATCACTGTATTTAACGTTCATGGATTGGATGCTCAGAAATACCAGTCTTGTTTGCAGCTTACTAATCATTCAACCTGTACCACATTTTAGGTACCACAACTTCTGGTGAGTGAAATTACTGTAGCTTTGCTTTAAACCTGCCTAATGAGGACTAAACTGATAATGGAGATATTTCTTGAGACTAGGCAGGGAATATATGTTTTTTTCCCCTATTGATTTTCTACCTTTCACAATTTTAGTGTGCTACAAAATCCCTGCTTTTCTTTTTTCCAGGTTGAGGAGTCCTAGACTATGTACAGTGCTTGTAAGGAAGCTGCTTGGTCACTTTAGTGTTCCTTTTCTCCCCTTCATGTATTCTTTTGATTCTAAAATATATTTATGATACAGGGGTGGAACAGATTCTATATATCATGGATTTAGTGTTCTGTCTTAGTCTCTTTTTGCTTTCTTTAAGAGTTTGTAAGATTCTCTTAAACTCTGGGCTGGCTGACGTTTCAAAGCACTGTCCTTGACTCTTCGATTCTCTCATATAGCAGCAACCAAACTAGAGCCCATTGTGATTTTCTTCCTCTACTTAAATTGCTTTGGACTTTGTTGACATCAGTTTTTATTGGCCAGTTTAATCAACCAGTCACTTAACTGTAGAGAGTTACAAAAACATTTATGTTTAGATTAAACCAAACCCTGGGTAGCTGTCAGATTTTCACTTAACCATTAACTTTTATCTGTAGAGAAATTAGGATCATGTTGAAATGTACAGGTGCCAGCACAGATTTTTGTGATACTCTCTCTCCCCTGGAACTTGCTAACTTATTTCTCTTCTTGAATTCCCATGTTAACTAGTTATTAATCCATGAACTTAATGCTTTTCTTAAGGCAGTTTAATGTCTTTAAGAACACTGGGGGAAGGAACCCCAACAAAAATTTTTTTGGAAATGAAATATGTTCCATTACTGGATCCACAGCTCCTTGATTCTGCCAGAGCTCTGATATTTGAAGGATGATTTCCCTGTGATATTATCACCTGCAAATCAACTCTCACTTTAAAAATATTTCTGCTATTTTTCTGATCAGAGACTAGACATACTGGTCTTTGTTTTTCTGGAGCTATCTTCACTGTTTGGTTTTAAAAAGAAAACCCAAAACCCCCAACCTGGTATCTGGTTTGTCTCCTTTTATTTCTTTGATATTGCAATCAGTTCAAGCAACAGACTAGGTATTAGTTGACATTTCAGTTTGAGTTTCCTCTTTTTCAGTTAATTGCCAGGATTGTGTACTATTCATTCTATGGTCTCCACACCTGATGACAGTCTGAGACAGCTCAGCTGTCTTTCCTGATGAGGGTTTATTTCAATAAAGGAATACCCCATAATCTTTGCTAGTGGGGACTGATGCAAATAAATCATTTAACTTTTCTGAGATGGCCATATGTTTCTTCAGACTCCTTATCTACTGGCCCCACTATGTCATGCTTCTGGCTTTTCAGGTATTACGGCTGTGTTTACCTTTCTGCAAGTTTCACACTGCACTTGCTTATGGTATTTTTCTTGTTTTCACCCACATTTATTTCTAGAAGCTTCAGTTTCAGGGTCCTGTGCTTTACTTTAAGAGGCTTTTTGCAAAGGGGTTCTTTCCCCTAGAGAAGTGGCATGCCATTTAAAATACCTTGAAAAGTGGTATTTGTAGTCTTGATCTTTTTTTAAGCTGTTCCTTTTCACTTCCTTGTACACAGCTCTTGTCCCCATGTCTTGCATTCAGTCACCAGAACTCATTGCTTCTCAAACATGGTTGGCTTTTGTTCAACTATGTTTTTATACACCTTAAGCAGTCAGTATACAATGTTCATAGTGATATAGAGAAGGTTCATTACCTGCAGTGTCTGGTTTGGTGGCTTGGATGTGTAAGTATCCAGACTCTCGTAATAGCTCATATATATTCTTCTGGATGAAAGGGTACATACGTCGAACATCTTCCCTAGTAAAGCCTACGAGCCATGGTACATAAGCCCCAAGCATCAGGGAAATCATCCTTCTCAAACCTTGTCTGCCAGCGAAGATAACATTCAGATGAAGCCCTTTCACAGATCTGAAATCAAGTTAATGAATAGAAGGTTAAACCAAGCAATTTTCTGTCTCAATTTTCTAGAAAATAAGTCTGACAGGAGCTGTAATAGAAGCATTTCACTGAGCCAAATACATCAGCCCTTCAGGTTTACTGTGATTTCAAAAAAAATCTAGGAGTTAGAAATGGTACAGCTGGTGCCATGTCCACCCAGTTGTGCCACTGGTATGATGTTAGCTTTTAGGTGCTCAGTGTCTGAATGTGGCATATCCATGCTGGTAGCTCTGGCTCTGTGCTGTGGGGAATAGGCTGTGTTGGGTATTTTCTGAAAAGCTTGAGTAGATCGCATGTGGCCACAGTACTCTGGGTGCTGTGACGCACAACTGCAATCAGGAACAGTTTGCCGCTCAGCCTGCCATCTAACTGCTTTAAGAGCTTTGCCGCTTGATCTGTTCTCTGCCCTAACTGTGGCTGTGGTGCTAAACATTACATGCTAAACAACGAACTGTGATTGCCATATTCTAAGGAAGGGATCATGTTTCTTCTCTGATCAGTCTCAGCTCTGCATTTTAGTTAGGAAAGTCCTATACCTCATGTACTGGTCAGCTGCTGAAAGGCTGAGCTCCTTCCTTTTCTCCCTGCTGATTTTAAATTTATCTCCTTCCTGATTTAGAATGATGATCCTTGAGGTCTCAAATCAAAATGCAGCAGAGCTTACTTACACACCTAGTGAAAGAGAAGCCAAACAGCACTCCATTTTTCTCTGTAAAACTCTTCCCTAGATAAGGGAGGCCAACAGCATCCTGGCTTGTATCAGAAATCGTGTGGCCAGCAGGACAGGGGCAGTGATCCTGTACCCAGCACTGGTGTGGCTGCACCTCAAATACTTTGTTCAGTTTTGGGCCTCTCACTACAAGAAAGATGCATCCAAAGAAGAGCAACGGAGCTGGTGAAGAGTCTAGAGAACAAGTCCTGTGAGAAGAAGCTGAGGGAACTGGGGCTGTTTAGTCTGGAGGAAAGGGGGCTTGGGGGAGACCTTCTTGCTCTCTACAGCTACCTGAAAGGAGGTTGTAACAAGGTGGGTGTTGGTCTCTTTTTCCAGATAACAAGGGATAGGATGAGAAGAAACAGCCTCAAGTTGCGCCAGGGGAGGTTTAGATCGGATATTAGGAAAAATTTCTTCACCAAAAGGGTTGTCAAGCATTGGAACAGGCTGCCCAGGGAAGTGGTTGAGGTATTTAAAAGATTTGTAGATGCGGCACTTAGGGACCTGGTTTAGTGATGGACTTGGCAGTGTTAGGTTTCGGTTGGACTCAATGATCTTAAAGGTATTTTCCAACTTAAATGCTTCTATGATTCTATGAAATCTAGAAAGTGTGAGAATGCAAATACCAATATCAGTGCAAAGCATGTGAATACAACTGAATGCACAGGAGTGGGGATATCCCTGGAGAAAACAAAGCAGAAGGTGATGAGAGGCAGGGCAAACAGAAGGCAGGACCTGGACCATGGAGCCAGAAGGTAGGGTAAGAACTGGAGACACCTTCTCTGCACTGATTTCCTTTGCTACTCACTGTGGCAGCATCTGGGCCATGTTTGTGGTGATAAGAGATCCCCAGTCTCCTCCCTGCAGGTAGTATTCTTTGAAGCCCAATCTATTCATCAGCTTATGAAATATCCGAGCAGTTGCTTTGCTGTCAAAGCCTGTAGGTAAAGAGAAACAGAGGAGACCTGTTTGTCTTGGTGTATCATCCCCCAGCCCAAGATCATGGTCTGACAGAGGCACATGAGTATGCTGCTGTGTAAAGGCACAGTGTGCTGTGCTGCTCTCTGCCTTGCTCCTTGGCAATAAAGTGAACACGAGACAGAAATTCAGTGGAAAGTGGAGAAAGTGGAAAGCAGACCTGGTTTCCAGCCACCATTACTTTCCAGATCTTCACAGCCAGCCCCAGAGCCTCAGCCACATGGGTGTTAGTGCAGAGCCAAGCATCTGCATTCACAAACTGCATTCTCTGGTGCGGGCCAGGGATGACTGAGGCTCCAGGAACCTAGTGATTCCAACAGAGCCTTTTCATCGCTTACCTTTCTGGTGTGGTGCCTCCGAGAAGCCATAGCCTGGGATGGATGGGCAGATGACCTCAAACACCACGTCACCCTCACTCAGGCCATGCTCAGCTGGCTCTGTGAGCAGAGGGATAATCTTGTAGAACTCATAGAAGGAGCCGGGCCAGCCGTGGACCATCAGCAGAGGTTGAACAGCTTGACCATGAGGGACATAGGAGGGCTTCACGTGGATAAAATGGATATCAATCCCTGCCACACATCCAAGACAGATAAATTAAAGCCTTAGTTCCATCACAGTTTCTGTTCTGAACTCTGAAGAAGAAGGGTGGCAAAACTGTGATTAGCATTCACAGCAGAAGGTACACAATCAACCCATGGCAAGAACATGCCTAGCTGAAAGGACATGCCTGGTATTTTACCTATGTCTCATCCTTTACATACAGACAGAGGTATTGATCCCAGTCTCAGTTACTGGGGTCACAGGAGACTGAGCATCCACCTCCTGAGAAACTGGTCTTACAGTATATAAGCAGAGCTGCACTTAAATGAATAGCATAATGCAGCTAAGACACATGCAAAAACATGACAAAATTATAAAATGTGTGGGTGATGAAAAGAGAAACATGAAAAAAGTAAGTGCAGAATAGAAGTTTAACCTGCAGATCACTTATCTAAAGTCTGGCTACCCTCACCTGGCTAAACTGGGTGGTGGTGGGGGATATTCCAACCTCAGAGGCTGGGTAAATTTTACAGTTTTCAAAGGTGGCTTCAAAGCAATAGCAGAAGAAAACTTCATCATTATTTAATGCAGGTTCAGAGCCAGACGAAGCCCATCTTCAAGCAGATCTAATCTTATCATCACTGTGCAATGATCTTAATCTATAGAGGGTTATTAATAACATAGCCTCCACTACTGATATTTCATTAAGCTGTGATGCATACTGTTGTCTTAAATATAGTACTCTATTAAATCCCCCCATTCTCTCTGTGCATTTCAGAGGGAGACCTGCTCAAGCCACAGATACCCCCTCACCTTCAATGGTGGTTTGGAAATGGGGGTATTTGTTCAGGATTTCCACTTGTTTGCGCCAGTCGAACTGGTTCCTCCAGTAGGCCACCACCTTCTGCAGGTAGCTGGAGTTGAAGCCGTAGTGGAAGGCGGCCCCTTCCAGCTGCGGTGTGTAGCGGGCCTGCTCCAGGCGGCGATGCAGGTCCTGCGGATGGGAGCTCTTGCAAGGCTGGCCAGATGCCTGCATGTGCCCTACGCTAGGGCAGGCATGAACAGGCTCTCCTGGCTCCACCGGCTTCTGTGTCTCTCTCTGGGACACCACAAGCCCTCCAGAAGCAGTGCCTACTCTCTATAACTTCCTGAATCATTTATATGGGGAATATATTTTTCTACAGGTTAGTGGTTCCCCTAGGGCACCCAGGAGTAGCGGGTTCTACGCTTGCCTTACTGCTAACTCATTTTAGGGTTTTTGGCACTAGGAACTTGCCAGCACTGCCAGCTGTGAGAAGAATAAGAAGCTCAGCCTGAGCTGCTGACTGCTAGTTGGCCAGATAATTAGGGACAGGCTTGCAGGGACAGAGGTGCTGCAGTTCAGTCAAGACCCCATCCCTCTTCACCCTTCCAGCCCTGTCCTCTGTGGAAGCCCCTCAGTCCTGCCCTACTGGTGCCACTGCTATCCCGGTGCCCTCCCACCCCACTCCACCACTGCTGACCCACTGTCAAATTCTGCTGCTCAAAGCATGGCCTTTCTGCAGGAGCAGCCCCAGGTTGCATGGAGAGTCTGTGGTCTCAGAAAGCATAAAGACATTGCAATGAATCTGAGCTCAAATCCCATTCATAAAGGGCAGTGAGCCAGAGCATCATCTAACGGAGCTGCGCTGGCTATTGCCCCCAAGACATCACCTCAAAGCAGTAAGGTGGGTGATGGACTGGCTCCACCTTGCAGCTTTCTGCCCCTCCTTACATCCCAGCCACTGGTACCTCAATTTCTTTGTCAGATGTCTCAATCTTGAAGGGACGGATACTTTCATCTTCTTTCCCTTTTAGGGGTCTCTCATCTGAGCCCCACCATCCATTGCCCATTTCAATGGTCTTGATCTTGTGTCTAGACCTCAGCCAGTAAACCAGCATCCCTCCAACCCCCAGAGTGGCCACAGGGACCAGGACTGCATTCCTCTGAGAACATTCAAATGACCTGGGGAGGCATAAAATTGTTTGCATTCAACAGAAGTGTCAACGGTAAAGGGACTATGCTGAGGCTTGTAGTCACATTGTTTGGATCTGAGCAGTAACAAATGCCTACAAACTCCATGTAGTCAGCAGGGACTGGGAGTTTCTGTTACTTTTGAAGATTGCAGGCAAGATTTGAGGCAGGGTTACATCTACCAGTGCTTCTTAGGGACCTTAAGACCTTGCTGATCAGGACTTGTTAATCACAAGGCTTCCTTGTCCCTCTCCTTACGAACCAGGTGTGCCCTGGGAGACAAGGATCAGTAGGATATGGACCTATCTGTTTTAAGGCAGGTACTGAAGTGAATGGGATAGTAGCACCTGGACTCCTCCAGGAATAAAAACTGCACAGGCAGAATGGGCTGAGGAGCAGAGACAAGGGTTTTCAGCTGCTGGAGACAGCTGAATGTGCTAGATGTGCCCCTCTTGTCTGTGCTATATACATAGCTCCCCTACAGATTCTGTCATCTTTTAGGGCAACACTAGCCCTCCACCATAGCTTTCCATAGGTAAAGGTCTCAACTTGTCTGTCTGGTGCCTCTGTTTCTGACCTAGACAGCAAAGTTTCAGACTTTCTTGAGGCGTGGGAGCTACGTCACCAGAGCTGGATTTAACAGACAGGCAGCAATGTTTCAAAACTGTTCAAACCCTTCAGCAATCAGCTCTAGATGTAGTGTGCCTTCCCATCCCTCTGACCTGTGCCTCAAGCTCTCCAGCTTCCCCTGGGGATTAGTAGAGGTATCTGGGGCTATTGCAGGGGCCTGAAAGAAGACTGTGAATCAAGATTTTGTTGTCATACAGGGTATGGAAGGGACTATGCTGTGCCCCAACCAGGGTGCTAATAAAAAGTGAACGCCTCCGCACAGAGTAGCTATTTCACTTACCTGATCCGGGACAAGATGCCATCCCTAGAAAAGGGGGGGAAAAAAAGATTCTTACAGTCTGATAGTGTTGTCTGAATGGTACCAGCCCTTGGGGATGGTGCAAAGAACATCACCTGCCAGCACCATTTACTGCGCAGCCCTGGGATCACAAGCGGTTTAGCTATCTGGCAACAGAGACAGTGTTTCTGGGCTGTGTTTTAGGTAGATAGTTTGTTGCCATAATATTCCCTCCTTCAGCACAATTTAGATAAAAGGCACTGAACAACTGGGTAGATGTCCTTGCGGTGTTTCATCCTACAGAGGGCTGTGTTACTTCAGCCAAGAAAATAGTTTATTTTGACTGCTGTGTAGCAATAGGTGCACAGCCTTGGCAGAGGACTTTCAAGCTCAAGGGTTACTCTGCTGCCAGCCACCTGGCACTCATCCTGCCGCAGGGCTGGCATGAGGAGCAGCTTGTGGGACCCTTCCCTGTTCAGGTTCAGTGAGCTGCTGTACCTTTGCTACTTCCAACTACTCCTGACTGGATATCAAGCTTTTAGGTCTCATTTGCCTGCAAGAAAAAGAAAACATCCTCCTTGGTTCTCTTTTAGCCTGGTAGATTCTCTTGCAAGAAAAGCACAATCTAAAATCTACCAAAAACTTAGAAGTAACAACAGAAAGTCTTGTTACTCTGCCCTGTGGAAGGCAGCTAGATGAGGGAGCTGTTTGGTGTCATAATTATGATACCTTGAGACAAAAAAATTAAAAAGGACATGAAACTCCATGAAAAACCAACTCCACTGGGTGTTTCTTTTTACCTAGTACCGTTTCCCACCGCTACCTGTGATGCAGAACACAGTGCCTGTACTGGACACCCCAGCAGTAGTGAAGGCAATTGGGTAATGATCTCTGAGACAGTCTATGTGATTTTTAAGGAAGTATCTCCTTAAACCATTCCCAGACAAAGAAGAACAAGAGCTCCTACGAGTAAACAGTGTCAGCCTCCACCTCCCTGGAGGCCGAGCAGCTTATGCAACAAGTAATAACAACCCCCCGCATTTACATCCTGGAGCTTAGTGAGTCAGAGGCATGAAACCAGTCATGACGGCAACAGCACAAACTCGGCACTGCTAACAAAGCAAGCATGTCGCAGAAACAGCTCTCTGAGCGGCACAGAACAAGGCTCAGTCTTACAAAACCTCCTCCCTACCCATGCTCAGGAAAGCTCAGCTGCATGCTCCCACCCACCGATGGCCTGGTGGACCCCACAGGGGCTTTCTCCTGCCCCAAAGCTGGGGAGCCCTGCTCAGAGTCCCTCCTCCCTGTGCCGAAGAGATCTCACCAGGCGTTTGGAAGCATCTCCTGCCACATGTCTGCTCCTCCTCGCCCAGCCACAGCTGCCAGCGAAACAAGGCAGGTGTCTCCTCTGCTGGCTTTCTCTTCCGCAGTGACGCTCTCTTGGTGACAATGCAAGCTACATCAACCATTAGTGCCACCTATTGCCTAAATGTGCACTTGCAAATTAAGTTCAACAAGAGGCAAATGCAAAGTCCTGCGGGGGGAGGGAATAGCTCTGTGCACCAGCACAGGCTGGATGCCAAATGCATAGAAAGCAGCTCTGCAGAGACTGGCCTGAGGTCCTCAGCTGAGCCTGAGTCAACAAGGTGCAGCAAAGGCCAGCTGCGTACAGGGCTATGTAGCAGGCATGTTAGCCCGCAGGCGGAGCAAGGTGATCCTTTGCTCTTTTCAGCACTTGTGGGACCACATCTGGAGTGCCATGTCCAGTTCTGGCCTTGCTGGCACAGGAAAGACTGGAGTGAGCCTGCCCACCCTTGGTGGTTAGGGCCACCAGGCTGCTGGGGGGCTGGAGCCATGTGGCGTACAAGGAGAGACAGAGAGACCTGGGCTTGTTCAGCCTGGAGAAGAGAAGGCAAAGGGTGGGCTCTTATTGCTGTCTACAGCTACCTAGTGGAGAGCATAGGGAAAATGGACCAAGGACAAAAGGCAATGGACGCAAATTGCAAGAAGGGAAATTCTGGTTAGATATGATTAGTTCACCATGGAAGTATTCAGACACTGGGACAGGGGCCCAGACAGCATGTGGGATCTCTGTCCTTGGAGGCAATCAAAATTTGACAGGAACAAGGCACTGAGCAACCTGATCTACCTGAACCTGCTCTGAACAGGAGCTCGGATGAGCTGACCTCCATGTGCCCCTTCCGACCTGTGCATCATGTGGCTCTATTCCATGTGCACCTGTGATCTGCAGCAGCCAGAACAAAAAGGAAAAGTTAAGTTTTTCATTTTCCACAGAAATCCATGCTTTGTTTTAGCTCAGTTTTAGATTTCATTTCCTTCATGGTTAGTAAAATCTTACTGGGTAAAGGCTTCTCTTCCCTACATTGTGTCCTTGCTGTGCTTCAGTCCAGGAATAACTACATCTTACTGTCAGAGAAAATGATTCCTATCTCCATGCAATGCTCTAAGCGAAGTACCATTACCAGTGAGCTCTGTGATGATTAGGTCTCATACTAATGTGACTTCATATGCAGCCACTGTGCCATCAAAAAGAGCCATCAGGAAGAAAAGCTTGTAAATCCTTCATTTGGTCAAAGTTCAGTTTATTGCTACACCACGGCTATTTCTGGTTACATCCGTCTGGGATTACTTAGCTTTAAAGTTCGATTTCCCAAACAAAACCAGCTCTCTTGAGGCCTCTTGGAAGATGGTATCCCTGATTGCAGAGGGACTATAGTCAGAAGACAAGAGAACTGTTAGCAACAAGAGGAAAGAACTACAACCCATGTGGAAGGTAGCTGAGGACCCTGTAAGGAGCCAGGTTCAGGTACTGCAGGCTGTGATGTCTTCAGTAGACAAAAGAGACCTCGAGAAAATTCCTTCTTACTTAGCATTAGGAAAAAGCATAAAGGCTGGTGGAGGAAGGACTGGCTTAAACAGCTGTGAGTGAATTTATCTATACCAGGAATGTGGGAGAAGGGCCAGCAGAGCTAGTTAAAGCTACAGAGAAAAGATAGAAGTTGCTGCTGTGTAAAAGGCTCGGGAGAGTCAGAATGGCTTTTGCTTAAGATATAAGGTGACACACCAAGGCCACTAATACCCTGGGGCTAAAAGGCAACACCACCCCACCCCACCCCCACCACCCCCGATAAATCTGAAACAGCTGGGATGCCAGGATCCCGTCTACTGAAATGCAGGGTATGTGCAGGAGTTTTGTGTGAGTGCTGGTGAGCAGAGACCAAAGAACTTTCCCAGAGGAAATTCCGTCCTGGGATGCAGCAGCAGCTCGTCCGTGGAAAGCAAGGGGGTTTTTCCTTCTCTCTTCCAACCTCTAGTGGCCAAAATGCACAAATTCGGGCAGAAACTGCTTGCCGGAGACAGCAAGGCTACCTCCCACGAGATTTTGATGCATGCCCCATAAATGGAAAGGGGAATCCCACTGAAAAGGACCTGCAAAAGTGTCTCAGAGCATCTCCCTGCACTGGGGCAGGGTCCCTTATTCTTAATGACAGACGTCTTAGCAAACCCATTTTTAAAAAGCCCCTTCGGAGCATTATTAGAAAAGTTTTTGCCTCTGTCCCAGTGCTGTGATTTTGCTGGTTCAGCTGCTACTCTGGCATGGGAAAAAAACCAAAAGGAGAGAGAATAAAATTTGATATACTGTATCTCACTATTGCATCTCTGTCTAAACTTCCAAATGCTGCCATCCCGCAGTCCCTGTGCGACAGGCATCATTTTATAAAGGGATTTCATATGTTTCCATTGCACAAGTCACATACTAACAGAAAGCTTGTTTCCTATGCTTTTCTCTTGCTCTTGCACTGATCTGCAGGATCACCCCTGCAGCAATGATAGAAAATATGGACATGGAAATGTTACTGTAATGTATTTTTTCAGCTGGTTTAACAGCTGGATACAAGCAGGAGGAGCCAAACACAACACAACCTGCCAGCTCTCCCAGGCCCATTCACTAATGCTGGTACAGTGTGACCTGCTGCTGGAGAAAGCACCCAAAGGCCAAGCAGCAGTTCTGCAAATGCTGGGTGCCCTCTTGTGGGAAAAAGGAGCTCGCAGTACACGTAATACCACTTTTTTTTTCTATTTGGGCTTTTTTTTCTGTTTTGGGCTTTATGTGTTTCTCATTGCCAGTTGCATATAATCATAATCCAAAGCCTCATCAATACCATTAATACTGAAACCTGAAACACAGGGAGGAAAGCTGGTGACTTCTCGCTATGAAATGGGCTATTGAACAGGGGTAAGAGCGGAGCACCAAACATTTGAATGTAGCTCTTTTATAGCTTGAGATGCTGTGGCAACTTGGAAATTATTATTCTGACCTTTAGAGCCATTGCAAGGCCCTTGCTGGGATTTATGGCCCCACCTGTAATGTGCTGCCCTTCACAGAATCATAGATTCATAGAATTGTTGAGGTCGGAAAAGACCTTTTAAGATCATCAAGTCATCATCTTACAGCATGAAGGCTTTGCTGCCTTTTGCTGCTTTTCATTTTGCATGCACAAAATCAGGTTCACTGTCTTAAGCATTACTAGAAAGCAAATGGTGCTCAGTAACAGGGGATCTTTATGAATATGGTCTCCTGACTTATACCAGGGACCAGCTCTCTTCTTTTTTCTGGTCAGTGGCCACTACCATGAGCTGCTGGCCAGTGATGTTGCAGGGCAGGGCAATATCTGGAAGCTTCAGATCTCTCCTGTGCTCCTCCAGGCTCCTGAAACCCTGCTTGCCCTATGGTATCGCTCTGTCTTTGAACTTCACCTTCTTCCTTTGCTTTTAAGGAAGATCCTTAAGGCTAACAAAGATTTGATTTGCTATGCTCGATCTTTGCTTCCACAGGCCAAAGATACCAAATGCTGTATTTTCCTGCATGACTTCTAAAGGAGAATGGTCCCCATGGTCCAACAGGTCCAACTGGGACTGTCCATGCACACACAAGTCCTTGCAACTGGTATTGTATGAAAAAAGCCATGCCCAGAAATGGGATTGGATAGGAAAAATTGGAGATCTACCATGTGTGGCTGTGTCCTTGGGGTTAAGGAACAGCCCCCAGTACATCACCCTACTTGCAATGGACAAGCAAAGTTTTCACCTTCCCAGTGAGGTCCCAGGACATTCAGCTGGCTGGTGGGAGATTTGTTTTGCACCAAAGTCTACTCTGGCACTGAATGGCAGGCTCTGTGCTCAGCCTCAGTGATCATGTCCCTGGAGGAAACACTGAGAGCTCCTAAGCACCTCCAAGCTGTTAATTCCTGAATCTTATTAACAAGAGCCAGCTCAAACATCTGAGAGCAGATGGCAGCAACACCTTGCTCCTGCCCTCACCAGTAGCCAGCCCACGAGGCCTCTGTGCTGCTCCATGGTATCTTACATAAAACTCGGATCACAGGAACAATGAACAGCTTGGAAGAGTCCAGGACAATCTTTCAAACCTCTTCCTCCCCCTCCACAAATGCTTCTTTCTTGCTCAGAAAGTCCATCACCATTTCTGCAAATACCTTGCCCCCAACATCTTCTCTTTAGTCCTCTGCGCTGCACTGTATGCTGAAGAAAAGTTACTGTTTTCCCAGCTGGAAATGGCCCCTTCTCTATCTCGCTTATTGTCAGGAGACCTCACAAATGTTTCACTGCTACCTCCAGCAAGGACTGGCCCCTTCTGTTGCTAATTAGGGAGCTAAGAGGTTCCTCCAGGCACTTCCCAGTGAAACCGAGCCCATTAAATGAATGGCAGGCAACATCTCTGGGGGTGGGGAGCAAAGTTACACAACAGCTGCTTGGAAACAGGCAGTTTGTTACGTGTGCTGGTTTTAGAGACTCAGCAACATTAAAAACAAAAGCAACTTTCAAATCCAAACCAGGGTATTTGGGTCACTGATACCCCAGGGATAATCTTGGGGATATTGGTGATGGGAGGCAGGCAGCAGGCACTGGAAGCTTGTGCTCAGAGCCCGGATGCACAAAATGTCATAGTCCCTGCATGTGTACTGGGCCGTGGACTGAAAGCTGGGTGTACAAGACCTTTCTGTGCTCTAGGATATGGGTACTGCTGTGCTGCACACTAGGAGTGTTAATCCTGGAGCATAATGTGAGGCAGAGCCCTTCCGCGCTTGGACACATTGCTGGAGTTTTGGTACATGAGTGTGATGGAGGCTTGTGGGCTTGGCTTAGCTAACCCAGCTGCCCAGCAGACATGAGGAATTTCTTATACAGAAGGGAACTTCATACAATCAGTATAGATATAACTTTAAACTCTGGTCAGTTATGCCATTTTTGTTGTCTTACAATCTTAGGATTGCATTGCATATCTCCTGCAACCATTGCTCCAAGCCATGTAAAATTATCATCTTGCAAAGAAAGCAAGAATCATTAAAAAAACAAAAGGATGCAGCTGACCAAGGCACTTGAGAGAGGGACTAGTCTCAAGATCTGTAGGACAATATAGATATAAATATCTTATGGAAAAGAATATCCGGGTGATTTGTCATTACTGTAGTGACAGAAGCATTGGTGGCAGAAACAAAGGCCTTATCTTCAACAAAGGGTTACATATAAATTAGTATGTGTAGAGGGTCTATACTCAGTAATTTATTTAGTTTAACAAAAAATCTCTAAAAAAGCAGTTAACAGCAAGTATTTGGCTGAGGCAGAAAGACATGGTAGAGAATGATCTCCATCCTTCTCAAGAACAGTGATCGCTGCTGAGGATACTGTAATAGTAACTATTATCACAGGCCAGATCCCAAGTTTCTTTTCTCCATCCTTATCCCGAAAACTCCTGTTCTTGCTTTCAGTGGGCATGAGTGCTGAATGGCTGCGAGGGGTAGGTGTGTTGCAGAGGGGCAGGTTTTCTCTGTCCCATTGCTCTGCTGTAGCTCTGCATAGCCAACTTCCTGAAACTGCCCTTACAAAGAAGGGCTTCAGAGGCAAAAGGAGAAGCCCAGATCTAAGCATGGGTTTTGCAGTGCTATCAGCTGAGCATTAGGCACCCGCAGAGCTCCCACAATCGGTATGGCAGGCAGCTGAAGGGCTACTGGAGTGTGTGAGCTCCCCTTTGCAGGCCTGAAGAAACATGCAAGAAGAGATGTGTTTTTGGAGAGGTTGGTCTCATGATGTATTCAGTTCACTGGAAATTTTGGGGAGTTTTCTGCTCTGATCCTGTGCGTTATTACCTCCCTTTTAGGGAACTGTGCTAGCTATTTGGAAATATTTGCGGCCTCCTTTCCAAATAATTATTTATTTCTCCATGGTTCTTCCTACTGTCCATTATTAGTTGTTATGCCTACATTGTATAACAACAACAGCAGTAATACGAAGAGCCTCATCAGGTCCAGAGGCATTAAGAGAACGAAGACTGAATCAGCTGAACTTCTAACATAAGGACATGATTTTCATTTTTCATTAAAAACAGCTAGTCTGGAAAATGAGTGACGTTTGACTATAATGTAATAACAGCACTGTAGATATCTCACCTAAAGAAAGTAGCACTATGGACCTTGAGCATTATATCAGGACCCACAAATACAACTGGGAAAATAATTAGGTATTGTATTTTAAGGTATTGGTCTGAATACAGTAAACAAGACTCTATCAACAAGTCTGTAAGTATAATTTTATTTTCTCCTTCAGCTTTTCAGCATTCTTGGAAAGACTTCTCTAAGCAAAATCCCAGCATACGTAACTGACTGGCCCTTCCCAAAGGTACAAGGATAAAGCCCTTTGCAAGTGGCTATTAAGAAAACTGGGCAACAACAGCGTGCAGGATTAATCCTTGCCAAAGATTAATAAGCAGTTCCACAAGCAGTTTAACTAATGAAGCCTCGTTTCCTACACGTATTTGCAAAATACAGCTACTATTTGCAAATACAAAGAATTTGTATTTTTCAAGTACAAACACAAAAACTTTCTAACAACTGAATTGTTCTAAGACTTCGTTTTCTTTAGGTATTTTTATAAAATTCCCCCTGCACTTCCAAAGAAATCAGTTTTCATGAAACATGTAGAAACACCTTTCATGAAAACTGATTTTGAAATGTCTGCTTGCCAAAGTTGCTGAAATCAGCAAAGAGATCAAAAAGTTACTGAGAGGACACATCTATAGACATACCAAGTGATTGCACCAGCATTGGTTCTGCAGGAAGCAAGGAATGAAAGTGAAGTTGTGAAAGAAAACATTGGAGAAAGCACCTATTTTTTAGCAATGTTCCATTGAGAGGAGTTGCAAGGCTCACAGAGGGATCATCACCCATGAGCAGTTGCTGAGACATGCAGTAGCCAAGAATGATCCAGTCCAGCTCGTTTGGTTTTAATGGTGAAATCTTTAGTGCCATTGACCAGACCACAGCTTGCTTTTGCACCACATCCAGAGGATAAAGTGTTTAGTGAGGCAGTCAAATCTATGTAAGATAGAGAATGATTGGGAAAAACTTCAAAAGGCCCTAGTAAAGGCTGCTCCTTTGAAACCTAATGCATGTTTTGGCATTTGCATTCAGTGGGAGCAGGAATGAACCAAAAGTTGGGTAAGTGGCACAAAGTGATTGCAGATGGAGCTCTCTGTATGCCAATATAAGTTAAGAGAAGCTGGAAAAAAATATTTCACTGACCTAATATTTAAATGAAATATTCTGAGGTAGAGCTGATTTCAGGGAAAAACTCCGGGCACCTCTGTGGATAGCACAGTGCTGAGAGAGGAAACTCAGTGCAGAGCAAAGCAGAACCAAAACAAGATGTCATGTATTAAATAGGTCAGGAATGTATATATTACCATAATAATTCCTAAATAAATCAGCTGTGTGTCTCCACCTTGAAATGAGTGTTAAGTATGGTCAATTCCATAACAAAGGGGCAGAGAGGAATAGAAAAGGCAGAAAAAAACCTGGCACCATAATCACTGGGGCAGTGGAGGCTGTAATGGGAGAAGGGAATGAGCAGGACGGTTTAGCTTTATGAAGAGTTGAGTCAGGGGTGAGACAAGCACAATGAATATCTAATTTGACCTTTAGTAAAGTCTCTTGTCACCTGCTGAACACCCTTCATGACCTGATATGGATTATAATCTGGGAGTTACACAACACCTGATGTCATAAAGAAAGGAAATCTAATTTTATGATTCATGGAATTCTGAGACAAAAAGAATTGCTGAAAAATGTCACCAAGACAAGTAGCTGTAATCATAAAATTAGTATTAATAAAGTTGGTGATGGTGAAAGTCTGTCAGTTCTTATGCCTCTTGTCTTAGGATTCCCATTCAGCTTTGTGTAGCTCACTGATGCTGAGATTATTCCTGCTGCTCTTTAAGCACAGCAGCGTACACATGGTGAAATACGCTTAAAACACAGAGAGTTAGAGCTCAGGATGGACAGCCAGAAAAAGCCAGTGTAATCCTGGTTTCTGTCACAAAGGCATCTCTTAAAAGAGCGCAGAGTTATCCTTTCCACAGCTCCCATGCAGTTATAAATCTTTTTCTGAAGACACCGGAGGTTTTTTTAAAGCTGCATCTTCTCTCTGGAGTAACCACCTGAGGGCAACATCACACATGCAATGGGGCGCAGAGGGTTCCTGTGCCTGGAATATCGCGCTCACTTTGAGTAACCGCATTACCAGAAAAATTGTGACAAATGGGAAACAGCTCAAAGAACAGCAACAAAGATGATTAGGAGGCTGGAGCTACTATGCAGGAAAACTTTACAAAAGCAAAATCTGGTTTGCCTAAGGGATGACTGATTAGGAGCAGGATCCTGGCCTCCAAATATTTGAAGAGTGAAGAGAAATTATTCAGCATAATAAGGGGAGATAGAACTATCAGTAACTGGTGGAAATGAGGCAAGGAAAATGTGCCTGCTCTTCCTCTCACATTTTTCCTGCCTGTGAGATACTGGGTTGTGAATTGGAAGTATTCGTATTCTGACTCTCTAATGAAAGATCAAGGCTCTGTCAGAGTGAGCATAGTACGGGCCAGGAACAGAGACCCTTGGTCATGGAGATCAGCTCACAGTCTACGTGACAGTCGGGAGATGTCTAGTGAGTAAAGCACACCAGTGTTGTGTGGGCAGGAAGACAGGGATACCATGAAGTAAGAAATTCTTTACAAAAGAGAAGGCATTCCCTCGAGAAAGTCCCAGGAAATCCAAGCTGTTCTCCCCCATCCACAACTTTCAAAATACATATGGCCCCAAGAAGGATTTTTCTTCTTTGCCAGCCTGTGACATATTTTTGGGGGTGCTCTAGAGCAATACTGATTTCAGGACAGGGCTACTTCACCTTCTCATGCCTTTCCAAGGAAGCAGGTGTTGGGGCCCTTGATCAGGCATGACAGTGGTTGATGGCAGCCCGTGGGACACATCACCATTTGCTCTGATTCTGGAGAATTATTTTTCTGGTGGGGAGGATAGCGGAGGCATCCTGCTCTGTGCAAACACTGAGATGGTGTCTAGAACAAGGAGTGGAAGGGAGCACTGAATTTATAGTATTGATGTGAAATGCCACCTACGTGTGCAGAGAGGTCTAGAGAGGAGACAGTGAAGTCCTGCCTGCCCTGCAGTCCAGGTTTGGCTTCTTCACTGTATGGATTTGTGTACCATAGCTCAACATTGGCAGAGCCTCATGGCAGTGGCCGATGAGGTGTTTGCTGTCCAGGTGAACCAGGAGTGAGCTGTGGGCTGGAAGAGCTTTGCTGGAGGGACCCAAGGGGACTGGGAACTGGGAACTGTGCAGTATGCACACAGCTGAGCACCTCTAATGGTCCACAGGATGGCCGTGATGGAAGTAGTCCAGGCTGGTCCCTCCTCAGGGGCAGGCAGCCCTGCCCAGGTGCCTGACCAGATGGGAGGGAGGCACAAGGAGTCTTACAGTAAGGGGCTGAGGGGGATAAGACAGGGTGAGCTGGATGCACTGGGCTAGCTAGCAGAGCTGTGGCACTGCAAGCCCTGGTGCTGCCCGAGCCTCTTCAAAGTGTGGATTTAACAACCTGAGAACATACATAGTTGGCAGGATCATGGTGTGCCAGTGCTGAAGGCAGAGCTAAGCTGCAGAGCTAAAGCTGTGGCACTTGGGGGTAGGTTAGCATCCATTCTTTGCTCAGGAAGGGAAAAGCTTAATGCAGTGTTCAGGGAGAGCGGAGGCTCTGAGTGCTCCTGTAAGCACAACACAAGAAAATGGCGCTAAGACAGAGGCATGACCCATCATTTGGTAGGAGCTGCCAGCCTGCCCAGGTTAGCAGTGCTCAGTAAAGCAAGTGTTACAAATCAGAACAGTACAGGGGTGGCATTTCCTGTCTCCTTGTCTAAGCCCAGCCTGTACTTCTGCCATATCCATCTCCCTCATGGCACTGAGTGGGTATTTTTGTGCAGGTTTTGCAGTTACCAACTCTCACCACTCCAGCTCTCCTGCTCCGTTCCCCTCTCAGCATCTCTTGCTGGTGAGGTCTGAGGGACACTGGCATAGCTGAGAGACATCTCTTTCCCTGCTTTTCCCTCTGTCAGCTGTCAATCATCCACCTGGCACTTAAATTCAAACCTCCCCATATCAGGCTCTCCTTTTCTTCCCTTTCTGTCCCTCCATCTACCTCCTCTAGTCAGTGATGGGACCACACCAGCCCCTGGAACATGCCAGCATGAAAATGAGCTTTTTGCGCAGAGCTGCCTGCATGGGTTTGGGATTCATTTTCTTAAAAAGCACAGAGCCAAAAACTTCAGGGTGATCTGGGGCCACAGGAGAGCCCTGGAAAAGGAGTGATTCTGGACCTGTCCAGCATGTGGAGTGCCCTGTTATACATCAGGAATTTGCAGAAGGATCCACAAGATGTTTCTTATTTAAAATGCAATTGGAGAAGGGAATGCTGTACCAGCAGACTCATCTAGCTCCAAGTCATTAGGATGCCAACTGCAGCAAAGCTGCAGCAGCTTGGTCTAACAAGCTTGCTCAAGCCCCTGACTAGACTTGACTGGCCTTCCTGGAAGTCTGTCTTGCTGTTACTTCATCCTTGTTAGAGTTTGAATACAGTTGCTATGCTGCAGTTAAACACTGATGCTGTGGTAGGCATGCCTTAAGTGTGATGGAGCCTGAAAACTTGGGAAGCAAATCAAGCTCAAGTAACTACTCCAAACAGAAAGCAATAAAAGACAGTAACTCCTCCTTCCCTTCACAGATCCCCTATTTAAGAAAGAAAATCCTAATCTTCTAACAGTCCCATTATAGGACTGAACTGCATCAATGATGACAGGCCTTTAAAAAAAAGAGAAAAGAAAAAGATTGGCAGATCTATTGTCTCCTCTTAGAGGGCTTATTTGTAAATATGGCTAACCAGATCCTTTTTCTACAGTCTGCAGCAATATTTTCCCCTGAGATCAAGGAGTCAACACTCAAATACATAAGCCTATCTCAGACCCTGGAGGCAGACTAATGCACCATCTCTGCTAGAGCATTATGCCTACTGTCCACTGTTTTCAGGTTCCTGTTAAAGATTAATAATCAAAGAGCAAACAGCTTTTGTTTTGACTAATTCTGATTCAAGCCTGGATCTCTGTTTAAGCAAAAGCAAACCAAGCGAGTGTTCATTTGTTTTGAGAACCACTTGTTCCCAGGAAAGAGGACAAATTTCTGTCTTCTGGGTAGTTGGTGTGGGGAGCTCTGTGCCTAAAAGGCTTTCCTGCCTCCATGGCACAGCAGCTGGGACCCGGAGCACATAAACCCATTAGACAGGTCCCTATCCTGCAAACTTAGAAGTTGTTAGGAAAACAAAGACAAAGTGATTTTTCAATAGAGGGCACTAACTCATGGCTTTTGTGGCAACATAAAGCCCTATTTGTTCTTTACCAGTACCCTCTGCAGGCTCCGCAATGGGGTATGTCTGAGCTGAGGATGAGAAGGGGAAAGGAGACCAGTACTGAAGTGCTTATTGGTCCGTGTTGGTTTCTAGTATCTTCTACCCATAGGTTCCACTGTTGCAAAGCAACATACAAAGGGTATCTGGCAATGCATTCAAGTACCTGACCTATGCAGTGACACGAAGAGGGAGATACAAACTATTTTGTCATGGAAGACATGGCAGAGGTTCCCCTAGCTGGAGGGGAAGTCACTGCTAGGAGACTTGTTTTTCCTGGCAGTTCCTTCCTGGCTTTGTAGGGTCCTTGCCCATAGGCTGTTTTCCTGGGAGAAGCAGTCAGAGAGGTTCATTTGATTTCATTACATCCTGTTTTCACTGGCTTCTGGAAAATAAAGCTGTTGTGAGGCTGAAAGAAAAAAAAGGATTGAGTCCTTGAACAGTGACCTGTGGAACAGCAATAGCTTCCACAGCTATATGTGCTCCCCAGCCACAACAACCCCTCCCTGCTGCACAGACCCCGAGGGAGGAGGTGTGAGAAAGTCCAGAATCCTCCCTCTAGCACAGAGATGGGGACAGGAAAAGGTGTCCAAATATCTGCTGGTGCATCACCAACAGGTCACGGCCATTGCTGGCTCCTACCTCTTGGATGCATGAGCAGGTGTTGTGGTCTAACCCCAGCTGGCAACTAAGCCCCACATAGCTGCTCGCTCACTCTCCTCACATCAGGATGGGAGAGAGTAAAAGTGAGAAAACTTGTGGGCTGAGATAAAGACAGCTTAACAGGTAAAGCAAAAGCTGTGCACATAAGCAAAGCAAACCAAGGAATTCATTCACCAGTTCCCATCGCAGGCAGGTATTCGGCCACCCCCAGGAAAGCAGGGCTCCATCACGCATAAAGGTTACTTGGGAAGACAAATGCCGTAACTCTGAATGTCCCCCCTTCCTTCTTCTTCCCGCAGCTTTACATGCTGAGCATGATGTCACATGGTATGGAGTATCGCTTTGGCCAGTTGGGGCCAACTGTCCTGCCTGCGTCCTCTCCCAGCTGCTTGTGCACTCCCAGCCTACTCGCTGGTGGGGCAGTGTGAGAAGCAGAACAGGCCCTGACTCTGTGTAAGCCCTGCTCAGCAGTAACAGACACCTCTGTATTATCAACACTGTTTTCAGCACAAATACAAAACATAGCCCATGCCAGCTACTATGAAGAAAATTAACTCTATCCCAGCCAGGATCAGCACAGCAAGGCAGCAGCACAGCTTTCCAGGTGTTTTTTTGCTCTTTTACTTTAGCTGCAGAGTGCTGTTATCCCACACTATTCTTTTTTGACTTCAAGAGAAGGAGAATGCGTCCACCAAAGCAAAGACACTGGCCAGTGTGAAATTGTGTTGGTCTGGGAAATCTGGAAGCCAGTAGCCCCCTCTTAGGCTTGGGGGCCTCATGCTTCATTCATCCTCCCTTGCTCTGAGTTTTGGGAATATAGATCCAGCCAGCTTTGTCTTACAGCTGGACATGGAAAAGGGTCATTTCACAATCCTTTGGAGCTGCTCTGGGGTTGCTAGGCTCCAAGATCTGTCCCATTGTGTATTCCTGACATCCCTTTTCCATCTGAACTGCTCTTCCATGCGCAATATTGCCATCATTACTGCTCCCGACTGCAGCATGCTGTCGTGCAGAAGCTGGTGCCTCACTGATTCAGCTACGTTCAGCCCTGTGTACGTTTCTCTTGCTGGTGATTTCCTGGATGACAGACATTTGCATGGATCCTGGCCCTCATGTTTTGAAAGGCCCAGAGGTGGAAGACAATTAATATTATCCTCCTGTGCTTCCTGACCTGCAGGAGTTGCAGGATACCATCAAACACCAAGGCAGAAGGAAGTATCTAGAGTTTCATACTTTCTTTAGAGAGAAAAGCACCTCCCCTCCTGAAGTCTGTCTAAATCCTTTGTATCACAAGAAGCCTTCACCCTCCAGGCTTCTGCCCTGGATGCTGCTTTGTGAGTTCCTTCAGCAGGGGGTTAAATGGAGAAAGATGCCACAGAGTATCTGTGACTGCTTTTCTCAGCGGGAGACTGTCTTTGGCTCCCTTCCCAGGGTCACAGTGAACTTCTGGAGGCAGTGGTGGAAGCTGAGAAAGCACAAGACCTTTGCGGAAGACTTCTAGTACATTATTCCCCTCTTTCCATTTCTCCTAACACAACTGAGTATGTTCAATGCATAAGCATGAGGTTAAAAGTGTCAGTAGCTCCAGGCGAGCAGACCCTGCAGGTGCAGACACTAACTGCGTAATGGGTGTGAGTGAAAGGAAGCCCTGGAGGTTGTCCTGACACGAACCCCTTGTAATCAAAACAGCTGGAAGCAGTGACATGAAGGGGAACTGACTTACACAGTTCGGCCTCTTCCTGATGGGGTCTGGTGAGCCCTGGGACTCCTGCTGAATCTGGTGGGGCAGGAGGAGCTGGGCCATCAGGAACACACTTGAGTCTGTAGCCTGCGCTGTCTCCCGACACATTCCAGCCTCTGAGAGCTCTTCAGTCCCAGCAGCACTGCTTGCTGGAGGAACCACTGTCCAGGAGAGTGGCTGGGGATGTGCCAGAGCATGCAACTCATTACACACAAAAGCGCTACACCAAAACATAAAGGAACAAGAGATTAAAGGGGAACAGATGTTAGCTGATCTTGCCCACCCTGCTCCTGGGAGGCAGCCCCGTGCAGCTGCTGTCTGCCTCAGGCTCTGCTAGCTCAGGGTAGCAAGGCTGGGATCTTTGCAGTCTTGCATTGCTCTTCAGAGGACAGTACTAAGTATGGCACTGCTGGTACCCTTTTCTGCTGTGGCAGCTTGTTTCATGGGGTGACCTTTCTGTAAAAATTCATTTAAATGAACCCTTGTGATCATAAGACATGAGCATTTAACTGTGGAATGCTAGGCCCCGCTGAGGTGAACCATCCAGTCCATAATGAGAAAGGAGATCTGAACCACTGGGTCATTAGTCCCAAACCAGGTTAAACCACCGGTGGTGCAAAGCTTGCCATCAGAAAAGCCAGAATGGGCTACTGACACTGCCTGATTCTATACACAGTTCAGCTGCCAAAACCCGTTTTTCTCACTTAGTGCATAAGCCACATTATTCCCCATTTTTGTATCTTTTTCCTGTCTTCCTTTCATTGTCCATAACCTTCCTTTCAATACTCTTCCTATTCCTGCCTCCCTTACTCTGCACTCTGCTGTATCAAGTCACCACTTCCTCATATAATTGCTGGGCTCCCTCTCCTCATATCCTCCTTGCTCACCCTCTCTTTTTTTCTGAATCCACAGAGAAATGCTGCCACCCACACTGACATCTCTAAGAGATTCTCAAAGGTGTGTCAGCCAGCTTCTGAGGAACTTATGCTCCTGTGTCACTTAGACAGTACAAAAAGGCCCAGTCTTCAGTCATTTAAATTTCTTTCCCTAGAGGGTCCTGATGGAGAGGGATGAAAAAAAACCACTAACCAAGAAGAAACAGCCCAAATTGAACAGTTTATCCTTTTTTGAATGTTCTCCCTCAATATCTGTAAGCCCTTTCCACTGTTTACTGATGCCTCCCTTCTGCCAGTACCCACCACTGGGAGCTATTGTCCGCCTGACGCAGAGCAGAACATGCCAGCAAGCTCCAGCCAAATTCAAACCATTAATTGTAATGTGCCCACCACTACAGTATCTGCAAATAGCTGTGAAATCCCAGAGAATTAAGCTTGAAGACTTTATGGGTGAAACTGGCCTCTTGATTTTTATTTGCATGTAATGGCTCACTCATACATGTTTGGTAACTGAGGAACTGCAGCTGTAACCGTGCAGTGGAGCTCATTGCCTTCCAGCATTATTTTTTTTTTCCTTAAATTGCCTTGCAGCTTTTCCTGCAAGTGTGTCCTGCGTCCTCCCTTCCCCATCTCCTCTATAGTCAGAACAGGAGAGGGGGTCAACCTTGCTGGTGCACCTCTTGGACTGTCTGTCCTCTCTCCTTGCTGCACACTCCAGGCCTTTGCGCTCACAGGGCTATGCTGAAAGCACAGCCACACGGCTACAGCTCTGAGATTGCACCGTGCCTTCCCTGCAGGGCCACCTTAATAGCTCACTGTGTACCCCTGCTCACAGCTGGGCCTTCCCCAGCACCCAACACCACCAATAGCACCTTTCTGTGTCTCTCCTGATACAACATCATATGCTACCTGATCCTTGCAAAAAAGAACATCTTTCTCAGCAGGTGTCCTGAGCCTCCCAGGAAGTGTTTGCTCTTCTCTGTTTGCAGATCTCTTCTCATTTATCAGGCCAGCCTGGTCACTCATCACCTCCTGATGTTAATGCTGGAAGATAGGGCCACTGAGTGCAAGAGTGGCAAAGCTGTCATGCTCCAGCTGGGCAAAAGTGGAGCCTCACTCAGTAAATATTGACACGTCTGCAAGCAAACAGAAGGCAGCTTTCAGCAAGCAGCTCTCTGGCTCCCTGAGCTGATGCTGGACCAGAGACGCTTGGTGCTTTGTGGTTATGAGCTGCTGTTTACAGAGGGCAGGATACAGGAATGGATCTCCAGCAGCTGTGATGACAGTGGCAAATTGAAGGGCTCACAGGAGCCACCAGCTGCGTGCCCACTGCCCACCTGCAACACAACAAGTGGCTGCAACCACTTCAGCCGGTGGAAAAACAAGCTGGCTTTTTCATTTCCCAGCAACTTCCAGATGGGTTTTCTTCAAGAGGATATTCAGGACAATCTCCATTAAAAATAGATAGCACAAAACAGATTTTCGTTCCAAGTCTTTAGTTCCCCTGTTTTCCTGTCCTAAAACATTGTCCTTAGTATCTAGGTGGTTATTGCACCTCCTGTAAATTGTTAGATTTAGCCAAGTCACACATGCAAGTGAGTATAATCACAGAGATAATCTGATTAAGTCCTTCTTATGGGTCCATGGAATTGAGTAGCCAGTCATTAGCAGCATCAGTTCTTACAGAAATCCCAAAGTTTAGTTCTTATACCTTATTAAAACTAATTCACATCCTAAAATGGGAGATTTATGCTCCCTTTCAGACTATTGCCTGGTAGCTAAGTGACCACATTCCCTGCACAGGTGGAGTAGAGTTCTTATGCAAAGAGATGGGATTGCAAGCCAGGGCTCATGATGGATTGGGTTCACTTCCTGGCCCACCCTCTCTACGACTTTGGGCAGGTTATTTGATCTCTTAATGCTCTAGTTCCTATCCATGAAAAGGAGGTGATAATGCTTTCTCTCTCCAGCTCTTTCTTTCATCTACTTAGACTGAAAGCGACTTTGCTTTTTCTGTGCTTCAGTGTTTTCTGTTTGTTTGTATTATTCCTAGAACAATTAGATTCTGATCCTCAGCAGAAGTTCCCTGGTACTGCAGTAAATGCAAGTAATTATCTGTTCTCATTTAGAGCCTGTGGGCACCATCAACAGCCAATAAACAACAGGATGACTCAGATCCTTAACTGGCAATGTGTGGGTCTTAGATAGAGAACTAAGGAGTGGGACAGTAATTTCAGTAGCAGATCCCAGGAGTCACCATGTGATTAGTCCCTAGTTCCTTTCACCTCCTTTTCTGAATGTCCAAGCTGTTTCTTTACATTTGTTTTCCACTCTCTGGTTTGTTTCTACTACCTGCCTCTCACTTGCAGAGTGAAGACAACAGTTAATCCCCATTTCCTTTTCCCTGCATGAAATAAACACTAAGTAATGTGCGTGCTTTGGAGGGCAGATCACTGCCATGAAGGACATCTCTCTTCTTCCTTGCTCTCTATTGCCATTTTTCATTTCTTAATCAGGCTGACAGTTTCTTAGAGCAGGGACATTGTCTGTATCAGGGAGCAAGCACAGCATGCCTAATGCACTGCAGTATGCTTGACAGGCAGCTGGTGTAGACCATACTAGGAAGGGTTTCTTAGGCATTAATTTCCTAGAGTAAATCAGTCACTGAAAGTTTTCTGTCAGACAGCTCCTTTGCTGAACCAGGTGCTGGGTGATGACAGGTACCAAAAGTGCAAAAGAGGATGGTGGGAACCGCAGCCTAGGGACAGTGGAAGAGAGACCAAGGATTTGGTTGGTACAAGACCAAATGTCTCTCTGCTACAACTACAGCCTAAGCGCCATGCAGGGCCAGAAAGCACCTAAGCACTGCTTCAACAGCACTGGTCATCTGATCCAAACCTCAACTTCTACAAAGCAACTGTTTGATAGTAAATCATTTCAGCTGTTCCTTCCCTTCGGCCATCCCTGCTCTGTGGGGCCTCTGCAGAGCCCCATAAGGAAACCCACAGCTCTGGGATGGGGTCAGTTCTTTTGCCAAGATCACTTGAGATCATGCCAAAGCCAGTGCCAAAACTGCTGTGGGCCTCCAGCACTGGCAAGTCTACCAGTACAAATGAATTACAGGGAATGAACGTAACAAGACACATTAATGGAGATTCAGGGGAGGGACAGAGAGAGCAGAGGGAAACACAGCAAAGGATGAAAAGAAAAAGCAGGGACATAGCAGACACAAAATGGACCTAAGGGTAAATGAGAAGGGCAAACTGGTGATACCTTTTGTTAAATATTCATTGAATAATGGTTTGCACAATTACAGCCAGAAGCAACATTAACAGCAGGCAGCGAAACTTTACTGTGCTGGCAAGCTGCATTCCTCTTCCAAAAGTCACCCATCCCAACCACTGCAACAGTATCAGTGTAGAGCTGTCAGTACATGTGATGCTGAAAATTATCCCAGGCAAGTTCTTCCTACAAACTCCTTCCAGTATAAGAACATACAGGTAGAGAAACTACACTGTATGTCACCTATGCACGGAAGACAAAATGAAGAATCCTGTTATTTGTGACTGGTCTCCCCACTCAACACTGGGACGAGCTGGATTGGACTGCACCTCTGCCTTCTATGCCTAGAAGAGCATGAGCAGTAAATAATTTATCTGGAAGCTTTTTCTGGCACGGACAGATGTGTATAGACACAGAAAGGAAACACTGCTTGTTAAAAGGTCAGCATATATTGGTTATGAGCACGGGAATGTTCTCACAGGAAACACTGAAGGCTGTGCAGAAGTAAACATACCTCCAGTGCGGAGTGGCATGGTGATCCAGCTGAGACCCTCTCTGGGGACTAGATTCCCAGGGATGATGCACAAGGCCCTTGGGGTATTTACACAGCCTGTTCTCTAAAGACCAGCTGCCACTCAGAACAGTTTTATCTTCTTTTCCTGATTATTCAGTCTGTGTTTTCTTTGCTCCTCCTGGCTGCTTTTTCCTCCAGTTCCTGGAACTGTGAGGAGCTGAGCCTCTATAGCACCTGTGTGTGTGCGCCAGGCACAGCAGCTGCCGCATCCCCTGAAGCCCAGCGCAGCCTGTCCACCACACACATTTCCACACCACTGGGCAACAGGCTACTTCCAGATCGCTCCCATGCAGGTTTGTTTCTAAGCCCAGAAACTTTGTATTTTCCTTGAGCGTGAAAACTCTGTTCTTAGCCCCTGGCACTTCTGCATTTTGTGTTTCTTTCGGTCAAGAGGGCTACCCAAAAAGACCCACCTTCTTGCTACCAAAATTAGGAGAGGAGAGACAGTTTCAGCTTGTGACAAGCCTGGATGAACTCCAGAAGAGGCAGAGGGAATAAAAGCATGAGGGTCTCACTGGATCCCTGCATTTAGGTCCTGCAAAGGCTCCAAATTCCAAGAGCCTTTCAACAGAAACAGCATTTCAAGCGAACACAGTTCTAGTGCTTCTACAGAGGGTCAAAGCCCTTCTTTGTCTCTGCTGGCAAAGGCTTGTGTGTCCATGTCTGCTAGATCTCCCTGCAGGGACACAAAAGATGCTCAGACACTTGTTGTGGTCTCCACTTTGGGCTGGAGGAGCCCTGACTTGCACAGGATTTCCAAACACACAAAGATTAAGCAGGCCAGGCTAAACAGCTGGCATCTCTTCAACACACTACTTAGCCAGAATTTTGCTTACTTCTTGCAAGAGCAAGGTTCAGAGGGGTGCATTATTCTTTGTGGAACAAAGAGGGCACTGTCTACCAAGCTTTTGCTGTATAAAATCAGTTCAGTGAAATTCACGTTTGCTGCTTGCCTGCTCCCTACTTCCACAGGCTTGCTGTCTCAACTGCCTTCACTAGTCCCATTATTTTTTACCCAACTGCTGTAACAATAAAAAAATCAACATGAATTGCCCATAGAACACAATTCACATCTGTTTCTGGAACCCAGCACCTAAGAGGGAGATAGATTTCTTTATCCACCCAGGTCTTCTCTAGAGTCATAACCTTGCAAAGAAAGAATCCTTATAATATATGATTTTTAAAAAGAGAAGTACTTACTAAATGTGCAAACAAAAGCTTCCCTTGCTACCTTCAAGTTCTATTAGCATCGAATATCTCCATTTAAAAACAGTGGAGGAGAGGAGAAATGATAATGTTACTATTCATGAGTTGTTCATAGCACCCAAGGATGTGCTGTTTAAACTAAACAGAAAAGAGGCATGCTGCCTTCTCCCAAACCAGTTCTTACAGGGTAGGAATGTGTGCCTTGATGTTCTTACTACTGAGGGACCAGGGGGGCTGCTTTGGTGGGTACGAAGTCTACAAATGTTTACAAGGTAGGATTTCTACAGCATACAAGGGAGCTAGTCATCAGCCAAGGTTACTTCTGGCTTAAGTAATCAGTTCAATGGACTTTAGCATTGTTATATAATTGTAACCAGAAGTCCTTTGGGAGTTTGAACCGTGCTGTTGTGCTCTCACAACAAGTAATTTGTGAGACATCTCTCCCCTGAGGAGTCTGTATTAGTCAGTAATGTGAAGCAGCTGTGAGGTCTCTTTGAAAGAGAGGTACTCCCAATGACCAGAACCTAGGTCATGCTCTCATCAACTCCCATGTTATCTTACAGCTTTTCAACAGGGCATGTAGCCACCTCATGACCACTTTTTCTCATCAAGTTTGTATTGTAGGTTTATAATTCTGTTTCTCCACGCAAAGCATCGAGCATCATACCCAACCTTACAACAACTGTTTTACTGCCATTTCTGCTACTGCTGTTCCATTGGCTCCTCATTTGCACTCTACAGATGAAATCCTGATCCAGCAAAATCAATGAAAGCTTTGCTACTGACTTCTGCCAGACCTAGCCTTCAACCAGTAGCCTCTGGCTGTCACAAAACCTGTATCTTAACCCAGATACTGTTTCCGATTTCAGTTTTTTTCACAGCACAATTCTTCTAACCACTCAGCAATACACACATCTAACAGCCTACCTGAGCTCCTATTTCTGCTTACATCAAGTAGATAATGTTTTGAAATAGGCTGCAGCTTTCACCTACCCTCAGCCAAGTTCATACAGCTGTGGTCCATCATTTCAAAGATAAATGATCTCAAGCTGCCAAGATGTGATTCTGGGTTAACAGGGGCAAAAATAAAGCTATGGCCAAATGAAAAGGAAACATTAAGTTGTTTTGTATTTTGAAACTGATTAGGCATTTGTACAGAGAGACTCACTGAAGTCCTAGAACTAGGCATCCAGATCAGTCAGTACTGACCCAAACAGCTCTCTCTCTCCCAAGACAATTACACCTTAACTCACCCCTGCTGGTAGTGTAAAAGTAGCTGTCAAACAGTGCTTGCGGTTGCCTCGTGATGGTTCTCTGGGAAAGGAAATTTGGTTCACAAGCACCACCGTAGTCCAAGTCTGCATGTCTCAGGTGCTCAGAAGTTGGCAACAGCCCATCCCACAGCGATTCTACTGTGCCAGGTCAAGCTTTGCAATGTGTTCTTATTAGTCTGAGGTGAACTGTAAGACACACTATGGCTGTCTAAACCAGTAGTCCATCACAGCACCCACTCCCCTGCCCTCAGTCCCAGTTTTCTTTTGAATGGAAAGCTGGAAGCATGGCAGGGAAGAGAGGGCACACCACTACACATCCAGGCTGCATCCTGTCAAGCAAGCAGGATGTGACTGCAGTGCGCATCTGGGCCTCTGAGCTGGAAAACAGTCCCAGAACTCACAGTTCAGGTGTGCCTCTATGCCTCAAAGGTTGCTGTGAGCATGAAATTGCCCCGTGGCTGGCTATAAAGCTTGAACAACTGACTGTGTGAGATCCACCCCATTTTCCATTGGCATAGTGCTGTGCTGCTGCATTGACAAACTCACAGTGGGGGCTTGGGCATGTGATTTCTCCTATTGTTGTTGAGGAAACTTCCCTAGTTCAGATCTACAATGACCTCCAGCCCTTGCTGGACAAGGTCAAGGTCACTGTGCTGCAGGAAATTCAGAGGCAGAGGCCAGCAGAAGTAAAGGCACATCTAACAGCTACTGCAGGAAAGCAAACTGGTAGTCATTATTATCATTATTATACGTGACATCACTTGTATTCTCATACAGACTAAAGGTCACAAGTGAGACTGGAGGGAGGATTAATTCTGCTAGGTGCTGAACAAACCCAGAGTGACCTTCCACCCTTGCAGTTTACAGGTTTAAACCAGGCTCATGTAAAGGAAAATCTCTAAAGTTGCAGCATTTACTTGTTTGCCTTTCTTGCTCTAAATACTTTCACTTATTTACAGATCAGAAAACTTGAAAAGAGATCAAACCAAGAAAAGCTGGAGTCTGCAAGGAACTGTGTGGCTCAAGCCTACAAATTATGATTTTATAGAGTTAATCTGGTTTTGGGAGTGATGCAGACAATTATAAACAAATCAAGGCAAGAAGGAGAGAGGTAGGAAATAAATGTCAAAGGATCATGACTCTGCATCAGGTTATTAAGAAAAGTATTCATGCATGCCCATGAAACCACAGGCTGCATTCTCTCTTTAGACCAAGTAGGAGTCTCTAAGCAGACAAGAAGGAAAAATTTCTCCTACCGGAGCTCTGTCAGTAAAGAAATGTCAATAAAAGTTCAGCTGATTAAAACAATTGCCCAACGCAGAGGATAAAATAAAGTTTACAGGGTGGTCTATTACTTCTTTCAGTGACAACCCTTCTCCTCTCAGTTACAAATGATTACTTAGCTTTTCATTAGCTATGTTGGAGGCACGCATCCATTTAGTATTTGGAATTTTTCACATATAATGCCCTTCTGAATGGGCAGTGTGTGTTTAAGATTTTACTAAATGAATAGGGACAAATTCTGCTCTTTGAAAATTTGACGTAAATCTGAAGTATCTGCCCTAATATAGACTTACACTTGTTAAATCAGAGTAAATGAGGGCACACTTTGGCCTCATGATATCTAGCACAGGGGCAGGAATATAATACAAGAAAGGGTTACTTTCTAACTGCTTGTAAGATTTAAGGCAGATAAATAAATAATAATAATAATAAGTCTTTGTTTCTGAAAGGAGATATTCAGTCTACCCAAAGCACCATCCAAGTCATTAAAGGATTCCCAGGTGCCAGTATTTGGAAAGGGTATTAGCTATTCAAACAGTTTAGGCAGAGGTCTCTGCTGTTCTCTCTCCTGGGTCATCTCAGATTTCCTCACTCCCTGCCCAGAACTGAGCACAGGCAGCAAAGAAAGGCTGGAAATTTCAGAGGAGTAACATTTTCTCCAGAACTAGACAGAACATATTTTTCAGTCTTGCAGTAAAAAGGAGGAAACCCCTCCTTTATTAGCGCTAAGCAACTGCAAAGCTGGCTGGGTGAGGGCCATACGCTGCATGTGGAGGGACAGACTCTGCAGCAGATGCTGTGCAGGGAGCCCTCTTTTCCTCCCCTTTTCAGATATAATTTACCTGGTTCCACTCTATTACTGGCAAAAGAAACCACATAAAAGTGTCAGCATGATGCAGCTGGGTTGTTCAAACAAAGTAATTCAGCAGCAGGTTGGAAGAGTGAATCTACACAAAGGCAAAAGGCTTGCTGAGGAGATGACTGAGCTCTGCTGACAAAAGTCAGTACCCCAGAGACGGGGATGCAAACACCCCTCTGGGTGTTTGATGCTTGGAGGGTGCAGACAGTCATCTGAAGCCACCCACCCCACCTGAGCTGGTCTCTGGCTCCTGCACATTTTTAAAGATTAATAGTTCTAAGCAGGTGCCTGAGACTGAGCAGAAATTTCAGACTGGGAACTATTTTCCTGAGGGGGAAAAAAAAAAAGGTGTTGGAAATAGCAATCACTATAGAAAGTGACATGAGAGAAGGTCAGTGGTCTCTGACTATCTGGCAAAGGGAGAGATGCAGATATCTCCAACGGGAATAACCTCTGCCTAGATAAAAGCAAAGCTAACTAGAAGAAGCCTGTTTTCTGAAAACGTCATCTTTAGTTAATGAGATCTGCCTTGTCGATTGCTCTGATCCCAGAGCTCCCCTGGATTCGCTTCCTCACTTCTGCTCCGGGCTCTCAGGCAGTAGGCCAGAAACACTTATCCCATCATCAGCTTGCTGCATGCTCTTCTCACGCATCACCCAGGTCTTTGTTGCCCCTGTGCTTAAATGGTTTACAGAGGTTCTGCCTGGAGCCATCTGCAAGCTGCAGACTTGTTGGGCTTTCTTTCAAGGACAAGTTGATTAAACCTTGTTATACCAAGACTGTGCTTACTGATGGCTGCCGATTCATTCCTCTCTGTGATATGTAATCTTGGTCATGGCTCTGAAAAGCCTAAATCATTCAGGTCCCTGCCACTACAAGACATGCTCTTCCACCATTTTGCTGTAGCAACTGCAGCTTGTAGAGACAAGATGAGTGTCAGCTATAAAAATTGAACTTGCAAAGACCAGGGATCATTGTCAGCAAGCTGCTTCCAGGGAATCACTAAAACAATTTGGCAATATTTCATGCAGTGCCTGTCCTTGCTTAGGATGTCTAAAACCCCCTTTATTAGTTATTTGTGTATATATTAACTGCTAGTGCCAAGACACTAGGATGATGTGCAGCCTGACATGTGGCTAATACCTACACCAATGCATTAAATCCTCCTGAAGCCTAATCACAGTCAGGACTACACTTATGTAGCAGTTTCTCACTGTCCTGTTTTGTCTTTCCCAGGGTTCCTCAACAGCATCCTTCTACTCAGACTGTTGGCAGCTTCACTGGCAGTATGGTGGCTGCAAGGTCAGAAGGCTGCATGTCACCCCTCTGGGTACCTGAAAAACACAAAGACAGACGTGTGTGTTCAGCTGCCAGCTAGAAGAATCACAGCTGCTCATGTGATGCCTAGGCAAGACGATATAATCAGCACAGTGGTACTTCTTACCCCAGTAAACTCTTTACCTGTCCCCTGTGCCAAGAGCAGTCAGGAAGACAGAGGCTATTAGGGGAGCGATGAAAAATATGAAATGAACCTTAAAGACATAGAAAACTTCATGTCACAAAATGACAAAGCTCTTTGGCTCTTGTGCCTTTTTCCTGAGTAGGGCAGTATAACCACTTTTTTGAACATATTGTCTGCCCAGGATTATACCAAAGAGAATCTCCAGGGAAGACTTGTCACAGTCATCCCACAGATTTCCTCTTTATCTCAGCACAGCTGTTCGCATCCTGACCTACTAGCCTGATTTCTTGCTGACTTCTTACTGAGAATGCTACTGCAGGGATTCCAGATGTGGAGGAACCCAGCCCACAGCACACATTGTACCTTCACCCCTTCCTTTCTGAGTCTCCCAGAGACTGCACACAGCTAGCTTCAGTCTCAGTAATTGAGAAAATGGCACTGGTCCCAGACAAGCCAAAAGACCCACGTTCTTTGGACAGTTTGCAGTCAAAGTAGTCCCAGACTCTTGCCATATTTTGTACAATCTCCAAGCCAGAGGAAAGTGTCTATATTATACCAGGTAGGGACATCCCTGGTCCCTTCCGTCCCTGTTAAACTGTTACTTGGCTCCAGTTCCTTACATGAAGTAAGCTCAGCTCAAGGCTTCATTTTGCAGCTCTTGAAGTTTGTTCAACTGTTTGTCATCCACGATCACCTCCCCTTCTGTCAAACAGCCACCTATCATGCCTTCCTTATTGAGAAAAACTGTACTTTTCTTTCTCGTTTCCTATCTTTTACTATCCTTACACAGTAATGACTTACACACAGGAAAATGATTCAAAACCACACTGTTTCTGAAGCCAGACAGTTTGAACTTTTGAGATAACTGCAAGGAAAACCAGACTTTATATTCAACACACCTGGGAGGAATAGCCCCAATCTATTTCTTGGAGCATCAGAACCGACTGCAGCCTGTCCCCATCACATGAAGTGACCTGGATGATGGATAGCAGTATAACTCATGAGCAGTGTCAGGCTAATGGATGCCCAGGACACTGCAACATTTGTTCTGCAAGAGTATTTTGAGGGCAGCCTTCTTAATCTGTACCAGCAGAAATGGTGACATGGATTAATAACTAACTATTTTTCTTTCTCTTGAGATGAGGTACACTAAAGAATGCAAAGGAACGTGAGCTAGCTTCCTCCTAAATCACTGAAAGTATTTTCAAATGTTTTATAAAGCTGTGCAAGCATACAGGAGTCACTGTGCACTCAGCAGTAACTTACAGGTATTTCAGGATTTTTATCTGATGCTTGAACAGGTCTGTGAGCTTCAGTACCTTGCTCGAGATGAGTGGAAGGGAACCTGAGTTTGATTTCTTACCCAAAAGGATGCCAGCTCTAAAGGAGTGGAGCTGGGAGGAGCTGAAGCTGTTTGGCACACAGGTACACGCATGTTCTGTGCAAAGGCAGGAGAGCTCAGTCCTCTGACGGGAGCTGCTGTGCATTGTTGGAGCATGGCACCTTCCCTCCCTGAAGCAGGTGTCCATGGAAAGCCGCCTAGCCAGTGGCCGGCTAAATGATGCCTGGTGGGTCTCTCCCCTCCTGGCTCCCCGAGTGCTGAGCAGCCCCTCTTCCAGCCTGGGATGGCAACGGATGGGAGAAACTGCTTTCAAACTGTTTAATAACAGTGATGGTAACCTTTGACCTTACTGAATAGCAGCGCTTTTGACCTTTCATTTGTTAAATAATGCAACCACTTACTTCCCGATCCTTATCAGTGTTTAGTAATTGGGGTCAAGACAGAGCAAAGCAGAGTACAGTTACCCACCAGACTTTACTGAACCAGGAAGAATTTCCTTAAGCTATAGATTTCCTTTTTGATAATCTTCAGTCAGGACTGGCAAAAACTAGACACTGGGTGGCTTAGAAGATCCATAACAGGCTAAAGAGCCTCTCAGCTGTTAGCATCTGGTTTGAATCCAGCTGTGGTTGACAGTGGCAGAAATTCACTATGATCTCAGGTTGACTCTGACTGGTTTGCAGCTCTGTTTACTAGCCAGATAGCCATAGCATATTAACATGTGATTCTAGAGACATTAGTGATTAAATGAGCTCACAAAGCCTGAAAATTCCTATTCCCATAGAGAAAATCAGACTATGGCACAGTGGTAGGTGACAGCATGGACAAAAAGTTTGCAGTCACTCCTGCATGTTCTGCCTGATTCATGTCTAAGAGAGGTGGTTAATCTTCAGGACTCTGAGTCGCTTTTTGTGTGGCGTACGTAAAACTAATGGATCAGATTGTGTGCTGCACAGCTCATTAAAGATTTCACTTGACAGATACGCAGGTGACGATTGTTACAGGCAGCAGGTCCAGGATCACTGTTTTCCTTAGAAGTGAACAGGAAATGTATGAACAAGAAACCCAAGAATTTATAATGTGCCAATGGATTTAAGTGCAAGTGCATACACATACATTTATTTATATAATGCACACATATAAAAGCTTAAACTTCCTGAAGACATCAAACAAATTCTATTTGTCTAAACAGCCGCACAATCTCATTATTTACTGCATTTTGTATTAAGCCAGATTGCAAGGGCAGGAGCTGTTTCATGGCTGTCTGTCTGTATAGGATTCAGCAAAATGAGCTCCCAAAGAGTGACTTTCCCAAAGAGTGAAAGCACAGAGAGTGCTGTCGTTTATAAACGAGCCGTTTGATTATAAATGTACATGAGCTAGATCAGAACTGTAAAAATGACACTGTAAGCAGTGAGATTCAGGGGGGTGGACGGGTTTGCTGCCGTTCATGTAAGAAATGAGGAACGTGGAGCCCTTTGCGGTATCCCAGCTAAGGTGCAGTATAACTGTATGCCCTCCTGCTTTTTGGACGTACGTTTGGATTTGGGCCTCTTGAAATGGAGGCCATTGACCTAGGCAGGCCAGCCACCCCTCACCGCATAGTGAGCGGGCTGCTGCCCGTCAGCGCCTGGGGGCCTGGGCCGGGGTTAGCGCCCCGCAGGCCAGGCACGGCCTGACCCGCCCGCCCAGGCTCCGCAGGGCCCTGCTTTCTCCGCCGCTGCCCGCGGGGAAGCCCGCGGTGCCCC
>JAVJGI010000035.1:12808522-12845668 GCA_035590275.1 Ibycter americanus
CGACCGCGCCGCGCCCCGCTGCCGCCTCTACAGGTGCGCAGGCCGGGCCTGGCCGCCGCTCCCTGCAGGGCCGGGGCACCGCCCCGCGGGTGGGACAGGGCAGGCCTGAACGGCCTCGGGGGGCTGTGTGGGGGCTGGGGAGAGAGGAGGGGGGACCGGGGACTCGGAGGGGGGCTGCCCAGCTCCCCTGCAGGGAGCCTTGCTGTGCCCTGAGGGGCCAGGCAAGGCTGCACCGAGCCCTGTTCTTCAGTGCGCTCGGGCCTGTGTCCTGCTTGTCGCTGGCAGCTTGAACTGCGTGGAATGGAGCCTCCTGCCACCAGCGACCCAGGAGGTGGTTGCACAGGCTGGGCAGCTGAAGGGCCGCTTCCAGGGGGATCCTTCTTTTGAGTACGAGTACACCGAGATAAATACAGAAGATACGGAAAGATTGTTTGAAGGTGGTAAGGAGGTAAATACAGCAAAGCACTTTTGAACTGTCTTCGCTACAGTTGTACACCTCAGGCTGGACAGGTGGTGGCTCCTCCTCCTTTGTAATAAGCAGCCTGAGCCTGTGCTCGGGCAGAGTATATACAATATCTTCTTTGCTGTCATTGTGTAGCGACACCTTCTTGACTGAACTCTTACTTCCCTTGCTCCTGGAGTGAGACATGGCTCAGAAATACTGTTATCTCCCCTATGGTTTACTTTGCGCAGTTGGTACAGATCCTCACTGCAGTTTCCGACTCTTTAATGGGAACTGCAGGCACGATTCTTTATAAATGAATAGACAAGTCATAAGTAGTTTAATTGAGAGGGAGGAAAGGATGGATGAAGGGAGGGATAGTCAGCTTTCTGGTGAGTCTAGACTGTCTGCTCCTAGCCACGTTTTCTGTCATATCTTATGAGAAGGATGTCCGATTTGTGGTCTTCCTCTTAGTGCCGTTGGACTCCAAGCTGATCAGTCCATTGCGGTTTCTACAGTCACCTCGAGTTTATTCTCAGAAATGACAAGGAAAGCCCTACCTTTAAAATTTGCCTATTTTTCTTTAAAGCCCGTGATCAAGGAGGAGGCCCGCCTCATAGCTACGGTAGAACTGATAGACAGAGCAGTTGGTATCATCCCCCGGGGGGCATTTGTGAAGACTCCTCTTGGGTCTGTGCATGAAAACAGAAACTTTGAAGGTAAATTCTCATTGTCTTTATCAGGATCAACTGTACTTTGATCATTAGGGCTGTAAATTAAGATTATTTTCTCTAGCTGATGTTTTGATTTCAGGCTTATTTTTTCCCTGGGTAAGATGAACAGGGAGGAGAGAATCCAATGCCACTAATGTTCAGGTGCATGATTCAACTTTGGAAGGTGGGAGGAGAGTCAGTAATGCCTCTGAGTCATTAAACCTGTAGTTTCATTTGTCTGTGCATAGTTTATGTCAGTGTTTGGCAATTATAGCTGCAGTGAGTTCTCTATCTAGATATAAGATGTAACCAAATGGGCACAGAGGGTTGGTCTCAACTCAGTGCCCACTGCTTATCTAGGACTGCAGTTAGCATGGCCTGCAATGCACATCATTGAGGACTGCTGCCACCCATTTCTGGCAAGTCTTCGGTCTTCTGTGGAGACCACTGGAGAAAGATTGTGATTCTTTCCTATGTTGTGGGCATTAGAGAAACAATATGATACTCTATGGTGTAATGAATGTTATCCTATCTCACTGTATTAATGGTCACCAATGGCTGTTTGCAGGTCTTTCTTTGATGGAGGCAAAAAAGTTAAGTTCCTATTTTCATTTCACTGAGCCTGTTAACCTGAAGAATAAAACCCTGCTGGAAAAGGCTGACCTGGACCCATCCACTGACTTTCTAGATTCTCTGGAGCATGATATCCCACAAGGTAAAGGTAGAAGAATCAACAGATGCAATGAAAGGGAAGGCAGTCTGAGTAGTCTGGGAAATGCTGAGGCGACAGCATGCAGGTTACTATGGAGTTTGGTATGCTTGTGAGGAGCTCCCGCAAATCTGTGAAGGAATTGTATCCTTTACTAAATATTGTACTTAATTCTCTTCTTAAGCAAATCAAAATGTTTACAATGTAAAGATGTAAGTGTACCAGGGCTGTCACATCCTCACAACTGATATGACCACATCAGCAGTTAACCCCTCTGCCTGAGTGGCATATTGTCTCCTGACTTCTGTAAAGCCTGTGACAGCTGGTGTCCCTGTGGGGAGAGATAACTCCACCAGTGATAGAGGGAATTTATGTGGTTTGAAGTATTGAAGAGACCTCTTGTCTCACCCAGTATTGCTCTTCTTTATCTAAATGGGCTCTCATTAACACTAATCTGGTATCTCTGAGAGGCTGAATTCAAATGTTCCTTTGATAAACTGTGTTAGAAATGCTGTAGTGTGGAATAATCTGTACTCTAGTGGGATTACACTGGAAGCAGAAAGGAAGATGTGCCTACTGGAATGTATTTTCAGTTCACATCTCTATTGTTCTGCTGCACAACTGTTAAGTATATTCAAAGCCTCTTCCTTTGGCAGGATATTTCTCTAAAGAGATGGGCATGATTGTTATTTGTTTCTAACTACTTTTTGCTGATTTGTTGTGTTTTTTGGATTGGGCCAAGTGTTTTCACATCCTACTGTCTAGAAAGAACAGAAAGAAAGATTCTTGGGTCACAGTCAGAACTTAAGTTTGCTATTTTATTCCTATCCTGGAGTAGCAGGATAGGATAGTAGGTGGCCTGTGCCTGATGGATTTGGCTGGAAGGACAGCGAATTGCCAGTGCTTTGACTTTCAGACTTTGTGTGTGTGATTGGGCAATATATATGTATTGTCCAATCTCTCATTTGGCTGAGAAGGAACCTAGTGAGCTCCTGCCTGAATTCTGAACATTTCTGACTGTTCAGAGCAGTGCTAAAATCTAAACCATTGTTCAACTTACTGGGAGTGTCCTTGCTGCAGTCGTTTTCCAAAGGTGTAGTCTGGAGGGACTGCACATTTTTACATATGCTGGCTCACTGGGTTGGCCCTTTTGACTCAAAAAGGAGTATTTCAAGGGAGGTTAGGTCCCAGATACCTCCTAAGAAAATTCTAGCTGCAGTTTTTTATGGTAGTTCAGGCATTGCTACTGTTTGCATTCCCTGCCCCCCTTTTTTTCCTAGGGTTTGTGGTAGGGAGACTTTTTAATTTTGTGAAGCCTGAAACCACAGAGCCACTGCAACAAGAGATGAATCTGTGGTGCTTTCTATGTTTCCACTAGAAAACAGGCACCAAGGGCTAAGAGTCTGGAGACTAATTTGCATCACAGAGCTGGTTTTAGCCAACTTCAGCTGTGATGGAGAATGGCACCTTTGAAAGAGTACAGATATAATTCTGCAGTGTTTTGCATCTAGTTCAAGGGACCAGGCAACTGGCAGGTCATTGTGTGTTAGACATGAAGATGGCGGTTTTATTCAAGTCTTTAAATCAAATTTGACTTGTAGATCTATTTTACACAGTGGCAGATAGAAAGTGAGGCTCAGCTGTGCCACTGTTGTGTTTGTCTTCCTGTCGCAACCTGAGGTCTGTGTAAGTGTGAACCTTTGTCCCATTCCTGGGAGGTTGTTGCTGTTAGTGCAGATCTCAGTCTCCTCAAAAAAGTTAACTCTCAAAAACTACCCGAGCTCAAGTGCAGCTGAGTGCTTCTTAATGGATGAAAAGAAGATTCATCATGGTGCCTGTGCAGCTCTGGCTGCTCTGTCCTGCTCTTTTTTGGACTGAACCTGAGGATTGATGGAATGAGCTTGTCACGCAAAGTAAGACAGGAACTGGTTACAGGATCAGCAAGGCCTGTAGCCTCTCTAATTGCACTCTATCACATGCAGATAGGAGCTCTGACATTAAAGAAAGATCAACCCACCCCCCTTTAACAAGCATTCAGGTTGCCTGAAGTACTGGTTGCTTGTGAAAATGTCGGGGGAAAAAGAAACCAGAAGGTAGACACAGGCTTTCTACTGATTTTATCTGCATGGCTCTGCCGAAGTCTCTCACTCCCGGTTGCAAGGTACTCAAACTCTGGTTCCTGAATTACCCTCCTTCAATTCTGCCAGTTCATGCTGGTCCTGACCCAGCGCAGACAGTGCTTTTTCTATTTGCTGACGTGTTGTTCATAGCTCTGGCAAATCCTCTCATTTTGACCTGAAGCTTTTCTTGTCTTGGTTGGCTAGATCCTCTCTTGAACAGTTATTGTCAGAGCAGAAGTAGGAATTCCCAAATCTATTGAATCTAGAATTGTGACTGAAGCCAAAATTGTCTCTGCCCTCAATAAATACACAAAAAGTGGACTGGGTTGAGTGACATGTGAGTGATGCTCCCAGCGTGCGTTAGAATTCTCCCTTAAAAGACCTAAAGAACAGGACTGAGAGATTAAGGGCTGATTTTAACCTGTCTAAAAGTAACAACTCTTTTGGAATAGTTTTCTTTATTAATTGGAGACTGAGCATCTGTGATGGCTGTCAAGGGTGTAACTGTCATAAAATGTATGGGGTGTCATAATAGGAGAGCAGAGGTGTCTTACAGAATGGAAAGTTGGAGGCAGAGAGAACATTTTATATGACAGCTGAGAGGTGGGAAGAAAGGAAGTTAAAGCAGATTGAATAAAGGAAACAATGGTAAAAGCAGAGAGTTTAGTGCAAGATTGGAGAACCTGGAGTTTTGTAACAAAACTGTCTGCCACCCTTATCTTTACCAGTGATATCTGTGGTGATTGCAGGTTCCAGATTCTGTCTGTGTGTCTGTCTGTTGGGTTATCTGTGCACTTTAAGAGTTCAGACTATGTTGCTGCTCCTCCCTTAATCATACTGTGAGCCTGTCTGGTTTTTCTTGGTGTCTCAGCTCCCAGAGATGAGTGACTGTGTAACTTAGACTTTATTAAAAAAATACATTTTTTTTAATGATTGTAGAGAAAAGTGGGAGAATGTGAACCCTGTCTCAAAAGCAAATTCAATTGCTTATCCCCTTTACAGTCGCCAGCTCTCTGAGCCAAACTCATGAATTTGAGTGGCCCGACTCATGATTTTTGAACATGGAGGGGTTGTGATACTGATCTTCTGTCACCACAGTATCAGATCATGTAATGCTTCATTCTGATCCAAATGGCCAGCTGGCCATAATGTTGCATGCTGGGATCTGTAGGTTTTCTGGCCATATGTCCGCATTAAAGATAAGCTTGTTTGCTCTAGTCTAAGCAGACAATCTGCTCAACTTTATGCACAATTAGATGTAGCCTTTCAGCTGCTGGCAGATTGCCAGTGTGGTCCTTTCTGTTGCATGGAGTTTGGCACCCTGGGTGATTTCAGGAGCTACAGTTGTGGCAGTTTTACATGTGCTTCTGGATAATGGAATGGTGAAATAAATAGCAGTAATCCCTAGCATGCCTACAGCATTTTCACTCCATGACCTAATGTTGTATAGGTACAAAATAATAGTTACTTGTCAAGCATTGACATGATGGGGAAAGTGAAAACGGAGGGGGAAGGATGATTTTACTGTCGCCATAGTATCAGATCAGGCTATGCTATATTCTGCAAGGATAAATGAAAGGGGATGGGAGAAAGCCTAAGGTACTAGCGTAGACTGGAAATCTTGGGAGGAAGTAAAACAGGGGATGCAGAATTCAGGTCTTCGGTACTTTCAAAGTACAGTTCAGAAAAGCAGTGACTTGACTCTGAGTTTTGTTACAGATTACTGACTCAGATAGATCACTTTGATATGGAGATAAGGGACACCAACAGGTTAAAAAACTGATGCAGGAGGGGAGGTATGTTGGAAGCAAAGGAAAAGAAAAATGTGGATAGGAAAAAATATGAGTGGAAATAGGATTTATAAAAGAAGACTTTATTCAGAAGTCATGACTCCCAGTCAATAAAGAGCTGCTTCTGGCTGAAAGCCTACCACAGTTCACTGGTGGAATAAGGATAGGAATTAGAATTAAAAAATCAATATAAAAGGAAATACAGAAAGTTGGGAATAATTTATTGATATAAATTGGAATTTATAAGGAGTAGAAAATTACAAGGAAGCCAGGATAACCTGGAGTAGTAGTCCCTGACAACTGTAAGGAGGATTTTTTCAACTATATTGATAGGAAAATAAAGCATAGTAATGGTACTGGAAACCGTCACTAAATGGTGACGGTAAAAAGGCTGATAAGAATGTGGAAGAGCAGAAATGCTCAATATTTTTTTTCTGGTTTGTTTTTGGAAAGAATATGGACTCATCAAATGAAGACAATAAAATACTCTTTCAGACAGTTTTCAGACTGTTTGCTATGGGAGGGTAGAGTTAGACAACCTTTACCGTGTGTCAAAAAATGAAAATGGCTGACCCAGATAAGTTACTGCTGAAATCATTATCTCAGGAGACTTGTGGCATACTTACGATGCTAACCTTTAATAAATCCCAGCATTGCAGAAATACTCTCCTAAACTTATCTTAATTAGTAGTTGTGATTTAGAAATCACTGAATGGGCGTATTTCTGGAGGGGGTCACAAGGGGATTCAGCTGGGACTAGTGCCAGTACTGGTATTCTTCAACTTATTTATAAATGATCTAGAAGTAAAGGATTGGTGGAGAGACAAATAATGACAAGGGCAGGCCAGCTACAGAGATCTGGTAAACTGCGCTTCCTTAAAGAAAGTATATTTTTATGTAGCTACTTGCAAAGTCACAGACCTAAGAGCAGGGACTGGAAGCCAGCCTTCGAGAGTTGTATTCTGGAATCTGTGGCTCTGAAAGGAAATCCAGGCACAACCCACTGAACATCAGCTTCCAGTCTGATCCTGAGACTTAAAAGGCTAATTTGATCTGTAGATGTATAAACAAGGGTGTAGCAAATAGGAACAGGGAGGTGATTTTCTTTCTGCATATACTGTTAGTGGAATCAGAACTGGATTACTGCACATTGCAAAACTGGAGAGTTACAGAAAAGAGCCACAAAAGGATTCAAGGGCTGGTGAGAGACATAAACAGTTCAATCTGTTTATCTTGCAGGAAAGAACACGAGAATGACTGTATTACACTGTGTAAATACTCCATGGAGTTTAAGTATTGGTTATTGAAGATCTATTTAGTATAGCAGAGAAAGGCATTAACAGGAATCAGTAGCTGCAAATTATAGCCAGAAAAGTGAAAATGAGAAATTAGGTACAAATTTAACAGTGAAATGATTACCAGCCAACAAGGGTAATGGAGGAGTTTGTGTATCTTAGTATCTTAGCATCATGCTCGGTGTCTTCCTGGGAATTGTGTTTTAGCCAAAGGCAAATATAAGTTGCTAGTCCCAGACATGAGTAACTGAGTTCAGTTGAATGTAGGAGTACAGAACAGGTGATTTCCTGATATGCCTGGCTGTAAACTTGATGACAGCCATGGAGGATTTTTAGTTTGGGCTTCTTCATTGTCAGTGACATTAACACAAAGGTGGCAATGTGTTCCTGAGACAGTGACTCTAAGCACAGGACTCTCAGTACAGCTGGCTTTACTTTCTGAACTATGATGCATGAGGGCTGAAAGGAGGACTGAGGAGATTCCTGACTTATTGCTGTCCATTGTGTAGGGTAGACTGTGGAGCTGAGACCTCTCAGATGTAATTGCTGACTCTGTAATGCTGGGAGAGATTTTATAGCATCATTCTAAATGGTTATACAGTGGCAGGGTGGATCATAGTGAGTCTTGTCTAGTTGCTGTTTCGTGATTCAGCCAGAGAAGTGCCTAGAGAAAAGATCATTTCAGCTCTTTTACCATTTTGACTGTGGAAGAAGTGACAGCTACTCAGTCTGTAGCTCTGTTTCTTTACCTGAAAGTGCAGTGATTTTGAGGCATTCCTTACACAGCATTACAGACAAAGGGATTTGTGGCTGTTTCCTTGGCTGAATACTTCGGGCACTAGCCTTTCTGTAAACTTGCTGAACAGTAGCCTGGGTTAGAACACTCACAACCTCCTGTTCTCTGAGCTTCATTAGCACACTCTTTACGGGTTTAGCAAAAGCTGGTGCTTAATGGGCCCTTGAAGATAGAGAGGCTGCATTTCTAAGTGGGAGATAGTTTCCTTTGGCCACTCTCAAGGCCCATTTTAGTAGTTCCATCTTGGTCGCCCCAAAAGTCCAGGTGCTGGAAGTAAGAAGGCCAGGAGGCATGAACCTGCTTTATCTCCATGCATTAACACAGCTAATTAACTCCCTTTCGACCCACCCTCCAGGCGATTAATCCTCTATCAGCCTGGTCTCCAGCCATTTGAAGAGTCTGTGTCTGCAGAGGTATTTACAACCCCCAGCTAGCTAGCAGAGAGCAAGCCTGCCCGTTATCAGGGCTCTAAGACAAATGGCTGCCTATCTCCCCAGTGGCCTTGCAAAATCCAGCAGTGCTATGCTGTGCTGGCCACCTACTTTCACCCAGCCTCCCTTCTCCACTAACATTTCACAGATGTGACCTGAGCCCTCCCCTTTCATTGCTTAACAATAAGCAGCACCTCCCCAGCTCTGTGAAAACTGAGAGCAAAAGCACTTTACTTCTTAGCCTGCCAAGAGCCACACGGGGACAAGGCTTTTCAAGCTGTCTTGCTGAAATTCAAACTAAAAGACCCATAATGAATGAGGGGGCAGTGCTTCATGTTAGCAAGGATAAAAAGAGGTAGCCAAAACGTAGACCAAAATACCTAGTGTGGCTCACAGCTATCCTCATTCCTGGTTAGGAGAGGTGATCTGTAGGTTCGGCAAATGTGTGAAACTGAGCTACAGCATCCCATGGAGTTACCTGACATTTATAGAAGTGTTTTTGACAAACTTCATAACACAGTAGTACAGAAGGAGTAAAACAGATTAGCGTGCATCTGAACAGTCGGCTTTCGGACGTAAGAATCGAACCAAATAGTTAGCTCAGTGGGTTATTACTTAAAGCGTTGGTACCTGAAGTTCTCTGTTAAAACTGAAGTCATCCATCCCTAGAAACAGTTCCAGGCTGACCGTAGCTGCTGCTTTCCAGCAGGGCGCACTGTGGTGCCGGCGTTGTCAGTGCTGAGCACAGAAAAGGAAACTATAGAAAAGTAAAATGAGAAAGAAAAGCACCAAGAGCAGCATCAAATTGAGGAGAAGGTATGGCCTGAGTTTCCAGGCTGTGTGTGGTATACTGACCTTCTGAACTGTAGGTATGGAGAAGCTACTCTGTCCCTTCCAAGCAAGGCAATTTCTGGAATGGTCATGGGGCTTTTCAATAGCTTTCTTTGCATCCTTACTGATTACAGGCATGCAATGGATGTACACAAATACGTAAGCATGTCTCCTACATCCTTCAAAAGTAGAGATGCTCTTCATGTTTGTGGACTGAGGAGCCTTTAAAGGCTGTTAAGGCTACTCCTGCAGTGACCCAAGAGTATTGCCTGGGAGCAATACAAGATGTTGTCCCTCTTGCAAGCTGGGGCGCTGCCAGCTCAGGAGTTCAAGATCAGACTGGAACCTCTCCTGCTGTGTTGCCACGTGAGGACTCCAGAGCCAGCTAGTATTATAGCTTTTGACTGGCTGTCCATGGTCTGCTTTAATTTCTGGAAAGGCGTCTGTTTTCCTTGGGCTTTGTGTCTATGCGTAATAAAGCAGTGCATTCACTGCTTTTGGGTCCTAGGTCTATATCACCTCAGGGGTCTTGTTTAGTCAGAGGCCTTGGATGAGTTTATACTGGAGCAGGGCTGCCCATCAACTGAGAGCTGTGGTGGAGTCCTTCACCTTCCTGACTGCTGCAATGAAAGGAGGAGGACAGAAGCAGAGTCTTCGTAGCAACTTTCCAGGGATTGTATTTAAAGTTTTTTCCTCCTCAGTAAAAGAAATCATGGCCCACCCTGTCTCCATTTCAGCTCCTGGTTCATTGGACATGAAAAGGAGATGAACTTCTTGCTGAACTGATGGGAAATGCTGGTAAAGCCTCTTAGAACCAGAAGTTGTAGTTTTATCACCACATCAGTCAGCCTTGGCCTAGCCCTTTCTCTAGGGAATGATGAAAAATTACTCGCAGGGGAAAGCCCAGGGCAGTCTGTATGTCACTGAAGTCACAACAAGGTCAGCTTTTGCTAGTAGTGATCTCTTTCTGAAGGGGCTCCACGTAAGGAGTGGCAGCTCCTGCCTGTGCAGCAGCTGGCATTGGTGCCAGCCCTGTATATAGCTTTGCTTTGCTGTTTACTGCCCCTTTGGCCATAGAACTTTTGCAGGGAGGAAGTAATGGGCGTTGTCTTGCTTTACTGTACGCAAACGTCATATAGATTGAAATTCTGCATGCTGAATGGGTGCGTGGCTGTGTGTAGAGGGAAAAGGACGAGACAGTTCATCTATGGGTATATTTGTATGGCAGTTGTGCCGTGCAGAGACAGCTAAGATATCCCAGGCATTAGAAGATGCTTAGCCATCTTTAGTGTTCAGAATTAGCTTGAATATCAACACAACTGCACTCTGCTGTGTGGATATGCTCAGTGTGACAGAAACTGGTAAACTCTTCAGGTAATTTGGGCCAGAATTTAGTATCTAGTTTAGTATGAAAACATCAACAGTTAATAATCCATGCCATCTGTTCCTTACCCTAAGCCCTTTTAACTAGTCCTGCTAATTTGGTGATGAGGTAAGAAGTACAACTGGGGGACTGATAGGGCTTGTAGCCTTGCCCCTCCTGCAGAAGAGTGAATTGGATGTGCGCTAAGCATTCGATGGATTTTGAATCCCAGCATCACTGCTTTGTGTGCTCTCAGAATTCAGAGATCAATGTGAGGTTCTTTGCCCCTAATCCAGCCCCTGTTCATCATTATCACCTCCTCAAAGTGGCCAGTGCTTTGTTATCAGGAGAGGCAAAATCTTACAAGGTGGCCATAATCTCCTCTGAGAGTCAGACAGATATTCTCCCGTGGGTAAGAAAGTGACAGTGACCGAAAGCTCTAGGGGGAAGCAGGCTAGAACAAAGCTGTCCATTGCATCCTTTCATCAAACGGTTAATCTTTCTTTCAAAGACATCACATTTGTTTGGTGACAAAAGCCCTAAAGAAGCTGAATTGAGCCTGAAATCCTGTAGCAAGATTTAGAGGAAGCGTCTTTCATTCAGAGCAGGGAGGGGCGAGAAACTCCTTCTTTTTCTTCCTACCAACCAATGGGCTCACAGAAGCCCACGAAGGTGACGGATTAATGCAGGGGCTCCCCAGGTAGATGCTACGTGACTCCTGGCACGCTCCAAAAACGTTTCCACAGCGACCAGCTGAACAAGAAATATGGAGTGTGACAAGATCCAGCGTAAACTTGTGCTTTGGAAGGAGGGTGCTTTGCCTCTCTGAGAGATTTGTAAATTTACTACAGAAGACCCAAGATACAATGATCAGTATTATAGTTGTCAGAATCCACATAGCAGGGATTTTAACCAGTTTTTCCTACTCCTAAGTTTTGATTCCATATTGTCTTGCTGTTTCCTCTAGTGCACGGCCCCATTCCAAATCTTTGTTCCGGATGCTTTCTGTGCAAAGTCTGCATCTTTTTCTGAAGAACAACACAACAAAAGTTAAAAGGATTCTAGCTCTATTCTAATTATCAGGTGGATTTAGGACTAAAGGGCAAAATAACTGGGCTATAAGGGAGGCTGTAATTTGATGTGTATTACTTCTGTGCTAGCTTTTTCAGTCTTTCCCATCCTTTGCTGCTCATTTATGTCTGTGTATTATTCCTTCTTTTGTGTTGGCATTGCTGGCTGTGCAGCCAGATTCCAGCTGGAAAAATAACTTCATTTTTGGCTAAACTGTTTTTCAGCCAGATCGTTTCCCTGACCTGGTTCACTGAGCAGTAAATAAACACTTTTGTGGTCTCTGTGATGGAAGAGTGATGAGGAGGGTAAATAAGGGTTTGGGGGCAGAGGCTGCTTCAACTGGATTAAGCAGCACTGTTGTCAGATGTCTAAGTATGGCCTGCATTTCACCCAGTACTTGGAGGCACCTGAATACTGTGCATCTGGGACAACGTCGCAATCCCTGGGTCTTCCTTGTCAGCAGGAAACAGGTACTTTGTGCGTAAATGGAAGGCCCAGGCCTGTCTTAATCGTTTGTGCTGCAGAGGCATCCCCAGTGGGAGAGGATAATGGAGAGAAAACCCCTCTTGAAGTAAGATCATTTTACTTTGAGGTTTGGGCATGGTTCTATTTGTGTGTCAAAGACATGGCAGGCATTAGGACCACGCAAGAGCCACTTGGAAGCATCTGACTGTTTGTAAGCTGTGCTTTCCTGGCTCTGGAGGCTTTTAAAAATAGTACCGAACCTGCAACCAGTCTGTGTTTTTATTTAATTATTATTAAATAGTTATATGGGGAATTGGAAATATTGACAGCAGTGTTAACATATGGGGTGCAGGTGGTGTGTCAAGCAAATGAAAGAGATTTAGTTTGTAGCCAATAAGTAGCATGAAGGAGCCTGAGCCCCACAAAAAGAGTGTTTGGATGTGTGTCCTTATGGGTGGTAGGCTATGCGTCAAATATCCGTACAGCGAAATTCGTTGGGAGCCAGAGCACAGTGACCTTTCCTTACAGCTGCTCTGCTTTGCAATTTGCCTTTGTTTGCTATCGACAGCAAATTAGAAGTAGGAAGCTCTTTGCAGTGTAGGATTTTCTGTTGGAGGGAAATGGAAGCTAAATCCCATGAGTGTAGTGTAGCTTTGTCAGAGCTAAGTGCCTGGGGTCATGCAGCCAAGCAGTGGCTGCTTTTGCAAAGGGAAATGGTTATGTTGCCCTTCTCTCGGTGTTAATATTTGTCCTGTAACTCCATACTTCACTCTCACTCAGGACTGACTGCAGCAAGGTATGTTATAACCTGCTCATGTGGCAGCATATTGCGTTAATGGTAAGTGCAACCATGCTGTAGCTGCTTTTCCCTTAAGACATTTCCTCCTTTGAAGAGGAATTGATAATGTCACTTTTATGACCCTCTGTGAGCTTTTGCGCCATGGAGCCTCTCTATCAGGCTGTCTAGCTCTTAAAGCTGTTTCTTCTCAAGCTTGCACTGAAATGAGGCATTGCTGAATCACCTCCAAAGTAGCAATGTTATGAGAGGTCATACTGAAAGTGGACCAGTTACCGCAGGAAAGTTCTGCAAACAGCCCTCTTAAAAGGCTTTTGTTTAAAAGCTAATGTCTCACGAACCCTATTGCCTCTGTGAATTAGAAGATTCAGCCTGTAGCTGAGACAGACATGGGGGATGAGACAGGGATTTCTATTGGCGACTGGAAAGGAAGAAGAAGCTGAGAAGTAGGTTGACTTTTGAAATTCAGCTCTGGTGTCCTGGCAGCTGTTGAAGGGCCATAAAAAAGGCAGTGGTTTAACACTGGGTGAGCATCAGGATCTTCAAAGCACTTTCTTGTTTGGGAAAGATGTAAGGAACTCCTCAGAATTCCTGCCTGTGTTTGGAGGGGTGGAGGCTGCAGCCTGATCCAAAGAGGGAATAGGAAGCTCCAGATCTTCATCCAGCGGATATTTTTCCCATGCTCTTTCCTCCCACACAGCAGCTCCCTCCCTTCCCTTCTGGAGCAGCAACAGGCAATAGTTTCAGCACAGACAGTGCTTGGCTTCCTTAGGTTTGCTGGGTGCAGCTTCAGAATTAACTTGCTCTTTTAAAAAAATGTATTTTGAAGAATGGAAATCTTACCAGAGCGGTGTTGCTGTTAGAAATCTCTAGCGTGAGAGCAATGACCTCTGGTTCCCTGTACCTCAGCAAACTTTGCATGATGAGTTAAGTTAACTCTGCTGCCTGATTTAGGGACAATGTAGGCTACAGCTCACACGTAGATGCAAGTAAAAATCCATATTTAACTCTAGGAAAGCCAGCTTTTACTTGCTGTCTCTTAGTTCTAATTGTATTCCCTCCAATGCAAATAATAATTTCTAAATTTTTTTCCTGACAACTTTTATCTAGGAGTCTTGGTGTACCTTACAGACTGATGCTCTGAATTTCTCAGGCTCCCAGCAAGAGACATGCTGTCTGACACAGGGGCAATGAAAAGTACAGGGACTGCCGTGGGATATTCTGAGCCAATATTAGAAAGGACTTGAACCCAGCATCCCAGTCCTGCATTTTTATAGTAATAGAGACCTACAGCTACCTATGCAATGATTTTACTCCAAGAACCATTTGTAATAGCAGGGAGGTTTAAAAGAAAAGAAAAAGGATAAAAGAAAAAAAAAGGATAAAAGCAGCATTTAATTTTTGCAATCCTCAGCCCTTTTTATATTGTATTATGAAATGCATTTCTAAGGCATTCTCTTGAAGGAGGAAAGAAGGCATATTCATTTTAAGCTATTATTTCATACTGTTCATTAGCTACTGATTAAAGTACTTTTAGAGTGATTTATGACATCATTATTTCAAACTCCTACAAGAAAGGTGGGCCTGAAAAAGCATTTTTTATTAATATAGTGAGATTTGAGCTGTGATGGAAGAGAATACAATTGTCTTGGAGCTTTCAAGGAGAATAACTTGCTCCATGTCTCATGAGTTCAAATATTAATTTTGTCTTCCGGACCATTTCCTCAAATGCTGCTAACGTGGTGAGGTATGGAAAAAAATAAAGACTGAGATAATGGGCTCTAAGGGGACCGAAATAAGTGCTTAGGTTCCACAACTTTAATGCACTGTCTTCTTGGAAGGCAAACACCAGCATTGTGTATCAATGCAGTTTCTGAATGGATTTTGTGTGTTGCAAAGGTCCAGCCTGGAAAAGTATACTGAATAAATCACCTTTGATTGCTGGGTTAGAAATATGTCCCCAGTGATCTGGTTAGTAAAAGGTAGACGGTGGCACGGCTGCTGCTGTTTTTGCTCTCCAGAATAAAGAGCAGCTCTATGACTAATTCTGGCTGAAAACAGATCTGAGTGAAAATGACATTACAGTTTCAGGCAGTTTCATGTAATTTTTTCCTGTCTTCAACCCGTGTTGTGTTGGTCCAGGTGGGATTGCCCTGAAGTAACCTGCTTGTTTTGTTCAGGTCCTTATTTCACAGGAAGACTTACGCAGCATCAGCAAAACTTTGTTGTACCTATTTGCATAGAATTAGATGCAGAATCAAGTATCAGAGAAAAGCTGGAAAGCTGTAACTACTTCATATTCCCCAAAGGTCTCACATTTGTGAAATGACAATCTCAGCCCCTTGGGAGTTTGCAGCTTGGACAGACGGTAGGGAAATGAAACAGCTGCACATCACAGTCTTCAGAGATCAAGCATAAAAGTGAATGGAGCTGTCTTCAATTACATCTGTCCATTTCTGCCAGGTGTGAAGGTGCATGGGAAGCTCCTTTGATCAGCAGAATTAGAATACTCTGCAGAGATAGATAAGCCTGTGTGACACTGGGTAAATGTTCTGAGGAGATCATGGATCCATGTACTGTATTGCCCCAGAGTATAGATAAGGGGATTAAATCAAGTTGAACTCTATTTACTCTACCTTCTCTTCGAATTTGTCCAGCAAAAAGAAGTCTGAATCCAGATATAGTTCATGAGAGCATTAATATACCTGTTTTCCCTCTCACCTTTCCCACTTGTCATGCTCCAGGCATTTCTTTTTGTTCTTTGTAAATAGTTTTGGGCAGAGGATTCATCTGTGTACATGAACATATATATATATATACACACACACAAGCTATCACATGTACCCAGGCTTCTGGATGCTTCCAAAATGCTATGTTGGGAGGCATTTAGCAAACCAGATAATCCCTAGAGGCTCTCACCACCCAGCAAGGCAAGGCACAGTCCTGTTCTTGACAGACTTGCTTCTCAGAGGACTGGTCCTAAATCAAAGACAATGAGAGTTCCTCATTCCATTAACTTTTTGTCAGAGAAACTCTTCCAAAAGTTTACAGTCCCCCCTGCAAACCAACGTGTAAAGCTGCAGCAAGAACCACCAGTACTTGATGAAGGGCTTGCAGATCATTTCAGCAAGTGCAAGCTGCAAGAACCCTGCACTGAAAGCAAAGTCAGTGTTCAAAGGAGAAATGGAAAAAGTTATTTGTCACATTTTCAGGACCTATTTGCTTGCCACTTGTTGCTCAACTCCCCTATGCATACTCTAGCTACTGCCATGAGCAAATGGTGAAAATTTTTAGAGGCAAAGTTCAATAAACTGTTTGAAAGCTTGTCCTTTGACAGCAGATGGCTGTAGTGCTTCAGCCACTGGATGATCTGCCTTGTTATGAAATGTTCTTCACCTGGGTTTCCATGCTATCCAAGTGGTGAAGTTTCTTAAGAACATGCAGATTTTGTCAGAGACCCAGTCAGTCAGTCAGAATTTGTAATCCCAGTGGTTGAACCATTAATACGTGGTTTTACTCCAGCTATGACCAAGATCCAGTCCAGTTTGTGTCCATATGAGTGGCACTGGAGAGACTGCATGGGAGACTGGGGTTGCCTTGTATGTGAAACCACTGTGTGTGAAGACACTAGCTCATGTTTTAACTAGGACGTGTGCAAGGAAGGTGAAAAGATGGCACACACCTGTACTGATCCTGCTCTGTATTAAGTAGTGCTTTGCTTTACTGCGATTCCAGCTGTTTGTCTTTAGTGGCAACATGGAGCTGAGTGAGTCAGAGTAAGCTCTCCAGTATAGAAATCTCCTGAGCCCTGAACGACTGTGAATGTCTCTTTTGTACTTCTATCCTGCCGCCAAAGTCAGTTTGTTAGAAAGTTCAGGGTCTGTCACGGAAGGGAGGTGTTCTTGCTGTTCATTTAGTTCCATGTTTGCATGTAACTGAAGAGGGTACTTTGAAAGGTGACAGATCAAAGATGACACAGTGCATATTATGATATAACCAACCTGTGGAACTTGCTGCTGAAGGAGACAGGGGAAACAGTGGTGTCCAAGAAACTTTTGAAAAGTACAGAAATACAAAGAGATGAGAGAGGTAACAGGTGAGCAGCAGAACTCATGACACCTGGTTTTACAGGGCTTTGAAATCTGTTGTTCCTTTCTGATGCTGCAGCTGCCATGTATATTGTTTCCTCCCAACTTCCCCCCTCCATTAAGCCCTCAACTACTGTAGTTTGCCATGAACTGCTTAAGAGACTACATGTACTACAAGTGAGTGTGCAAGAGCCCAAAGCTACAAACACTGATTGCCCAGATAGCTGCTGCCTCTTGGCTGCCAGGCAAGCCAAACAGCCTGTGCTTCCTCACAGCTGCTGGCAGGTTACAAATAGCTTCAGGAGCTGCAATCAACCCTTGGGCCATGTCCTGTGGAGACCTGCTGTAGGAACTTGTGGTGTTAAAACCCTTCATCCCTTTGTCGGATGTCACTAAAATTGGCCAAGAGTCAGAAGTGAGTGGGAAGGGGAGGACTGGCAGCTGACAGCAATCACAGAAGCCCTTCCCCAGGCTAACCATGACATGAGTAAGCATGAGTCATAGCATAAATTGATGAGCCTAAAATTATCTACAAGGATGAATACTGTCTAACTGGCCCAACACATTATGGGCTTTGTGCTTACTCTGGAATTGGCAGATTTTGACTTTGGGTGCAGACAGCCTGACCGCTTGACTCCAGGCCTGTAGTAGTCTGACAGCTCCAACTGCACTTTTTTATTTGGGCCTGCTGCTTTTGCTCTTAGATGAAGATTCAACAGGAACCTTCTTCCCTACGTTGTAGCCTCTAGGCATTACTGATTTGGTGCTGAAGCTGGTATTTTCTTCTTTTGGCAGCTCCTTGCCCTCTGGCATTGAATCCAAGCTGATGCTCTAGCCCCCCTCCCCTCCTGCGTTGTTCTCAGGCTGTCGTGTCAGATGCAAAACAAACACTCAGTGGCTCAGAGCTCCTTGCATCTAGGAGAAATTGCATTTTCACACTGGCTCTGAACCTCCTCTGCAGAGCCAAAGCAAAATTAATGCGGAAACTAATCCCTTTGCCCCTACCACGCACGTCCTCTTCAATGGTGGAGCCAGGAAAGACTGAAGAGAATTAACCTTTTCTGCAAAATTCTCTGAGCTAAGAAATACCCTGCTTTTCATGTTCTCTTCCTCTTTCCCAGTTGCTGCATCAAGGAAACCAGTCTTCCCTGGAGCAGGAAAGTGTCTTCTTCCTCTTCTCACTACTAATGCTACAAGTTTATTTTAAGAAGAAATTTCATACCTATGCAGGATTGCTATAGCTAGTCTTGGCTCTCTATAGCTAGTAGCTAGACCAAGTAGGTGGCAGAGCTTGGCAGAGTAACTGCTGCCCACTCAGAAGCACCCAGGAATAGCTTTAGCCTCTCCTAGGGATCAGGTATACAAGTCTGGAGCTCCAGGGGTCCCTTCCTGTGACGCATATGACATTACTATCATAGCCATGGGAATATGCTACTGTGTGAAGCTAGACACAGACATCTGGAATTGAGGGCAGCCTATAATGGTGAACTGACAAAAGAAAAAAAAGGTATCAAGGTTTCTGGTCTCCCTCACTTCCCCCCTCTCCGGTGTCACAAACTCCAGTGCAGCCTTGTGCACTGTTAACTGGTCAGGCAGAACGCACTGCAGTCCCCCTCTCAGCTTAGGGACAGCTTGCTCCAGGAATGCTGCCTCTTTCTCCTTTCCAGTGACTGCACATTTCTTGCACAGGCTCCTGGACTGTCCAGCTAGAGAAGGGAGGCACTGTGGTGGTGCTGCGGAGCCTGCTGTGGCTGGGACTGACATTCTACCATGTCCCAATGACCAAGCAATACGGCTATGTCTACTTTGGCACTGGCGAGAAGAACTTGGATCTGCCCTTCATGCTGTGACTCTCCTGTCTGGGATGAGGACTCGGGAACATTTAGATTTTATACTTAGGAGACTTTTGTTTACTGCTTGTTCTAATAAATGTGTGAAACCTCTGCACTTTGAGCAGGATTCTTTTGTGCCTGGATTCTGGCCCCAATTCTTTTCCTAGGACTTTGCTGTGTGCAATCCTCCTTCAACTCCAGATTGAATTCCCTGTTACGTGTCACTGCAGATCCTGTAGATACTGACAAATGGCATTTTCTTCCACGATGGGTGAAGGCCCAGGTTAGAAATTAAACCTAGGCCATCTGCCTGATTACAAAGACACCATGCTTACACAAAAACTAATTTGGAGACAACATGAATGAATGCCTACTATCACCCATGAATGACAAACAGAACAGGGTTGGAGTCAGAGCAGAAAGCTCATGCATACTATAAGGGATCCGTACTAAACCCTGAACTCTAGAAAGGCATATTAAAGAGAGTATTTTGTTTTTCAAATGTTAGGTTTCATGAAAATTAGAGAGGTCTTTCCAGCTCATGGCACTAAACTGTAGAAAAAATTAACTGTGGGCATCACCTGGTCTTTTGCAAAATGTGCTCATTCAGGTTCATCTCAAGGCAATAGTTTAATCCAGTGACTTTTCCATTAGTAAAGCTCACTGAGCAGAGCTACCTGGGCTAGAAGACATAGTAACTTCTGTACACAGGAGAAGAAAGAAAAATCTTTCCCCTTCTGAAGGGCTGTAGGTTTCAAAGCTTCATAAAATAGACGGTCAGCCAGAGATTTTATCTCAGTATAGTTAATGAAGTCTTGGCTCTGCCTCCCAAAGCAAAAAGATCTTGGCCAGCTCAAGGGGCTGAATGTAGGGCTTCCGTTTCACAAAGTAAGGCTAATAAGAGCCATTATAACTTGGTTTCCTGGGTAAAACAGGTTTATCCTTACTCTCTGTTCCTGTCCATGCTGATAGGTATTAGCAGATGATTCTGATGAAAGCAGTACAAAGTTAAGCGGCATAGTAGTACATACAATAAGCTGTGTTGATCTGCAGCCCCCTGACAAATATCAAAGAAATGGAGCCAAAGCCATAACGACCGTGATAAATGTAATGAGCTTTTCATACCAGGCCCATAAGTAGCACATCTCAAGTAGCAGTGGTCAGTAGGTGGAAGGTACATGCATGTACTACTGAAGGAGAGAAATGGTGCCACCTTTTAGTTAGAGGGTGGAAAATTATGCACATCTATCAGGCCCAAACTATCCCAGGAAGCAGCCGTATCACTGATATGGAAGACTTAAGGCAAATATATTTCCATGGGGAAAAAACCACAGGCCAAGTCATCAAGGATGTCAACATTCTGTATTTGCTAGATCCAGGAGTAAAGCACAAGCCAGAAATCCGTAAGGGGACATGTAAGATACACACATGTCTGTTTACCACTGCCACAGGTGTTCTGCTGCAAATTATGGATAGTACAGATAATTAAAAAAATTAATTTCGGTAGTCATTAACAATTTCTGTTACTGCCAAGGAAATATAGTTCTGCAGGAGACTTTTTCTTCCATCAGTGTCACAGGTACAAAAGCCCAAATGAGGCAAATCTGAATTGAAACACACGTTAATGGGGAATCACCATTCATTGTTGGAAAAAGAAGGAAACATGCTTTTCCAAACCCAGTTGTGAGCCACAATGAAACAAAAGCCTTCAGATCCTTTCCAGCTTTGAGGTAAAAGTCTTTGCCCCTGCTTTCTCCAAATCACTCTGCACACTGAACTTTGCTTTGCTAAATCTTGTATTCTGCTAGTGGAGCAGATTGCAGCTCATTCACTGGAGACACTACAGAGTACTAACGACAGTTTTGGCATAAGAAAATTGGGGATACTGACAACCTTGCAAAAAACAGTGGGAAACAGTTGTGCTTACTGACTATGCCAGTTCTGTCCACTAGTGATTTAAACAGAGAGGCTTGTGTGTATATTTGACATTATCGTTCAGCAAAGGGTGTCCAACTGGCAGGGGTTTTTTGCACCACTTAGGGCCCCTCTTCCAGATGGGCTTCACAGATCTGATGGACCAGCGGGTCAGATACCTGTCAAAAAAACACAAACGCATTTCAGTTTGAGAGTGATCACGGAGAAGAGATTCCAACTCAAGCAGGAGCAGGCACTGTAGTCTTTGCCTCCACACATGCCTCTTCATAAAAGGAATAACCATGAGCAGAGCCCCCTCAGTTCATCAGAAGGGGCCACTGGAAAGGAATCTATCTTTGTTTTGGAACTTCTAAGCTGCACCTCTGTACTGAACCCACTGGCACCTGCCTGACTTCCAGTCTTACAAATCAGATGTAGTCTCCAGGCTGCTGGCAAGTTGTCCACCTGTAGCGAAACTGGAGTGCCAAACCCCTTCATTGCAACTAAGTCCAAGACTGAATGCATCCAGCCTCTATGGGAGGTGTTATTTCAACAGCTGGCCTCAATAAGGTAAACTAATTACAAAGGCTAAACTCTGTGAGAAATAAAGTCTCTAAAAAGGGATTAATTTACTTCTGGTGGATAATCGGTTATTTCTTCTGCATGCGATGGGTTTCTGGCCTAATCTTGTATTTTCATACATCCAAATTTGCTTTAGTGTTCTCTGTACAATACTACTGCAGCTTGCTGGTGCAGGAAGTCAGAACCTACATTGTAAGAGGTACTAGAATGGAATTATCATCACAAAACTACAAATCTCTGTGAGGAGCAACGTCTGGCAAATATCCTCTGCTTTTTACCATTTGAAGTTTTAGACTTGGCTTTGCAAACAGGCAGGGGATTTCAGATCCAGAATCAGTTACTGGAAATCTTACCCTGTGGCTGGGTGGCCTGGAGTTTTGTTAGGCTTTAAATCTTTTGCTACCAGTAGAGAGGGGAATAGAGGTCCTTAGAGAAAGAGGAGTCTTTTCAGACAATAAAGATTCAAAGTAAAACCCTAGCATAATCTGCACAAACAATGCTCTAACAAATTAGAATTTGGAACAGACTGATAAACTTTGTCCAGCGATGTTTGCATGCCTCTGGTTGAGTAATCCCATGGTCTTAATGTAACCTCAATCAGTCATCCTCTCCCCAAACAGCTTTGTTACCTTTTATTTGCATCGTGCAAATTTGAGATATTAGGAACTTTGGACAGAGACCATGTAGTGCATTTGCTTGAAGGCATTTGGCACATTCCTGAGAACTACAAAGCAAGCTTGCTATGCCAGGCAGCTACAGACTATGTAACAGCAGCCCGTTTTCCTAGCACTTTTCTTCCTCAGCAATCCTGAACAGCACAAATTGAAAAAAGAATCATCACATTTGAGGTACCTGCCACTGAAATGAAGCCACTTCCAAAAGGCTTTGCTTTTGCTTTGACGAGTTCATGTTAGTTAACGAAACACCTAGAAGCAACAGCAGGAGGGATCTGGGAGACGGCATCAAGCAAGATGCAGCCACTTCTTCTCCTACGCATGCATTGTATTAGTCTCTTTTGACCTTCAATGTTATGCTAGTGCATTAGTGGAATCCCTTACATAACAACGTCAGGACAGGATGTAGAAGAGACTCTCCTGCCTTTAATTTCACATGCAGGGGGAGTTCAGCAAGACCAAACACAGGTCCCCAGTTTGGAATCTGGCAAAGAACCATGGCAAGGCAGCTCCTTCGGGAGAAGCTGCAGGGGTATTAGATGTGCACATGGGGCTAGGCCCTTCTTTTCGTATTTCCCTTGCTGCAGGGGGAGGTCTATAGCACAAGTTTTGGTATCGCAAGACTGCACTTACAGTGAAGGAGGAAAAAAAAAATCCCAAATTGTTTTAATGCATCAGCGTGCCAAGTGCAGTTCTGGTCACGTGTCCACATGCTTATGGGAAAGTGCTCCCATGATAATAAATGATCTCACTGGGAGAGAAGTGAATGTGTGAATGTGAGATAGATACACATCAATGCTGTGTGCAGGTTTAGACAGACAGTGGCTTTTTAAGAAATCCCTCTGTTTCTGTGTGGGGGCTGGAAGTGCACACCCCAATTCTGCATAGGAGGGAGGATTTAGTAATGGCCTGATTTTAAATCTTTTGTTATTTCTCTTTTGAGCAGGTCTAATCCAGCCCTCTGGTCCAGGCTTTTGGCTTCCTTTGGGGACTGCAGGCTGGGGCTTTTCATTGTTAGCTGAAACAGACATTTGGACGCTTTCCCTTCCTGGAGCACATTTGCTTTTAGCGCTTTTAATACTTGCTTTGTCCCAAACTCAAACTTGTCCTATTTTGTTTGCTGCCTCTTTTTTTTTCCCCCCCTTTTTTTTTTTTCACCACCTTGATTCAGCAGTGGCAAAAGCCTGATGCCTGGGAGCAGTCAGTCTACAAAATTCCTTTTTCCTTTTTCTCTTTGACTAAGCCCAGTTCCTACTGTTCCACAGATTTATTTTTTTTTTCCTGAGACTAAAAACAATCCACAAAACTCACATATGAGAGCTTCAAAGCCCAGCACACAGGACGTTTCTGCAAACTCTGCTGTCCATGTAAGGTAGTGTACCCTCTTTTCCAGCCGAGTCACCCAACCTTCCATTGCATCCAACCACATGGTTTGCCTTGAGGAGTTTTCATAATAACCTACAAACACACACTGGCAGATGGTCTGAATTTTCTCAACCAGCTGAGGGTTGTCAGGACACAGCCTCCATGTGGATGCCAAATGCAGCTGGTCCGCAGCCTCCTAACCCATTATCTCAGAGTGCAGAGCTCTCAGTATGGACAAAGCGGGACAGAACTGCCAATCTTGGGGACTGGCAACTCACCTCGGGGCCCTGCTTGCCCCCTTGAGCATCGCAGGATCCTGGACAAAAACTGGAATCCCTAGACTCCAGCTGCACAAATGAGCAGTTTGGATAAAGCATCATGGGAATCTTGGTGGGAATTCCCTGATGGGAAAAGGCAAGATATAAACAGGATGGAAACTACGGTTAGTCACCTGCAGCCACTGCAATTGCCTAAAATCTCTGTGGCATAAGGAGGCCTGTTTCCATGGATTTTATTCAGTGGGCAGGAGAGGCCCCAAAGCCTTCCCACTTAGAAGCTGCAACTTAACACCTAGGAGCAGGCAAAGGGCTTCCAGGTGCTGGGTAAGGGAAATGACCTACCCATGGGGCAAATGCAGTCCTGCGCGCAGCCCAAGCAAAGGCCATGTTGGTGCAGTTCAAGGCTGAACTTCTGAACCCTCACTGAACTTTTTCAATCTGGCTTTTGTTTGGATTAAGAGCAGAAGGCAGAGGGCTACAGACTGCAGGAAGCACTCGATCAAAGTGCTGGCAAGACTGCCTCCTCCCTGCCACATCCCTTCCCATGACACCTCTTGGCTTTGCTCACCTGCAGCCACTCTGGCTCTTTGCTTTTGAATTCTCATGCTATGCACAGAAGGGTTTCCATGCAGATGAGAGAAACCACATGCTGCTGGAGTGAAACGCTGATAGCAGTGAAACCAGATTCTGCTCCCAGGGACAAGAGGTGTCCACAGAGCCTGAGAACTTCATAATTCATGAGGAGTTCATATAGAACTTGCCTCTTTCCTAACAAATAGCAACTTCTTCAGTTCGGGTGATGGAGGAAGGATTGACTTGGATATTATCTGTGCCAAGTTCTGTTCTGCCAGTAGGAAGCTGAAAATGGAGTGGCAGCTGAGCACTCAAAATCAAGTACTCCATCATCTACAGCATCTCTTGCTGACAAAGCCCAGCCTCAGGGAACCTGTGACATCCTTTAGTCCTTTTGGAATGGGAACAACTTCACAGTGTTGTATTTTAATCAGTATTTTGGACCTGCCAGAAGAAAATGAGTGCTATATTCTCATTAAGAGAGCATCTACACACTGGCTTGAATTCAGTGACTGTTCTGGATAGAGTGTTAGTGCACACTATCCATGCAACAACCTCCATGCTGGAAAGAAAACTGCTGAGCTATTCAGGTTTCCATTCCTGAAACCAAGGACAGAAGTATGACCTGCAGCTGTGTGTGACTGTTTCCCGAACAGTTCTGGTGTGTGGTGGCCTGCACTGACAAGACTCTGGAATACCAGAACAGTCTGTCACTCTGTGTAGTGCTGGTGAAATCCCTGAGAACTTCCTTGGCTTCATGGGCTAGTGAAAATATTTTGTTGCTGCAGCACTTAACTGGAACGTGCCAGGCTGGAGCACAAACGGATGCGGAAACAACAGCAGGAAGTTACGAAAGTGAGAATTCAGGCTGAGGATGGGGGAACAATCCTTGGCTGCAAGACAAATTTGCTTGTGGAATCATCCCTTGGAAACAGTGAAAGCCCCAGACTGGGCCAAACATGAGAAAATGAACTGTAGGGAGTAATTCTGCATTGACAGGGGTAAACTTCATTGGTTTTGCATGTCCAGGTTCTGCAGACAAATGATACGGAAGAGAAGGGGAAGGACAGTAGACTCAAGAGTTGATGATGTGGGGACTCCCATGGCTGTATTTCTTCAAAAGCACGCACCTCTAGTAAAGCAGTTAAGTGGTAACGTTCACGAGCTATCGCTGTCAAAAATAAATCAGGCAGAAAGCAAAAAGGCAAAGAACTGAAGTCCAAGAAATACGAATTATCATGGTAAGTCTCACCTGGACAGTGTCCCAACTGCAGTGGGTAGAAGAGAGAGCTGTGGAGCGCTCCCCAGTTGAATTCTGACCACAAGGTGTTCTCATACATCTCCTACCACCCCCAGGACCACACAGCTTGGCTCAAACTGGCACTTCACTTTCATGTTATACCTTCTTCTGCAGTTCCCAGTCTCCTCCTCTACATTATGTTACATCCTGGATGGCTGATCCTATACTGTGTCAGACAGTTGGCTAACCAAGAACAAGGTGGGATCTGCAAGCCACTACTTCCCAAAGCATTCTGCTCTTCCTCTTGCATTCCAGTAGTAGATACAGGATCGGGAGATGGGGTGGGTAGGCAGAGGCCAGCTGCCAAGTGACCCAGTGCAAAGCAGGGAAATTCTTAACTCTCTGCAGAGAAAGCTGGGGCATGTAAGAGGGAATGTCCAAAGTTCGTACAATGGAGACAATAAAAACACTTCAGAAAATAGAGCTGGGATTCTGCTTTTTGGAGAACATCTCTGAATAAGCACCAGAACACCTTCTGGAGAGACAGAGCATGTAGAGGGGTTCTGGATGATAAATCCATACTTCACATCACTAGATCAACAGCAGGGAAGCACCCCTGACCCTTGTTAAAACAAGACAGTTTGCTGATAGTTCCATACAGTGGCATGTTACGTTTTAATCTCAGCTAGGTGCTAGCCAGTGCCTGCCAGACACTTTGTGTTTGAAGGGGGCTCATTTTATACAGGGTGACTGTGGCATGAGCCAAACATTCTGGCTAAGATGGCCACAAGTGCAGCCAAGGAAAAGCTGATGAGCAGCTTTTCTGGAGCTCTCAAAAGTATACATTAACACAGCTCCTCAATCCTTCTTTATGCACTTCCTTAGCACCTTTGCCCAGCCGCCACAGGGTTTGTCCCATGCAGCTGGCCTGTGTGTTGTCTCAGGGGCAAAGAGCAGAGGCAAAGCAGTTTTTCATCAGGCTGGTCTGTCCCTCTTTTGGCAGCAGATGAAGCTGCTCTCAAAAATACTGACACAACCTTGGAAGAAGCCTGGCCAAAGGGAGCATCAACAAGAACTTTGCAAGACTGGAGAGAAATGAAAGGGATTGCTCATCCAAATGAAATAATCTGCCAGATTTCAGCCAGGCAGGGCTTCCTGCTCTGAGTCTACATGCAGTAAGTGAATGCTCAGGTCTGTATTATGGTAGAGGTGTTAGGCTCTGACTCCTGCTTCAAGTTACACTCCCCATCATGCATCTCCTTCAATCTCAGGTGGTGTGAGTGACATCAGTCCCCAAGGTTATCTTAGGCTTTCATCTTGGTCCTGTCATTCTAGCAGCTGATGGTGCAGTCTAATGTCAAGAGCCCTACCATCAGCAAAACATTCTTCAGCTCAGTGTAAGATTTTTCTGTCCCCAGATGGTAGGTATTCTCACAGAAGTATGTGGGGTAACATCTGGAGTAGACAGTGACTTCTTATAAGTCCCTCCTTTAAAAAAGTGAGATTTCTAAATTCAGAGTGAAGAGCTGGATTGATTACAGAGGGGTAATGAGAGGAAATTCAGAGCAGAAGGGATGAGCACACAAAAGTACAGATAAGACTCTGAGAGAAATGCTGTCCTTCACCAGGGCAAAGCTTACTGTCACAGTCTTGAGACAGACTATATGCCTTTACAGTGCTCTGTTTGTTCCTTTCACCTAGCACCTTCCTATTTTAAAACAGCAGGAACTGTCTTCTGTATGCAAAGCTTTCTTCCATGTACAATGCAAACTCCTGATGGCAAGAGAGTAAGTGCAGATTAGCAAGGAGGAGTCAGCAGGAATGGAGGCCATGTGACTGGGAATGGACTAAAATCTCAGTATGCTGGATACTATTAGCCACCTGTGTGAACTACCCATCTCAATTTGCAGCGTTGATACAAGTTTGTCTCTGTCTCTGTTCACTGGCTTGTTGCTGCCTGACTACTTTCTTTTGACCAAGGAGGACCAGATTCCTGCAGAGCCAAGAAAGTGACATCTCTTTCACCTCTGCAAGCATCAGCACACAGCAATGGGCAAGCTGCTGTGCCAGGATCCCTGCTTCCTTTTCACAGGTCAGGTTAAAAGTCCCTCAAGGAGCTGGTAGCAATTCAATAGCTCCAGCATCTACAATATAGGCACTTCAGTCTGCTCCTGAAGTGTGGCTGGTGAGGGTTATTTTGGAGGGGATGGGGTGCAGAAAAGCATATTTCAACACCACACTCAGAGCTGACCCACTGGTGGAGCAAGGAAAACGCCATCACTGCAGGCGGAGCAAGAGATCACAAAGACTGGTTAAACTGACATTAAGGAATGTACAGTACCTATGTTCCTGTCTTGGAAGAGCTTTTACAAGGGACCCAAGCATATTATGAGACACCTCAATTTCTCCCTGTTGGCATTCCTAGGGCTACAGCAGCAGTGCAAAAAGGCACTATTACCTCTCATTTAAGCAGAGGTAAGAACGACTAGAGCAGTCAATACACAGATCTGAAGAAGAGTTTAAGGTCAAGGATTTGGAAAATACATTACTTAACTGTGTAATGTACTGCCTGCTATAATAGGCTCTACCTAGATCCTGTTGATCTCTTCTTGAACTAGCACTTACAAACACAACAGACACAAATACAGTGAAGGAACAGAATAAGTTAGGTGTGCAGCCCTGACATTATACCAGACAGGATTAGAGGGTGACCTGGTCATGTTCTCATGGCACTGAACAAGGCAGCTTGTTCCACTCAAAAGTCCGAGCCCAGTTCTGCCCCTGTCCTTCCCTGTCAGCTCACTTGCATTTGGCAGCACCACAGGTTGAGTATTTCCCAAATTACTACAGACAGCTTTAGAAACAAGTACAGAGTCAAAGACAAGGTAAGATTGGACAACTCATTTATGTGGGAAACTTTTGACAAGAGGTGCTAGAGGAAGGAAGCAATTTGTATCTCCTGCCTTATGTGGTTCCAGAGAGCCATGCAGGAGGCGCAGGTAGGGGTACACACAGTCAAAACTCTCACATAACCGCAATGGCCAAGATTTTGCAAGGGTCCAACATGCAGAGCTTTCCTCTTCCAGCAGGCTGAGAAGACAGTATCATGAGGGACCAGGAAAGCACTTCTGAAGTACCCCTGCACTCTATCCTGGCTCTGGGACTCATTTGTTTAGTTCCAGCCCCACCATCAAAATGTTCAATCCAGTTTCTTGATCCCATTCTCTTGTCTCCACCCAGACCCCAAAGCCTGCCTGTTTCAACACAGTTCCATCTCCTCAGCAACAGCTCTGCTCTCTTTTTCTAAACTCTGCTTCCACCCTGCTTGCTACGTTCCCTTGCTGGGAGGAAAAAAACAAGGGTGGTGTAGGGAAGGACTAGCAATGCAATAGGGAGGGCTTGGATACTAATCTCCAATTTAAATCTCTTCATTTTAGAGGTGCAGCACATCTACTTGCATGTAGAATGTATCCAGAGGTATCCATTCTTTGTTCTCACTACAAGTCTATGGAACAATTTATAAGAGTCAGGGCATTAATCTGGAGTCCTGGTGTGATTCCAGCAAGATACAGCGTTTATCATTTCCTGTCTCAACCTGCTATGCAGGGTTGCTATGTGAATGTGAACTAGATAATGTGCTCCACCCCACAGCTGCTAGATAGACACAGCCTCTAAAGAATCCCAAAGATTTGTAAGACACAAGAAAGAAGAAGTTTTCAGAGTTGAACTATCTGATGGCTACAGGGCTACATCAAATGTGGAGTCCTCTAATTTGATCCTCACTGATACCCAGTACACAGCCTGCCAGCATCCAAGGGACGTTTCCAAGAGCTTGCCTCAAATCGCCACTGCAGAAAGTAAGACCTGAAATGTAGGAGTCTCCAGCCATCCCTAGCCCTGCAGCCTAAGCTCTCCCAGCAACAGCCCCATGGCCTCTGGTAACCCCACAGCTTGCTAATGCGAGGTTCATAAACCGCTCTGACATTCCCATGGAAACAGAGTGTGAGGTCATAAACAGGGGATTAGCACCTCTGAGCGCCCAGCACAGCGCAGGAGGCAGCCACAGGCTTTCCCTTCACCCACCAAAGGCCAGGGGCCATTCAGGCCAGGGAGGGGGAAGAGACCCTGTTGCATAGCAAGGGCAGGCAAAGAGCAAATCACTGACTGGGGGAAATGGGGATGGGGCAGAGGGGAACAGGCTTGTGATGGGCCCCTGCTGGCTGCTCGGTCCCCTGCTCACTGCTGATACCCCTGCCTGGGGTCCCTCCTGCTGTCAGAGGCCAGACACCAAAAGCCTAAGAGAGAACGGCTCTTCAGCCTGGAGAAAAAAAGGGTCAGGAGGGTCTTACCAATGTTTATAAATACCGCAAGGGAGGGTGTAAAGAAGACAGAGCCAGGCTCTTCCCAGTGGTGCCCAGTGACAGAATAAGAGGCAATGGGCACAAACTGAAACACAAGAAATTCTGTCTGAACATAAAACAGTTTCACTATGAGGGTGGTTCTTCAGAACAAGCTGCCCAAAGAAACTGCGGAAGGTCCATCCTTGGCAATATTAAAAACCTGACTGGACATAGTCCTGTGTAACCTGCTCTAGGTGTGGACATAGTCCTGGGTAACCTGCTCTAGGTGATCCTGCTTGAGCAGGGGGCTTGGACTAGATTATGTCCAGAGGCTCCTTCCAACCTCAACTACCCTGTGAGGCTGGGACTCCATCTCAGTGGCATCCTCCTGCAACTGCCCTACTGAGTGTGAGTGATAAGGAGGGTGAGCACAGCTGAGGAAGGGAGGGCAGACTCTTAACATGTGTGGCAGTTTTAATCCTGTGGGGATAAATGCTTTGAATGAGATGTGGTTTGTCCTTAAAAGACTGACAAGAGAATATTGTGACAGACTCTCCTTCTCCGAAATGCTATGAGTACTCTTTATGAGCCCTGCTGCCTGAGGCATGTTTTACCCAGTTATAAGGAACTGCTTTTCCTCTTCCAATCTATTCCTGAAAAAAGAGATGTGGAAAGACAAGACTATTCACCTGTTGAACTTGTGTTTCTTGGGAATATGCCCTTCAGGAAGTGGAGGCCTGTGGTTTGGCAACAAACCTGAAACAAAAAAAAGAAAGGCGTGAGAATATTTTGCAGTGTCTCGTTGCTTCTATAGCATCCAGAAATTACATTACACTTCGTAAGCCAGGCAACCCAGGTCCCTATTAGAACAGCAGAGCAAAAACTCAAAAAACTACAGTAGAAAGGGTATTTTATGTCATTGCTGAACCTGCACCCCAGCCAAAGAGACGCTAGAAGGTTCTGCTGGGTACAGAGAGGAAATACACACCAAAGACACAGCCACTTGGGCTCACTGAAGAGGCTTTCTGAGATGGCATAGGCCACTGGTGTCCAATCAGATTCTATCTCCAGGATGAAAATCTGATTATTAAAATTCTCAGTCTATTTAACCTGGATACAACTCAGGTACCACACATACAGATCAGCTCAACACTCCAACTATGTCAACCTTGGTCCCACTCCCAGGGTAAAGCAAAAAAGTCTTCATGTGGCAGATGGTAGACAGGTGCATGTTATTAATGGGGTTGGTCAAGCTTACACTAAACTGAGTAATTTCAGAAGCTGGTATTTAATCACTAGTTACTAGAGACTGAGCCACTTCTCAGATCTTTCTGCAATGGTAGTGTCATCTACAGGGATAAATGTCTGCTGCCAAGGCAGGAGCCAAGACACATAGAAAGCGGAACGAGTAGCCTCTAGTCCATCATCCTGTCCCATCACTTGGACTATAACATGTTTGCTGAGTGACGGGACAATGACATCTCACTGAGCTATACCATTTGGGTGGGAGACCCCTCTCAAGGGGTTCTGTGGGTACCCCACAGTAAGGGGTTGTGTCAGGAGGAGGCTAGGTACCTGCACGGTGAGCCATCTGCACACAGACAGCAATCTTCTTGTGCTCCTCCAAACAGAGGCCTGTGATCCTTCGCGGCAGCATCCCTCCATCAGAACGGATAAACTGACTCAGCAGCAAGACGTCCTGAAGGAGCAAGAGAAGGGCAAATCCATCAGTGCTACAGCTACTTTAGCTGCTGTGATTCTTAGGTGTTGTGCTGACCCTCATGCTGTGTACAGAACTCAAAACAAAGCAAAACAAAACAATGACTCCTTCCTACGCATTTTGGCTGCAGCTTCACAACAAGGGGCTTTTGCTTGCTGTCACTCTGCCTGCCAGCTTAGCGCAGTAAGGTCACTCAGATGGTCTGAGTCTTCCCCTGACTTCACTAGTGTAAACACATGATGTCAGCTGCAATCCCCGCTACTTTACTGTTGCTTGCTCCAAGATTCTAGCTAAGATAATGTGTCCTAGGTACTCAGGCAGTTACACAAGACCTACAGATGGATAGTGTTTACACAACGTGAAATGCCGTCACAGCTGCTATCCTAAAGGTCACAGATATGTTAGATCACCTCTTGCCCCCTCCTTGTTCCCTCAGAGCAGGACTGTTCTCTGCTATCTACTCCTCAAACGTTTATTCAGTTTCCCATGGTGGAACTTCTCTCATGTCTCTCTGGAGGGGTGGAGAGCAGGGAAATGATCCAAGATCTTGCATGAAGAAGCTTTTTGTAAGTAAAGAACGTGTGCTGATGAGAAAGACCTAATAGGATAAATTGCTGCCTTCAGTTCTTCGACTACATGCATTAGGTGGGGCTGTTACAGCCATGCTGGATGGAAGAAGCACTCAGAGCATGCCGAGGGTTTATCTGTGGTTCAAGAATCATTTAAATTACACTGCTGTTGACCTTTCCAATGGTCACAGCTCTGGAAATGTAAAGCACTCTTAATAAAAACAATTAAAGGAACCTCCAGGATCAGATAGTATCACAGGGCTGGGATGACAAATTTTTAAACACAGCAGCAACAGCTGTTGCATGAGTGTCCCATTAACTGTTAACAGTACAGCAGCCCAGTATTTAGATACATGCTTTCCATTTACACATACAGCACCAGTGCAAATGTACCCCTCAGGCAGATATAGACAGCTCCCCTTGATATGCTGACATCAGCAGAAGCTGGCCCAAAAGGCCTCTGGAGACTCTGTGCTCATTTTTTCCCCTACCTGTTGACAGACTTGTTGATGGTTGAGTCTACTTCTCCGCTGCTGTTGTAAGCATGTTCAGCAAGCTGCCAGCAAACACCCCGACAGAATGAGAATTCAAACGAGGTACAACAACACTGTACAGCCCCTCTGTCAACAGCAACAGGCAAGAACAAAGAGTATTTGTTGCTTTTCATGTTGGGTGACCCTGACTCTGCCTGTTGTTCACAGATTCACAGACCTGCTCCCACCCCCATATATTTGTTCTTTTATGAAGAGCTCCCTGGACCACTCCTAGCTTCATCCTAGCCTTGCAAAACCAAACAATCACAAGTGGATATAAAATGAATCTAGCTATCTAGGAATTATACATCCACTTCCACTGCACAAGACCAGCTCAGCTCTGAAGGGGGCTGCTGGAATTCAGTATGGCTTTCTGGTAATGACTGATTCTGACAGATGCTGTCATACAAGTACTGCAGTCAAAATTTAGAGTTTTTTTGTTGGTTTGGGTTTTTTAGTTTGTTTAGTCCTCCCCCCTCCCCACCTTCAATCCCACCCTCACTAATACCACAACACAATCAATAACACAACTTCCATCTTTCCTTATCTGGCTTCCTTTCTGCAATGTGTTCAGACTGACTTTCAGATCCAGCTCCTTTGAAAACATGGCAGGTTAGGCAACTTCTCACTGATATAGAATGACTTATCAACCACATACAGAGTGATGTTGTATCCAAAGAACAAGAAAAGCATAGCTGAGCAACTAGCAGCAAGTTCCTGAGAGGCCTTCTATGGTTAAAACGGAAGCAAAGTGTCCTTAGCCCAGCTAACACATGGCCTTGCCAATGAGAACAGTAACCAGGGGAACAGTTGGTGCCAGCTGCATTGGAAACTGGACGGAGGCCAGCAAAACAGTCCAAGGGCACTGACTTTCAGCCACTCCTGAAATGCAGTGGATTGGATTCAGGAAACCAGAGCAAGACTCCATCCCCCTTTTGCTGCTTCTTTAGCCATCCTGTTCTCCAAATCACCCACAGCTCAATTTGCCATTGAGCGCAAACACACCACTTCCTTAAGTGAAGAAGGGCTGTTTAGCTTCAAGTGCCTAGAAAGAGAAAAACTTTTGAGACTTTTCTACTAGCCTGCTGCATTACTCTGCAGGGAAGAGGAAAAAGGGAGCTGATGGCAAATTTGAGGCTGTTCCAGTCTTTGAATCCGTGAAAGCCTAAGTAGGCCACAGACTCTTGTGAAGGGTGTGTGTGGTCCAAGTGATTTTTCATATTACCACCACGCCTCATGGAGTCACAGGCTTGTTATCAAGTGTTTCCATGCAAAGGGGGGAGGTGGGAAGCAAAGGGAGGTAGCCTTTCTTTTTCCCTCTGTGGAAAAAATCAGGAAAATCTGGTCTCTGTTATCATCTCTGACCAACAGTGTCACCAACTGACCAACACCCTTGTGTGGCAGTCGTTTCTTAACTGAAATCATCTATGTCCCAGCCGCTGCAGCTCCAGGTTACGCTCACACTGTTTGGCTTAAAATGCTGCACGCTTGACAGAAGGTTTGTCCATTTCTGAAGATCCCCACAGTTAACAGGCCAGGTGGCTCTCCCAGAGTACTTGCACAGATGCATCTTACCACAGGGGGAAAGCAGACAGGTACAGCCAACTTTATGGGGCAGCTGTGGAGGGAAGCAAATAAGTATGTGGAGCGGTCAAAGAAAAAAATATGTCTGGCAAGTTCTCATGGTGCCGTCATGTTCCATGAAATTCACATTTTGTGCTAGTGGACAGCCAAGCCTGTAACCACGGATTTGCTTTAATCACTGGACAGCTCCCATGAGGCTGGACCCAGAATCCCACCCCTGTAATCTGCAGCATTTGATGAAAACAACTTGGATTGAATTAATCTAGGGCTAATAGGCAAAGCTTGCAGTTTGGTTTCCTCTCATTGCTGCCAAAGCAAGATGACATATTTACTGCCTACTCAGACTAATGATGTTTGAAGTGGATAAGGGGGAAAACGAAAAACAAGTTTAGCCTTCATCTCTAAAAGTGCTGGATAAACTTGCTAAACAAAACACTATGTACAGCACGTTCCTGTGAATGGATGGCAACCAAAATGCAGATGCATCTCTGCATTTTAATATCTGCAGACACTCTGAAAAGCAGGATCCTTGACTGCTTACATGCGATTCATTAAAACCTTCATTTACCACAAGAAGAGTTCTGTCTGTGTAGCCAAATTACTACTGAGCTGTATCACACAAATCTGCCAGTCATTATTTCCAGTTATACAAGAGTCTAGTTTTTCTTTTCTCCCTTACTCCTGGGAGCTGTACACCATTCTCCAGGCATTTCATAACAGGACTGCAAGTTTCAATCCAGCTGCATCCTGACAATGACCAAAATAAATGTTTATCTCCAATGGATGTGAAAAAAAATCAACTGAGGTCTCAGTTTCAATGGACAGACACACACAGACCACAAACTGTGGGATTTTATGCCTGAGGCTCTGTTATCCTGAGCCTGGGCAGAGACTAAGGACAGAACCGGCAAAGACAACTACAGCCCTCCACACCACAGCTGAGGCAGGTTGGAATCATGAACTGCTAGTGCTCACAATGCTCACAATGTTCAGTTGATTAATAACTTTAGAGACATTGGTCCCCCAGTTCTCTGACAGCCAAAGTAACTCATTATGCCACTACTTTAGACTGTGCTAGTTGCACATGACAAAAGGAAAGTCCTGTGAGGTCATATTACTCAGCTCCCTCAGGGGCTAATTCAACACTTCCCTTTTCATAGTGCCTCATTCAGTCCAATTACAAGCGTCCCAAGCAAAAAAGCTCACACTTTCCCTTCTGTGCAACTGACTGATCTCAGCTTATCAATCTCAAAGGAATCACTGCGATCCATCCATTCTGATCTCCTACCAAGACATATTATAGGTTATATGCTATATGAATTGGGCTATATCTTTAACAAAAATAGCTGTTCTCAATTTACAGACTTTTAGGACAATTAACCACCAGTAAGTAACTTGTGCCACTGTTTAATTACCCACAGAGTTAAATGCTTGCACTTTATTATTTAAGCATTTCAAGATTCTGCTGCTCATCACTACTGCAGCAAAGAAAAATAGCAGAGAGCGCTTCTGTGCAGAAAAGGGAGATTTTATTCACCTTGACATTTAGAAGCCTGAAAATCCATGACTGAAACAAAGCATCCAAACATATAAGGAAGTTATTCAAGCAGAAGAGGTGGTCTGCTCCAGAACTGAAAATTCTCCTAGGTCTCATCAGCCCCACAGAGGAATGCTTCTACATACTGAGGTAAGAAATGTCTACAATTCTGAAATACCAGTTCACTCTCTTTAGCTTTTTGTCCAGGTTCTCCTCTGCTCTACAGTAGAAGTACTGGATATATATACACCAGAGGCATATGCACTCAAAAACTACATGACAGCCAGGATGGACATGTTCCTAGTTTGTCTCTCAGGACCACAATTTCTTATGGAATGATCTCAGCAATGATTCTCAAGACTGTGGCTGCAGGATCTCCCCTCACATTTGGTTCCTCTCTTGCCTCCATACTGACCAGTAGAAATCAAGATCTAAGAATCAAACTGAAGTGTGGAAGAAATCTCATAACCTTAGTTCACTCTACAAACACACCTAAGACTCATGCTTTATGTTGTCTGTTGAGATCAACAACCTACTTACAATCTTGGAAATCAGGCTCTGCAGCATCACATTGTCTAAAAACCTGCTTCTTTGGATCTTGATGGCTCTAAAAACCTGCTGCTTTGGTTCTTGATGGCATTGTTACCTCTACGTGCCAACCGAGTCTTCTACCAGACAGCAGTAGAAAGTGAGCCTATACATTAATTGCCAAGATTTAATCCGCTCTCATGGCTCATTTCATCTCTGAGCATCAGTTTATAGTTTCTCTGGAGTTGTTGATGTGTGACTCATGGACTGCTTTCTGGAAATCTGTAGAACTACCCAATTTAATGATACTCTTGACTCCTCGCATTTAAAAGTCAAATAAAACTTATATTAACCTTACAGTATTTTAAGCGTTTGGTCTGTTTTTGATCACAACACAATTCAGCAGCCATGAAGAAGAGTTGCAAGAAATCACTGCATTCAGAGATGGGCAACACAAACCAAACGTGATCTGTTTTTTGTAGTACTTTCCATACCTTAATGGTATTTGCCATTTCTCCTAATTTACTATCACCTGCAAAATCAGTGTATATTTTATCTTTCCAGATTGTCGAGACCAGAGAACACTAAATACTCCCCTGCCCCCAACTTATTTCACTGTTTAATATTGCATCCAGTCCAAGTCAGATCACTGACAACGCTCAGATCCTAAATGACTTCTGCAACACAGGCTTTGAAAGATACTATATTGATATTTCATTTACATCTTACATCTGTTGTTTCACCTGCCTGGAGTAATTGCAAGTATTTTGTCTGGCACTATTGCTGTACTCATAATTCGTAATTTGTGAGTCATAATTTATCCTATCCAATAGGTTATTGTTTTTACTCCTAGTTAGTACCATTTTACTTGGTATTTGCGATGTTTGCTTTACCAAATAATAATCATCAGCAACATTCTCCTTCCTCTCTCAACTACTTAGTATTTCAGCTGCTGTTTTCAAACAGC
>JAVJGI010000035.1:12845728-12880518 GCA_035590275.1 Ibycter americanus
TTTGCTAACTACTTCCCTTAAGATCTTGGGGCTACATGCAATCCAGACCTGCTCATCTGTACCTAATTCAATGCTTAAGTTATTTCTGCACCTGTTTTTTTCCTGTTGTTTCACATTTGCAAGATTACCATTACTACCTAGATATTAAAACATAATCTTCCTTTTGTGTGTGTGCACTAGGACTGCATGCGAGCAGCTTAGTCATTCTGCAGCCAACACGGCTTGCAGTCCACTTGTCTCATTAATGGACTTTCTTTCTCACAAAGATTTCTTTTCCTCCAGATGCATTTGTATCTCTCTCGCTCTAATCCCATTGACATTAACTTATTCTGAGTTTTCTGTTGCCTTATCTTAGTAACAGCATGTTTCTGTCTGGTTTTCCTCTTTTCTAATTCCAGTACTGGGTTTTTAGCTTGCAAGGGGGACACTTAGTCCTTTTGTAAACTCTCGTGTTTGAATGACCTCTTGTAAAGTTACTTTCTACATCTTCTATCTCACACTTCTTAAAGTGTTCTTGACTGCTGTGCTTTTGTTTAAAAGCATTACAGGATTTCCCTCCCATCTTCTACATTTAGTGTTAGTAATTGTCTCATTAGCTAATAAACTTCTTATTAGCATTTCCTGCAGAAAGCTTTAATCAAACCTATTTTTTCTGTTGCAAGGGATGTAAACACATATACTCTCCTTCATGCCCATCGAGAGTTTTGAAAGTTATATATAACAGTCATTACCTTAGTGAAAATGACCCAATGAGAAATTGTAGTGCTTCAAGACATGCAATTGATCTAGTCAAGTCTTTTGGCCTCTCTGGCGTTAGAACAGGCCTGAATCAGTTGATTAATGTTGCGTTCTAGTTTGATTCTCATGGAAGTACAATGCTGAAAGGCAGCGGGGCACAAAAGAGATATATGGCCTTCTCAGATCAGATGGCCATGTGTACAGTTTCAAACCTCCTATATGATATGAGCTCATCCTTCTTTTTGCCAGGAACACCATCAGCCAAGGCAAACAATTACTATGTGGGAAGCCCTTGCTACACTCAAGAGAAGCAGAGATGGAGTTATATTTTTACTACATCCAGCAAAGACAATAAAGGCAGGTTGTGTAGTATGTAGATCTGAGAGCAGTATTTGTCTAGCTATGAGGATGGGGAAATGCTTCTTCATGAAACTTACCACATAATCGTACTTATCCTTCAGGTTCCAGCGACAGATGGGACACTGGCCAGAGGGGTTTGGAGGAGTTGGTGTTTCAGCATCCTCTACAATTCTCCCTTCAATCTAGAGAACAATGCAAAGGATATAATGATCAGGCGTAGTTTAGTCTTCTACCCGCACCTGTGACTTGAGGAACACTTTTCATCAAGTCCACATCATGTTGGTCAGTATTGAGCAGATGTAAGGGGAACAGCATCTGCATTATTCCAACTTGCTTATATATACATTTACCAACCACTCTGGATGTACACAGACTATGGGGAGAAGAACAAATCCAAAGGGCGTAGAGAACCATTTGGTAAATTCTTTTACGGTATGTTTTACTAAATGTAAACTAACTCACAGTCAGTGTGAAGTTCTCATATTTGCCTGAATTCCATTCATTGTAGTAGTCCTTTGAAAGACCATGCCTTGAAATTGTAGAGGCCCTTTACTCAACGCTTTAGAACACATTTTTTTCTGGGAATAAAAGAATGTCACAGAATAGCAGATGCATGTTGTGAATGAAAACATGCAGGGGCTTGCTATAAATCACCAACAGGGAAAATTCTGAGCAAAAGTTAAATTTACAAAAGGACTGTTAGGAGATGTCTGTGGGTTTGTGGTTTTCTTTTTTTTGTTTGTTGGTTTTTTTGTTTATTTGGGTTTTTTTGATTTTTTAAATACACCATCATTTTATCCAGTTTAATTCCCTGAACAATTCCTTCAGGAGATCGTTTTATAATGTTTTCTGTATTACTACAAAGTGGTGACATCTAACACTCTTTTTCTCAAAAGTAACATACAAAGAGATGTAGAAGGTGTGTGTGTGAAGAACTTGAGAAATTTGTTTTCTAAATGTAGATATGTTAGGAATATAAAGTCTATCTACATGCACGCTTGCCTTTTTTTGAGGACTTAGGAATAGAAGCAAGAGCTATCTCAAATTGCAGCTGAACAGACCGAAAAGACAGTAAAACTAAGCCATTTTTCCCTCCAGATTATTTTGGAAGTTTCCTCTGGTCAAATTAAGATTAAAACCAGATTTTGAACACCGACAGCCTCAAATAGTGCAAGCATCAGAGTTTAAAAAGAAACCATGCGTGGAATGCAATGTTATTTTTAAGAAGAAAAGTGGACTGATTTAGACTGAACCATCAGGTTCTGTGCCAGAAAACCCGGAAAGAGAAAAGCATGATATTTTTCTGTTAAGTGTACATGGAAAACTGACATCCAGCTGAACTGTCAGAACGATTTTACACCATGGATTTGTGTCTTTCTTGTCTAGTGATGGCAAAATTGAAGTTATTTGTAGTGTAAGCATCTCAGTACCTCAAAGGGAGAGAATATTGTCAATTTTTAAGTAAGATTCCTCGCCCCCCAAGTAGAACAGCCAGTCTGAATACAAAATATAGGCCAGTGTCTAATTTTCTATTCATTGGTAAAGTTATTTTCTGGGAAGCTGGTGTATCTGGTCTTGGTTCTTGCCAGTCTGGCTTCAGACTGTACTCTGACTGTAATCCCATCTTGGAAACGAATAAAGATTCAGAATGCTGTGTCAGTATCAGTTTTTCTTCAGATAAATTTCAGTATACAGGTTTTGGCAATTATTCCCCCAACTACTGAGTGCTTTCGTATTACTTACCCGCTGAGTTATTATTCTTCTCTAAAAGAACTAAGAGGGAATACAGGGGCTCTACATTCTCAGCATGCTGATGAAATCCAGATTTCTCTGGGATTCATTCCTCTGGTTCATATCAAACACTTCCTTCAATACTGATAAAAGCAAGGACACATAGAATGATGAGAATAGAAAGATTGATTCAGAAAAGACAAAATGCAGAGCGGGATTAATGGAGTGACCAGAGGATATGCTGAGAAACGTATCACCTCTTTGGCTGGTCAATTTACACCATTTGTTACAAGATTTTCCTCATCTAGGGGCACTGACGGATCCTAGATTGATACTAGGATATCATACAGTAGAAATATCTGTATGATATGATATGATATAAGGAATATATATAACATTCCTTATGCTTCTACAATGGGCCCAGAAGATTTATTTTTCTGAAGTGTTCTGCTACAGTAATTGCATACCTGTTTTACTTCAAGCCTCAGTTAATATATTGGTACTTTGCAATTATAATTTACATCCCCCTGGAAACTGACTGCAAAGTACAGCAATCCACTGTGTGTGTTCTGTCGGTGTGCACACTCCCCCCTTGTTTTGGTTAAAACAACTTCAGGGCACGCTTGCAAGCTCTTCTTTTCAGGCCTCTGGGCAAAGATTAGTAGTCTGGCACTTGAAGAGAAGAAAAAGAGACTTTCCATCACACCTACAGTCATACTTTAAACTTATTTTTGTTGACAGTCCTAGAGGTCTTGTTAACTGCCATATTCTCTTTGATATTATATATCTAAAATATAAGTAACCTGCTCCATCCAGGTTTCAAACCTGACAACGTCCACTGACACAAATACAACAAGAAGGAAACTCAGACTTTCAAAGGCATGAAAAACCAGGTTTTGTCTGTTTCATTAGCAAGCAAAAAAGTCTGTCCCCTCCTTATTACTTATGTACATAGAGATTAGCATTTAGGTGCACTGTCTTCTAGCTATTACCAAATAATCTCCGCTCTCACTGTATTTACACGTTTCAAGATACCTGTGCCATCTGTGTCCATCTAAGGCATAGATTCCTACTGACATATGTAATGTGAGCAGAATAATGCAATCTCCTTCCCCCCCCCCCCCCCCCCCCAACTTCACTGCTGCTTCTAAAAAATGACAATTCTCTTGATGAAGTGCAACAGATCACATGGTGTTAATTAAGTAAAACCCTAATTCTACTCCTCTGGTCTTTTCCTTCCTGTTTTAAACCATAGCTGAGAAAATGGTCGTCTTTATCAGTTCCTTCAAAACTTCTGTTTTATTTTCAGGAGCAGTTTTCATTTAGTATTTAAGATCTTCCTCTGACAATACCTCTTTCACTGAAGATGTTTACTTACAAAGTGTGTTACAAGATACAAACTGTGTATTACCTGCAGTCACTATGGCACACAGAGATTAACAAAAAACACAGCTCAAAGGCGAGTGACGTGCTTGGCATGCAGCTAGCACAGAGCCATCCTGTGATGCCACATCGCGTCGCTGGCCCAGGGTGAAGTGACAAAGCCACTGGGCAACCTCCTTCTTGTCTGCCCACGTTCAAGATGATGCCAAATACTTTAAGAATTGAATCCATCTGAAGAACCACCTCTTGTGTTCTGGATCCCAACCTGTCAGGGCTTCCAGCCCTACCAGGGGTGCAGTGAGGGGTTTCGCGCTCACGGGTGGCTCTGACTGGAGGCACTCAACAGCAACAGGGTTTTGGCAGCCAAACCCTCCATCGTTTACCTGCACTCACAAGGCACTCACACCTTGGTTTTGCCTTCACACCCCGAGATGTCTCTCAGGCAGAAAAGCGACCCTTTTGCCCCCCTTTTTTTCCCAATGGGGCAGGGGGCTGGGGGTCGGACTCGGACACGGACACAGACACAACAGGAGGCTGAAGGAGGGAGAAGCAACGGCAAAGCAGCTACTGAATAAAAGGGGTGCAGGGACTTACTGTGGTCGTGCTGCCTTCAGTCACCTCCACGACTGCAAAAAAAGAGATGGGAGTACAAAATGAGACCCATTAGCCTAAAAGAAACAATATTTTCGGTGGGAGAGATGGTGAAATACAGTGAACGCAAGCGTGTCTCCCGCTAGCGGTGAGGCAACGGGGCAGCGCTGGGCGGCCAGGGGCCACCCCCGGACTCACCCTCCCGGAGAGCTCGGGCCGGTGGCGAGGCCCAACCGGTTCCGAAGAGTCCGGTGAACAACCGCCTCAAGCCCCCTCGCAGCAGGCTGGGCGCCGCCATCTTGCCGTCGCCGGCCGTGCCGTCACTCCCGCTTCCGCCGGCGGGAGGGCGGGCTCTGCTGGCGCCATTTTGATGCGCGTCTCTTCCCCGCCCTTGTCACCTGAGGGGAGGGAGGAGGCGGGAGGCTGTTAATCCCCTGCCCAGCATATTCCCCTCTTGGCGTGTTTTTCCTTATTTTTTCATTTGTTTGTCAGTTGGTTTTCAGTTTTGGTTTTGTTTTGTTTTGGTGGGTTTTTTTTTTGTTTTGTTTTGTTTTGTTTTGTTTTGGGTGTTTTAGGGTTTTTCTTTGAGCTTGTGTCAGCTTGGGATGGAGGTGAATCTAGAGGTAGTGCTGGCTTCCTGTTACGGAGGCCTGAGCTACAGTCCTGCCACAGCTCCTGAGTCTCTCCTGGCTTTCTACTGAGAGGAAGAGCAAGGGGTCGTTTAGCTTAAACTATGTGGTGGAGAGGCCTCTCTGGATGGGCTCCAGGATGACTCCTGCATAGGGGGCGTTTCAGGCCAGCTGTGGGGTGCAAGGAAGCGGCTTGTTTCAAATCTACTAGTCTCTGCCAGAGATGCTGAGGTCAGTGCGTGTTCCTGCACTGGCTTGTGTAATTTGGCAGGTGAAGATTTGAAGCAGCATGTTGGCAGGCTGTAAACTTGTAACCAGTCAGGCCAGTTTAGATGCTTTCCATTTTTGTTTTAATGTCACTTGCCTTTGGCAGGTCTTGGGCAGCTTGTAGACTGCTGAGTGATAACTTTTCCCATCATCTTTCTTAGCATGCCTCATCTCTTAGCTTCTTTCGCCTGCCTTTGGTGGAAGGTAGCCTAGAGGTGCCTGTTGAGGGAGTGTGTCAAATAGCTGGGACTTTAGATACCAGCAAAGCATTCATTCTAGATGGGAATGCTGCGTCTTCATGAAGAGTGTACTTAAGGTTGTACTCAACAGCAAAGGTCATTCATGGGGTTTCCCCAAGTGCTTATTTGCTTTCTCTTTGTCATCTCATCTCTTTAAAAAATCCAGAAAGCAAACCTGACAGAGTGAGATAAAATCCCTTGGAAGTTCATGTGCATTGATGGATATTCATGCTATTTTATTCCATCAGTGGTCAACAGTACTCGTCGGAGATGTTCTGTACATTTTTCTGAGTTTCTAGCTAAAATGTGATGTAAAATAGAAAATGTGACATAAAATAAAATTTGATCTTCCTGTCTCAGGAGTTCTTCCACCTCCTTCTTGTGTGTTACAGCTAATTCTGCTTCTTCTAACAGTCCAGTTTGCAAATCTCTTTCCGTGGCAGACCTAAGCAGTCAACTTTGGGACTTTCCAAAGAAGCAGGAATGAAGGCAGGGCTTCTGTCCAGGCGCTTGTGCTCTATGCCAAGCAATGAAAACAGGGCCATCCCAGTTATTCAGAGAACAAATTGAGTAAGAATGTTTGCCGGAAGAGATCTCTTCATCTCTCGCCGCATTATGCTATATAATGATTTCTAGAATCAGGGTGATCTTTAGCTTGTCCAAAAGCTTAAACGTAAGAGCCAAACAAAATATTTACTGCCATCCAGTCTAGGGGTAACTTCCTTATGAGGAGAAGGAGCATCGCTAGGCACAGCGGTGTAACGATGTCACATTTTTTATGAGTTGGTTTGTTTTCTTTTTTTCTTTATATAGAGGCTTTTATCCTAGTGGAAGGAGTTTGGCTGCAATAATCTAATAGGAGAGTTTATTCAATGGGTTAAATTAAATGCAATTTCTTCTGCTGGCTTCCTTGGCTCTTGTGATGCGGAAAACTGAAGGGGTTACTCTCTTCATGGGATAGAAACCAACAGTTGGTAAGAACAGCGCTGGCTCACCATAGCAGAGATATGTAGACAGAGGGTTAGGGGCTCTTCAAGAGTTTCCACATGTCATAGGACTTTTGATGCAGATACTTCAGCAGCACTATGGCTCTTGGTCAGACAGAAAGGCCAGCAACATGGTGATAGTTCAGATGATACAGTAAGTACTCTTCTTGCTCGCCTCACCTTAAAACAAATGCTGTCTCTAGTGGAACGTAAGTGGCACATAATGCAAAGAAGGAAAATAGTTGCTTTCTCAAAAACCTGCAGCCTCTGGGTTGAGCGAATGGTCTCTTCTTACAAGATGTTTTCTTTGTGTTCTGAGTGTTTCCTACAACTGTTAGCAATGCAGCCCATCGAGTCCCAAGGAGACAAACAAAGCATGTGCCAATTTGAGTTGAAGCCCATCGCCTCTTTCCAAGTTTGGAAATTTGACATATTTCTGATTTCTTGGAGATAATTTTTGAATGTGTTTATTCCATCAAGCCCTTGTATTCAGAGGAAAAGAAAAATAGCCCTGAATGCTGTGTCCATGTACACAGAGAGAGAAGACAGTTATTTTCTTTCTGTAAGTTGCTTCAGCCATGGTCTGATTTGTCAGCACTGTGGAGGGTCGTCCAGTTTAGATAGAACTGGACGTTTCCAAGGAATGGAATGGGATGTCACCGGTCATTGAAGAATGACTCCTTTTCCTTTTAAATTAAAATTAAACCTGTGCTCCCAAGTGTGGGTCTGGTCAGGAGCAAGGAAGTATCGTCTTTTAGATGAGAAACTTATGTCCTAATTGCTTATGTCCTCCAGAGGTTTTGTGGGACTGTTCTCAAAGAAATGGTATTCCCTTGTTTGAACTGCTTTGGATTAGACATTGTAGATGTTCTGTAAGGCTCCATTTTTCTTTTCATCCTAATATGTGTTTTGTTCTTGTCTGAAAAATGGAATATGTTTTGTCTTTTTTCTTATTTCCTATATGTATTACTGGTTTCTGCTTCCAACTACAAGGAAACTTTTCTGGTCCTTTGGGCCTTTTCTGGTCCATTGGATGCTAATGGATGACATGTATATCTGCTCCAGAGCCTTACCCGTGCAAATAGCTTATGAAGACTAAGGCTGTTCCAACCAAACATGATTAAAAGTCATAGAAATCGAGATGGAAAAAGCTATTAGGTCACGTAGTTCCCACACGCACCCCCTGGACCAGTACAGGTTTGTTTCCAATGGTACATTTTTGGTGCTTTCCAGAAGGGGTCAGTGCAGGTCAGTGTTCACTTTGCATCCAACGGCATGCCTCCCTTCCCCCTTCTTGAAAAATTAGGAAACCTGAATCTGGTGATGAGTAGATTGCGAAATGTCTAGAATTTATATTATAGCTTGTAATTTGATGTTGGGTGATGAAAAGCAGAAGAAATGTGTTTAAGTCCAACAATTGATCATCCAAGATTTTAAATGAGGAAATGTAGTGAGCTCTTCAGAATTACTTGTTAGCTATGTATGTATATCAAATGCTACAGATCCTGAGAACTGTTCGGTTGTAGTAAGGAAGACACAGAATCACAGGTTTATCCTGTTGGGTAGTCCATACTTAGAAAAATCATATTACAATAATATTTTATAGTTACATGAAAAATATCTGGATAATTCAAGTTATATTTCTGATTGTAAAAAACAAAAGTGACAAAAATCCTCTTAAGACTGAATAAGGGAAGAGAATAACAATCACGTTGCACCAAAAATGCAGTTCATCCTATTCAACCACTGTGATACAGAAACCTTTCTGAAGATTGTCCAGTGTCACGAGTCTGTTAGGGCTCGGAGGCTCCAGCAGTGTTCATCTCGTGTATGTGAAACAGGTGTTCTGGTCAAGAGTGGCCACATGCTCATCAGCAGGAAAGGCCTGCCTGTTCCACACAACAGCAGCTTACCCCAAATGCCTGTGTCTGTGAAGAAGTGACAACCAGCGTCTGAAACAGACTTTAGAGGCTGGAGGAGAATGATATTGGGACAGAAATTAATAATTTGAAGTGCGAAGGGGGATGAAAAGGTAGCTGGAAATAGTAAGAAGGAAATGCCGCAAAGAGAGCAGGGAGAGATGGCACTCTGGTAGAAGAATCAGCAACTCACTTGAAAATAACTTGTTTATATTTTTAAGGTTTTCTTATTTTCCCAGTGGATACGGTTATTTTTCAAAGTAAAATAACCAAGTAATAATTTCATTACATTTCTTTCCAAGATTTCAAGTTAAGTGTAAACAAGAAAAATCCAGTGGGAAAATTAATCTAACTTCCTTTCTTGAGGGCACTTCAGTTCTGTTTCTCACCCCGCCCCTCTCCTTATATATTTTCACCGCTACTGTTCCTATACCCTGTATCTGCGGCATTGCTGACACCAGCTGAAATACCTCATTGATGGCATTTGTTAGAGGGAGAAACTTTTAGGATCATTGAAAATCACTTCTGATACAGAAATGATAAGTTCTGAGATTTTCAGTGTTTAAAAAATATTAATGACTTTTGACATTTTGGAAATGTTCCCTATGGGCAAGTCAAAATGATGGAAAACAAGTGAACCGCTTGCACTGAGATTTGATCTCTGGTAATTAATATTTGGGCTGCATGGGAGAATCATAAGGAACAAAACCTCTGTAACAACACCATGGCAATCAGACCGGCAAACTTCCAAAGCTTTAATTTTTCCAGATGTTAAATGCCTTTTTTTTTTCCAACCCAGGTGAAGGAGGGACTTCAGAAAAACAATGAAAAATGTTGAATTTGTAAGGGATGGTTGGCGTAAAGACCACTACATCCTTGAATGTTCAGATACCAGTGCGCTGAAACGCAAGCAGTGTTAATTTGCATGAAATGAAGTCAGAGTTTTTTTCTGGGATATAAAAATGAAATGGTTTATAAGTTTTAAAATATGTTTATATGTTTTTACAATTAGAATGTTGTGTCTTCAGACCTTTCCACACTGCATTGTAACTAATGCTGAGTTTGCCTTCAATGACAGGCGTGCTTGTAAATGGCGGGGATGAGCAGGAGACATGGAATCGTCTGGTTCATTCACCTGAGGCAAGCCTTGGGGTGGTCTTTCACTGGGGAGTCATGAAAGCCTGAAGTCATCTGTCTGTGTCAGTGTTTTTTGCCGTTGGCTGCAGCATGTATAGCCTTGACTCAGTTTCTTCCTTGTTGCCATCAGAGCCTGAGGTTTACCAGAGAGGCGTTGGGATAGCCTAGGCAAAACCAGTGGTGCCCAATCCTTCCTTCTGGCAAACTGCTTTGTTGCTGTAGAAACTGCTTCATTGAGTATTTGGTGTGGACATCTGTAAGCTTCTCATCCCTGTCTCTGGGTGCAGGAGGATCCACAAGCTCAGCTTCAGATCACTCCAGTCAAGATCTACATGAGGCTGGCTGAACACAGAGCAGGCTCTGCAGCCTGTTCCAGTCAGGAATCAAACACATAGATTTTAAGTGGGATTTTTGTAACAAGGCATAGAGTCAAGACTGAAATAGTTTGCAGGAGGGAGTGCCAGCTGGGTTTATAGTTTGTGAGAAGAGTAGAGGCCCTCTCATAATGATGAACTTTGCAGTCCTCTTCTTGCTCTTCTTCCCATATTTAGCTCCATGAGACTGGAGTGGGGGAAGCCCATGCTGTGCTCTGATGTTGGACCATGATGGGACATGATGGAGAGATCTCCAGCAGGGTTTTACTCTTATGGCTCCTTCAGCCAGATGGCTTCAATCTACTGACCAATTCTCTGTGCTTTGTGTGAGGTCTGTATGCAATTTAAATGGAGCCTGTTCTCAGCTAGTTTTGCCTTTTCTTTGCCCCCCTCCCCCACATGCACATATATTCCCAATTGACCCTTTTCATGCTTCCCCTTTTCTCTAGCCATTCGGGGAAATTGTGCTGGCACCATATAACAAATATATCAGTTGGATTCGCCTCAAATCCCTTCACTTCTGGAGGCTTTCAGTCATGTAACTCCTCTGAGTATTTCTGAGAAGAACGCTCACTTAGACAACTGTGCTGTTGGTGTAGCTCTCAGAGTGGTATTTGTGATGCTGCTGTTTTCCAGCTGGTTAGAAGTTCAGAATGTGACACTTTTTGTACCCACCGATGTTTGCTGCCACCCTGAGTCCTCGCAGATTTGTCTGATCAACAGAGCACAGTTATCTGAACCTTGATGTGTTTGCATTTTGCAAATCTGGAAAGAACATATTTTCTCTCGAGGTTATTTTTTTGCGTTTTCTGATATTGTTCAGCATGAAAAACCTCAAATATCATGAAAAATAAAAGCAGGGACTCCCCTTCTCACTGCATTTGTATCACTTAGCACAAAATTACATGGAGTAGTAGACAATAGGAGACAGTCTTATTAGATGGTCTTCTGAAGAGAAGACAGTAGAAGAAAATAGAAGAGTGATAACAGTACAAGACAGTAGGACATGTCTGTTTTGTGTCTGTCATCATCAAGCTTGCTTTCTGGACTGACATGTTGGAAAAAGATCAGATGGGCTGCAGTGATGGTTGTTGGTCTGTTAAAATCAGTTTTACTTATCCTAACTGTACATGCTTTCTACTTTGCAATCTGTTGCATTGCATTTTTTAGTGAATTCTTTACTTTCATGAATCAGTGGCCTGGAAGAGACTTAGAAGCTGCTGGAAAATAATAGTGTTAGCTTCCTTGCCAGTCAGGTGAAAACGCTCTTTTGCTCTTGCATTTCTGATGGCTTCCTAATATGAGTCACAGCTGGCTGGATACCTTATCTATTTAGAGATAGGTAAGGGAAAAGATAATTTCCCTTGGGAAAAGAAGGCGATGGGAGTACTTTTATGACACTTTCCAGTTCTCCTGGTATGCAGTAGGGTCTACAGAGGCCTCTGCCATGTTGTGCAGCTCAGAAGGCTATTCCACTGTTGAGGATTTCCAAAGTTTATTGCACTGCAGTGCTGCTTCTCTTTTCATTTAATTTCTGTCAGTTCTTTCTGGGAAAGGCATTCAGTGTCTGTTTCTGTGAGTGATAATGACACACAATTCCCATTTTGATATCTGAGACATGGAAATAAACTCACCTCCTGACCCCAAAGATACTTGTTCTTGGTACCCTGCAGATCTAGTATATAAACAAGAAGGACTCTGCTTTCATACCCCCCCCAAACAACAGAGCAAAACTGTTAACTGTAATCTCACTGAGTGAATCAGAGATGAATATGAGCTTGGCATGCAACAAGAAAGCTGAGACAGTGCTCAGCAGAGATGAAAGTGAGATACTGATGGCCAGAGTTTAATTGGGTTTTCATAAAACATGCTGTTCTTCACAATTTGGCTAGCGCTTGATAGTTTCTTTTTATGAGTCTGGCAAGACAATGAAACTTCAAACCATTTGCTTTGCAACTGGAAAAATGAACCAGAGAGATATTCAGAGGAGCACTAGAACTCTTTGTCTCTTGTATTGAGAAGCAGCAATCCAGCAGTAAGGGAATGAGAGCCTCCTGCAGCCCTACATGCACAGTTTAGCAGTAAATCAGCTCAGCTGCAGTCCTCACCACATGATATTCTTTAGTTGCCGCTGGGGAGAATTCTGCTCATCTCCAGACAAGATTTTGACTTGAGTTAATATTTATTTCCATTTTTACAGATGTGCTGTCCAGTGATGGATGGGGTGTGTTAACCTTCTACTTTTTCACACCTGGTCCACACCTGTTTGGGATCTCATTCCCTGCCCTACTGGGCAGCAGGTCTTGAACTTTTTTGGATCCTCGATCTCAAGCCAACTGAGGGTGGTTGAAACTCTTGGCCAGAGGGCTTTTTGTTTTTGAAGTCAGAGAGGTTGATAGGTTTTGTTTGGTTCTTCAGTGAATATTCATTCTCATGGCAAAAACATTTCACAATAAGCTGTTTCCATTTGACAGCCCTTTGGCAGCACATGTGTGAAATAAGTTGGTTTTTTGTAGTCCAATTCCTAGTGGGCAAGAATATCCCTGTCTCAAATAAGGCATTGGGCTTTCATTGCACTCACTGATAGTTTAATCAAAGAAGTTGTGGACTAAATATTCCCCAGAGTCTAAACTCGCTAGGGAACATACAAGTTGATCCTCCTGCGCACTGTGAAGAAACTTGTTCTTGTCTTGCCTGTGCAGCTCTTTTTGGGTAGGAAGGGAGCTTTGGTCTCCAGGGCTGTGGATTCAAGAGCATGAAATTCAATACAAAAATTTTAAAACAAAAAACAAATGGCATTGTTTAGAATCCTGTTATAGCATGTTTTTTTCATTTGCACTGCGGGAGCTTTAAATATTAGTATGTGAGCACTAGCCAAATTTAGGTTGGTCAAGACAAGAGAGGAACTGGGAGGGAGTTCAGAGAGACCCAGCTAAACTTACTGAAAAGGCAGCTCAATGGCAAATTAAGTTCCTTGCATAATGCCAGAAGATAATGCATGATTGGGAGAAAACTCATTTGCTCAAACATCTTGAAGTGCTCTAATTTAATTCTTTTAGTTTAGGAAAAGACCTGAGCACTGTTACTGAGTGTGCTTATCAGTATTAGTGAGAATATACTTGAGTGGACAGTGTGTGAGTGGCAAGTATGTGGAGAGTCACTGTAGTTATTAATAACATAATTGAAAACCAGAATAAACATGATGCTTCAGACTTTTAAACTAATTTCGGTTCAAATTTGGATGGTGGACAGGTTACTAAGTGGATTTTACATCCTCTCCTGACTTGTCTGATAGCTTTTTCTAGAGGTGAAATACTGAACTGTGGAGGCCTTGGGACTGGTCTAGCAGAGTGACTGACATGATCCGTATCTGCTGGTTTCTGTCTTTATGGGGTAAAGGAGGTGGCAAGTCGGGACTGAGGTGCACAGAAGGAGCTGTGCTGTGAATCTGGGGCAAGAACAGTTGGGGCGTCATAAGTGAAGGCTAAGGTGTGCCAGCAGAGATGGGTTATGGTACCACAGAGCTGAGTTCTGATGAGCTTGTGAGTAGACCAGCATGTAACTGTGACACTGGGGGCTATCGATGAAGGCTCAGAGACAACTACTGGGCAATATGTTGTGGTCCCAGAGCTGGAATAGTAGGAGACCTGTATGTCAGTATGAGGAGCATCTGCAGAATCTGTTGTGGTGACACTAGGCAACAACAGAGAAAGGAGAGCAATTGCCAGTCAGGAACGAGGGATGTTGGCAGAGCTCAGTATTTGGAGTAACTGGTTAGTGCTGGGTGCTTTCTTCTTCCTTGGTTGCCACTATGTGTCAATCTTTCCTGTTTTTTTTTCAGTTTCCTTTAAGAATCTGAATCCCCTTGAGCAGCAGGTGATCTTGACTATAACATAGAGGAATAAGCTTGGGAAAGTTTTGTTAGAAGAAAGCGGGTTATAAAAACAACCCTCTCTGCACGGCTTGAACCTGTCAGCATGACGCTGCCAATGATGCAGCTGGAGGGGAACACGGCAGGCTCCTCAGCCCTGAAGCAGAGCAGCCCACACAGCCTGCAAATGTTATGGGCCTGGCGTGGGTTTGGGGGAGGTGTGCCTGCCTTGCCAGGTGGGCCATGCATGGAAGTCAGATGCTTAAGTGGCCATAAGCCTCTAATCAAAGCAATCATTTTGAATCCCAGTTCTGCCAAGGGCTTGAGAGGGGTAAAGGAAGTGCCTGAAAGTCCTGCTGGGCTCACCTCCAAAGTACAGGGTGCTTCTCCGTGTCCTGTTTGGGATGAAATTATTGGCCCTTTGCAAGATGAAACAAGTCTTCGTAAGGATAGTTCTCTCTGCAGATTGCTGCAGCATGAAGTTGTGCTGGAGTCCAGGCCTGGAGCAGTCAAAAAAAGCTAGAAAGAAAGTGGCTGAGGGGCTGGGGAAGCTTTTGTCACTGAGGGTTGGGATGCTGGCGTGCCCAGGATGTCTTGGTGTCCTGCTTAGGGTCAGTAGCCCTAGCTGCAAACATTTCCATCCAGACAAATTGACTCTGTTTGTTCCTGTTGGCTTTGCTCCTGTGTCCTTTGTGTTCCAGCAAGGGAGAATTTACCCTCTGCAAATGCAGGGCTTACATGCAATTTTCCTGGAGTGCTCTGATAGTCAGCCAAATCAGCAGGAGCTATTTGGAAACGACAGGAGCCAGCTGAGGTCAGTTTTGATCTGGGTAGGAACTTTACTAAACCAGCCTTGTGAGGAGTCACTTTCATCAGGCCAAGTCAGTAGGAACTGCAGAGAGCTGGCTAAAAAGGTGTAATTCCTGGTGAAGAGCTCTTAGGTGGAAGTCACCTCCTAGATGAAGGAGTCAAGGCCATGCTGAGTTATTTGCTACTAGAAGGGACTTTGGTTTTGATCAGCTGAACTAGATGAGGCTCTTTAAGTTTTTGCTTATTGTATACTAAGACTCTTTCCAAACAGGCAGCAATGGACCTATAGCTTTTGTGTCTGAAGCAGCAGAATTTACTATGTCCTTTGTAGGTGCCCTGAGGCCAGGCTGGAACCTTCTCTGCCCACAGCTGCTGTCTAATTCCACTGTGTAGTCCTCACCCCAGTTGTATGGAGGCTTCTCTTGATCTTCAGACATACTGCAGGAAACTATTTCCTCTCATTGTCCCTCAGAGCCATCTATTTAGAGAAGAGGTGTCACATCATAGCATGACATGCGAATGTATGTGGTGCTATGTTGTGGGATATTCATCATGCCATGTCTCTAGCCATGCAGTAGCATATGTGAGCAAGTCCTTGTGTCTACCTATCAAGGCAGCTCACCCTTTCTCCCAGGATTATTTTACTTCCTGTTTTCTGGGTTGTTGCATCCTGATCATAGCAGAAATTTTCTCAGGATGCTTCTAGGCTGTCCGGCTTCTAATGCAGCATCTGATCCATTTTCTTAGGTGACTAGCTGAGGATGCAGGCCACATGGTTTAATTCTCGGCTTTACCACAGACTTGCTGCATGACCTTGGCAAGTCATGAAGTGATTTCTCCAACATGTTTTTCTTGTGACTAATCAAATGACACATTTTTAGAAGCAAAAGTCAAACTCCGAGAGAACAGCAAGAATAAATTTTTGCATGCTGGCCGTTCATGAAGTACAGAGTACCTGCATGTGGTCTCTGTGGTTGTGCTTGAGAAGTAATGACTTAGAGTAATTACTGAATGATCAAGAGCATAGCTATTGGCAGAGCCACCTAGTGGGAATATGGTCTGCATGTCTAGAAGTCTTTCTGCTGGACTGGGCATCATTTACTGCCTCCTCTCTTCCCAGCCTCTAGGGCCATTTTCTTGTTTACCCAGTGACAAAAATGGGGACAGTATAGGGTTGCATCAGGTTAAATGCATCTACACGAGAGTTTTTGCTGGCACAGTTACATCAGCAGCCTTCTTTGGCTGCATGAGCTTTGCAGCATGGGACAAACCTTAGTCTTTTAGCTCCTCAGGGACTTAACTGTAACTGGGACATAACTGGGCACCTCTTTCTTGTAGGTCTGTATGAAGATGAACACATTAAAGTTAAGAGTTGCACAAGCTGTAGCTGAAGGGACCATTGAAAAACTTTCATAGATACAACAACAAAGTTTTCATAAGATGATCAGTTCAGAAGATGACTTGAAACATGCTCTTGATAAGTGGAAGTGAAAACATGCACAAGGTGGAGAGGTAGATCAGTTCAACATTTCCCTAATTCTAAATATCCTTTGCAATGCTACTAAAGATACCTGTGTTTATATGCAAGGAAGGAAAATGTGAACCAGGAGAGCATTAAGGTGATCTGTTTACTTTTACCTGCTCACCTGGCTTGTACAGTGTTTTGGTCATTGCTTCTCAGTCTTGTCTCTCAAAAGGAGTGAAATCATTGAATCGGGGATTCTCAAGGGGCAAGTGTGGATAATGGCACTTTACTGCGAATTTGAGGCCTTTCAGCTGATCTTTGGTAGTCTCTGCTACAGTAGTTCTGAGATTTAGTGTGCAGTAAAGTCTCTTTCAAAACAAAATTTTGAAATGGATCCACCTCTACCCTTGAATGTTTCTGCTGGTGAAAGCTCTGTGACCTGATCCATTCCTCCACAGATCAGACTCTGTTACAGGAACTTTTTCCAGTGTGGCCTGTAAAAGCATCTCCTTCTCTTGGCCTGAAAACTGATGGCCCAGTTGACCTACCACTTTTGGCTTCAGGAAGAGGCCCTGATCCCACTGCTTTCAGAAATAAACATTCCTTGTGGCTGCTTCTCTAAAGTCAGCATTTCACATCAGTGCATACTTGGCCTTTATACTTTTAAAGCAGCTTTGTGTTTGGTTTTTTTTTTTTTTTTCCTTCCAGATACTGATGAACAAGAGGTTCAGAATGTCTGGTAATGCAAGCGCAGTGTGATGCCAAGGGTTGTATTGCTGGCAGCATAGTGTAAACATGCTTGTCTTATAAGCTGGTGGCAAAGATAGTTCTTAGAAAGCTCTTGAAAGACTACCTGGAAAATCAACAAAGGTGTTACATGTGAATAAGCCACCTTCCTTTTTGCAGCTCTCAAAATGAATCCTTCTCCTGCAAGGTGGTTTGGGCATTTTAGGGAGTGGTAAGTGAACCACACCTCTTCTTCCAAATTCTTCTCACTGACCCACCACTGGGCCTTAATTCTGCCAAGGAAAATTTTTTTAAAGTTCAGCGTCAACAGGCAAGTGCTGTCTGTTCTCTGTAAGGACAACATGTATCTGAGAGATCTAAAAATACCATTCTATGTTGAGAACTAGAGAATCTGTGTTGTCTGTAGGGACCTAAGTTACAGAGAGTAACTAAAATACAAGATTTATTAACTTTGTCCAGTAATTAATTGCTGGTAGCATGTGAGGACAGATTTCAGAAGAGACTAGCTTCCATTCTTGGTTTCCTGAGTTGATCTGTCTCTCTGTTGGCTTACCTGCCTACCTCTACCAGGCATGCACAAGGTGATGGTGAAGAATACAGACCCTCAGTTAGATTTTGGGCTAGATTCTTTGCATATAAGCTGTGCCTGGCACAGATGGCTGGGGGCAGATCATCAGAAAGTCAAATGTAACTTCCTTGTCATATAGGGCAGTCATAGTGCGAGTTAAGAGTATGCTAAGGGCAGGTTTCGCTTATGCTGCTGATGGATAAACTCCACGGACCCTTAATCTGATGAAGAATCACATAATAAAATAGAATTCTGTTGAGACCTCTGCCCCTGTTAAGACATCTTTCCCACTGGGAAACTCACCACCGTCCCTTCGCACTCACAGTGCCCCCCCCTCCCCGCTCCCCCTGCCCCCTGCACCGGCCTGTAACCCTGGATGTCCTTGGTCTCTTTGTTTAGCACTAATTATTTGTCATGTTGATTATTTAGCATTAAAAAACCAAAAATGCATGAAAATATGCATTGAGTTTTGCAAAATGGCAGGGATGGAAAAAAGACTGGTGAGTGGTATCTAGTTTCCAGGCCATTTCTTCCAGCCCAGGAGTCTTTCCATCCCATCTCACTCCCTGTGTTTTTATATGTGGCAGAGAAGAACTGGACTGTAGCATACAAGTCATGCTGCTTTTTTTTTGTTTGTTTGTTTTTTTTTTTGTTTTGTTGTTGTTGTTGTTTTGTTTTTTTGTTTTTTGTTTTTAAATAATATGCAGTATACACTGGATTGTGACATGAAGTGCAAATGCTTTGTAAAGGGCTTTTTACACTTCAGTACAAACTTTTCAGCGTGTGCCCCAGTGCAGCTCTGCCTCTGTCTTCTAATGGGAGGCCTCAGCACGGGGAAACACGTCCTAGGAAGGCAGAACAACAGGGCGGGAATTAGTCAGATGCAGAGGAGAGCAGCTCGATACTAATGGCCAGATAGGCTCTGACAGCCTCACACCAATGGGCCACTCTCCTCTACAGGGAGTTTACGAGGCCTTGGCTTGTGTGGCCACCTCCACTTATGAAAGAAAATCAAAACCAGATTGATGTCCCCCTCCCAACAGCAGCTGCCTGTTTTTTTGCATAAATCGTGCTCCCCTGCCCCTCTCCAGGGGAGCTCCATAAAATAAATGGATTCATTGCATGCGGATTTCCTTTTCCTTCTTCTCTGGAGAAACAAAGAGCCTATTAGACACAATATGGAAATGCATATACACATGCACACACGTGCAGACAACATGAAAATGTGCACGTGCACATGCAGTGCACAAGCTTCCTCCCATCTCTGTACCCAGACAGTGCCATAAAATACGTGCAGAAAACCCCTTCTCCTTTACGTGCACAGCTCTGCCGAACACACTGGCCTGTATTCATTCGCACAGATTTGCAACTTAAATTCTAAACTAACAAGGACAGGAAAGCCCAGGGCAAGTTGCCTCCTCCCAGAAGGTGCAGCACTGAGAGTGCACTGAGTGGGGTTTGCTTTCTTTCACCCAAGCTTCCCCTAGTACCCAGGAGCTGTGTTTTTACCAAAAGTGTAAGGGCCCTGTCCTTCTCAGAGCAGGGCTTACATCAGGCTGCATGCATGGGACATCATAACCACAGGACCTGGGAGGCTGCCAGCTCTCCCTCCAGATGGCATATATAGAGGAGGGTGCTTGGTGGCTGAGAAAAGGCAGAGGGATGAAGGTAGGGAAATGGCTGGGAGCCCTTCATTCCTCTCATCTCCAGGTGGCGGCAATACTGGCACAGGAAAGAGCTGGAAAACGCACCTTCCCTGGAAAGCTCTGCCCTGTGCAGAAGCCACAGATGCAAATCTCACACACCTGCATACCGGGGTGAGGGACACACCGGAAACCCCTCGCTGAGCAGGTTACACAAAGTTAGGAGATGTGTACATTCACTTTCAAGATGCTGCCATAAGACTTTGGCCTCAGGACAAGACTGTAGTACGTGGGTATGTTCACATTGTATGCTAAACCTGGGTCAGAGCCTGGGTTTGAGCACTAACTTGCTTCCCGTGCAAACCGTGAACGCCCTAACCCTCAGGTCCAACTCCCTCCATCTTCAGTCAGAAAGCCTTTGGGACTCTGAAAGTCCAGCTTCAACAGGGTGCTGTGCTGTCGAAATAAGAGCCAAATTACAACAGCCCTGGGAAACTGGTTGTAACCTTTACCAGCTCCTAGTTAACTCTGCTCACCTGACTGGGGAGCCAGCAATGGAGCAGAGGTGGGAGAGCAGCTTTCTCTCCGTGGCACCCGGGGACGCTGTGGCTTGGCTTGAGGGAGACGGACACAGCTCAGTTGGAGGGTGGGTGGCAGGCATGACGGTGACATTTACTGGGTCAAAGCTCAGGACATGCCACTAGTGCCTGAGCTGGACTGAACTCCGCCAAAGCTCTGGTGTTCAAAGGAAGAAACTGAACATCAATCTCCTTTTCATTCAGAATCCATACTACAGTGGACCCCTTTTTAGCCTTTTTAGGAAGTGGTAGTGTAAGTTTAGGAGGGCATAGAAGCAGGCTGGAGGCAAGAGAGACCCATTCAAAATCAAGGGGTGAAGAGAGCAATGTTGCCAGCAGAAGGAGTTCAGATGCATGATCCAAGACGCAAATCTCTCAAATCTAAATGTCTCAGTAATGTAAGAAGATACGGGTGTTTTTCTCAGCCCTGCAATATTGGTCTTTCGGGTTACAGTCAGGCTCCATCGCTAGCTTTTCCTGGCAGCTATGGAGAGTAGGAACTTTCCCTTATAAGACGTATGTTTTCACATAATTGAGTGAGTCTGAGAGCTGGAGCTTTAAGAAAAACAGTGACTCAAGTGGGATGTCTGGTGAAATCTAGAAAGTCAGCAGCACAGGGGAGACAGACCCTGCAGAGGAGGGCTTCTGAAGAGCTACCAAGCAGAAGCCCTGCAACTGAGAGAAGCTAGCAAGAACTGAGATATGAGGGAGCTTACAACAGTTCGTATTGCCTTAAATTCAGTATTCTAAGCCCCAAGGTTTCAGACGTTTCAAGCTGGACCACAAAAATTTGTGATAACTTTAAAATAATGAGCTTTTGTAAGAGAATAAATGCTGCATTTTCACGCTTTGCCTCTTGCTTTCTGAGCCTTAGAGTTGCCTTCAAATCACATTTTGTAATTTTCCCCACAGTGAAGAGTGCTAGAAACGTCTCTCATGTAGAAAACATGCTGCATTGGGGTCATAATTTTCAGTTTTCCCCACAAACAAGAGGACTAGAAACTTGTCTTATGTAAAAAATATGTTTCTCACCTAATCATCTGTCGCCAGGATCTGGAGCTTTAAGGAAAGACAGGAACAGTATAATGAGATCCACAACCTATCACAAGCACTAGTAATGCTACTTCAAATGGCTTCACTTCACTGGTGTCTGCAAGGACTTTATATATGCAAATATGGAGATTGCAGTCTTGACCCTGGAAGCGCTGGAGCCTTGAAATGGCCAATCTAGGTGAGCCCCAAAATCCATTTATTCCTGGATCCTGTCTCTGATGCTCTGATGCTTTCTCTGATGCCTTTGCCAGATGCTTCAGGGGAAGATGCAAGAACTTTGCAGTAGGCAGATGTAATGTAATCTATTCCACACTTTACATCACTTTCCTACCCATTGGAGATGGGATTGGGACCAGGAGTATGAATTTTAGCATCTTTTCCAAAAATGTTATTAGCTATCATTATTATGCTTTTTTTTTTTTTTCTCTTCTCATCCACATCGTTGTCCAATCTTTTTCTAAGGTTTGCTAAGTTCTTGGCTTCCCCAGTTTCTTGTGTTAGGGATGGCTTAGTCCAGTTCCAGATGGTGTGAAGGAAATTGTTCACTTCGATGAAGTTTGGACTGGTCACTTCTTCATCTTATTGAGTATCTGTTCACCCTTGTGTGTCCAAGGACAACAGCAACACCCAGGTGTCTTTGGCTTTGCGAGTATTTTGTATGTTTTCATCAGGATGCCTTCGGGTTGCAAGAATGTATGGGGCTGGGGATTTGTGCCGCTGAATCTCTTTGCTTGAGTCTTCCACATACTTTACCTGCTTACTTTTACAAACCCTGCTTCCCTTCAGTGTTTTTCCCTCCCTACACGTGTTACCTGATAGCTGAGGCACTCAGCTTGGACTGAGACAGCCTCTGGTCTGTCTCCTGCTGTGACCTTTTTCATCAGCATCTGCTCCTCTTTAGACTATAAGCTCTGTAGCAGGGATGAGCTTTTGTGTATATATGTTTGTGCCTGCAAACCATGATTTCAACTGGAACCTCTATGTTCTACTTTAGTGCATACAGCACTTGGTAATAATTCACACTTAAATAAACCCTGCTCTGCCATTCACAGGGCTGAGTTGAGAACTCCTTGGTGACCTGGTGCCAAGGCTTGGTGGTGGGGATCATTCCCAGAGCACAACGAGGCCAGTGGCTTGGAAGGGATGCAGTGCTCCTGATTCTCCATGGGAAAGCAGAGGGCACACCATTCCCTCTAGAAACAATCCTGCCTCTGTCTCTTTCCTTTGCCCCTTATCGTCGAGGACATTTGTATGCAAATAGGATCAAAGGCTCAGAGATGCGAGATAGACTGCCTGTATATTTGCCGCAGGCAGTGACAGGGGATGGACTTCAGAGCAACCCATCCTCAGCTCACAAGTGAGTGAGGAGGAGGGATGTATGCAGGGAATCAAGCCCTGACCCTTCTTTGACAGTCACCCCTCATTCTTACACTTGGGAGGCACTTGCCACTGTTTGTTGAACCAATACTTCCCATCTGAATGGAAAATCCAGCTGGAGATATGCCTGTGATATCTGACACTTGTAATTCATGGTAGGTTGGCCAGTTCTGCGAATCGGAGCAGGAGCACAAACAGCCCTCATGACTTGCCAGCCACGTGTGGGGTTCACTAGTCACACCGTGTGTGGGCTCCTTGCAGAGGAGAAACCTTTCCAAGCAGCAGTGGAACTGTGATGAGGGTGAGAGGTGGTAGCAGGGAGGGTGATGGCTGCCTGGATTGGTTCTGAGCAAAGAGGCAGGTGAGGTTTGATAACTTGTGGATTTGCTTAGACCCAGAAGCTGGTGGGGATCTGGAGGTGAGGAGCTGAGCAGCTGCCAAGGCAGCTGGTCTGCTGGAAGGAGGGAGGAAGATTTTGTCTGTGCTCGTGTGTGGGGCTTTTTTGGCTTCCTCCTCACTGTGGTCTGCCTTCAGGGACTGGGACTGCAGCTGCCACCACAGAGTTCAGCCTGGGCTTCCTTTTGGAGAATCACTTGTGGCTTTGATCAGCCCCATGTGCCTCCATACCTCCTCCACCTTGGGTATGGAGTTCAGCTGTTCAGACAAGTGAAGGCTCACCTGAGGGTGGACGCAAGCCCTGCTGCTGTGACAGCCCTGCCAGAGCCAGGACTTGCTCTCAGGTCAAAGGGAAAGATGCTGCCAGGCCCAGTTGCCTCTGGTGTGCTGAGGGTGTTCAGCTTCAGTATATCACTTCTGCTGCCCAGACCACCCTGCAGGTCCCTGCATGGGAAGAAAGGGCCAAAGGAGCCTTGGAGACCGCAGTGTCTTGTCTCTCAGGGGAGACCAGGCAGGTTCTCAGGGGCAGGATGGAGACACAAAGGACCAAGGCAGCGGGAGGGGAGCATGCTGCATCTGCCAACCTGTCTTCTATGCCTGGCCCATTGAAGGAAGCATAAGGCTCCTCCTGTGTGTTTGTCATGTCCTGGCAAATTACCTGTGCCTAGTCACTCCTTTCTCAGCAGCTGGGACAGACAGAAATAAAACCTGTCTGCATTTCAGGCAGTGCTGTTTTCAGGTTCATCTATTCCCGGTCCCAGCTGGTGATCCCCTGGAGAAGGAGGATATACTAGTGATGAGAGGGTAATATTTAGGCTGTGTACAGTCTATGATGATCTTTCCTGCCCATCACATACACTATGCTGTGAGTTAGCAGATCTCAGGAGTGCATGTTGGAAACCACTCCCAGGTTGTCTTCTTTAGCTGCAGCGCCCATCACTGTGATAAAGCTCAGAGCTGCTACTGGCCTCTGCATGGGCCCACTGGCCCTGCCTGCGTCCAGACACAAAGCCCCAGCTGTCCTCTGGTTTGCAGACAGGACGTTTTCTCCCAGTAGTAGAAGTCTGAAGGTAGACTCAGGTCTGGCAGCCTGCAAGGCCTATTAAAAACCAGCCTTATAAAATATGAGCTAGGAAGCAAAATGCAGCGACATAAGAGAAAAAGGAGGAAACCACCAATTAGGAACAGCCCCTGAGGGGATGCTTTCTCAGGAGCCAGGAGGCACTCTGCCAACAGGGCTTTTGGAGCAGGATGGGGCTGCCTGAGGGGGACAGAGCCTGGGGTAGCTGCCTTGCACAGAGCCTTTTTGCAGTCAGGAAGGCTGGTCCTCCAGCTCAGGAGGGCTGGTCCTGCAGCCCAGGAGCTGCTGCCCTTGAAGAAGGGCAGCGAGGGATTGCTTCCCAGCTGGGTGAGGGCTAGCACCCAGGAGTGGGAAGGAAGAACAGGAGGAGTGCCAGGAAGGTACAGCCCTCCTTAGCCTATGGCAACCAGCTAGTGATGGGGAATTCCTTCCTCCAGAAAGCAGCTTTGCCAAGGAGCAGCTGGGAGTAGCTTGAAAAGCTCTCCTGATAGCCAAGTTTCCCACAGAACGGCAAACGCGTGCCCAACCGCAGGGCTGCTGCAGGCAGGCAGAGGCTCTGAGGCCCTGCAGCGAGCAGAGGGAGGTCCCCCTGTGCAAAATGAACCCACAGCTGGTGTCCGGCTCCAGAGGTGGCCTCTTACACCATCAGGTGTAGGTTGGTAGAGAAAAAGGACACAAGGTCTGAGCTTTGTTGTTTTGTTTGATTATTGTTTTGTTCTTGGTCTGTCAGGCTGTTGTGGCTCTCTGGGAGTCAGGGTTATTGTCCATCAGTGGCAGCAGAGTTTGGTCTGTGGTGGGGGCCATGCTGCTGATAAGGAGCGCTGAGACAGTGGGGGCTGAATGACCAGGATGTGACTTGTGTGGACCCATACCATGTGCTTTCTGCTGGAGAGGAGTAGGTGTGCAGTGTGGCTTTTATTTGCTCTGGTCTGTCTTGTTTTTCAGTCTTCCTGGAGGTGCCAGCTTCTTACCAGCTTAGGGAGCTGCTCAGGCAATGGGGTCTGGGGGAGGATGGGGTAAAATACTTGCTTGGGGCCACTGGGTGCTGCCTACAGGGACTGTCCAGGACCTGTGAGGAGACGGGCCTCCAGTGGGCAGTCTGAAGCGCCTTAAATCCCATCTGCTTTTTGGGGTGCCAGTGGGAACTTTGTAGGAGACTTAGGTCCCACTGTTTTCCTGGCAATGAGCTGGCTCATCGGCTGGCTGCCCAGACAGTTTTTAACATCTCCTGTGGTCACCATTTACTACCCTTGTAGCGGGTACCTGGCTGATCTCTGCCAGGGTTCGGCACTTTGCTTCAGCTCTTTAACGACGAGGTGTGTGCTTTGGGAGCAGCTCAGCTGTCCTCACTCATCTCCCTGAGTGGAAGGACACGTGAGTGGTGCTTCAGGTCAGATCTGCCAGGTGGGGATCGCTGCGGTAGCAGTGAGCACAGTGGCCACCCAGAGCACTGTGGGCAGTGTGGCACAAAGTATTTTGAAGATGCTGTAAGTGAGAGCTGCTTAAATATTTGCTTGCTAAAATTGAAGCAGGGACCTAGATCTCAGGCTCTAGTGTCCCAGACATTTTCCCCATTCTGCAAGTTTCTGTCTGGAGGTGCTCTCCCTCTTCCCAAGGAGCTGTTTCATGTTGTGTAAGGGATTCAGTATTTGTTAGGGGAGGGATCTGAGTACAGGCTTCATCCTGTCAGAGGAACCACGGCAGTGTAATGAATCAGTCTCTCTGGTGCATTTGATGCAGACCGTGAATCTGGGTCTCCCACATCTTACTTGAGTACCTAACCTTGGCCTGTGTGATCTGTCAGCACTGATAAGTTTCCACAGAGAGGTTCATTTCCAATCAAAATAAAAAAAAAGCTTGGTGAGAAATATCAAATAAGATCTAGTCCAGACATGTCAGTCTTCTTCCCAGAAGAGAATCTGCACCAGAAATCATCTTGCACCAGCTCAATCTCATAGAAAAAAAAAAAGCACTGTAAACTAACCAGTAAGCAATTTGCCTACTAGTATATGCAAATGAAAAAACATAAAGGAGCTTTAGTTTGACACACCAGCTAACAGAAATCAGACTGTGTAAGATTTTCTGCCTGACTACCCATATCTAATATGAACATGGTGAAAAGGGAAACAAGAAGTGGATAGATGTTAGAAAGATATCTTCTGAGTCATTGCAGAGTGAACAGGAAGCCCTGATGATTCAAGATTTGGCACTTTCCCTTGCTGAACCCAATGTCACATCCTAGTGCCAGGAGGAACTGTAGGCTGTAGGAAGTGCTATCTTCCAGCAGAGATAACAGACCTGTGATCTTCCTCTTCATCAATGAAGAGTCCAGTGGCATTTTTCATGAGAAAGTAAAGCCCTGTTTATAGTATCCTGACCAAGACTGTGTGTGGAAGTCTTCACTGTCTCAGTTTCCAAACTGCAGTGGAATCTCTCCTCATTTCAGACACATCTTGCTCTGTGCACATACATTATTTGTTAGTCTATTTGAAGAGCTAGTTCTCTTGCTCATTAGGACAAGATATGTTTATCCTTTTTGTTATAATACTTACAGCCTTTTTTTCCCTCTCTTTGAAGTGCTGAGTTGCAGAGTCACTCTTATTGGCTGTTTGTGGACAACGCCGTGGCTTGGTTTGTGCATTTTGCTCCAGATGAGATCAAATCTGTGCTCTTCTAACTTCCTTTTGGGGAAAAATGTTACTGGGAGGAAGCTTCTTGTGACATTTTATGGATGCTGTGGACCTCAACTGTTGGGATGTAATGATGTTAAATAATAATGGCAACCATTATTCTTCCTCTGCTGATGATTTTTGGAGCGGTGCTCTGCTATTGTGCTTCTCCAGCTGTCCCTCCTCCTCTCCCCTTCCCCTCTGCCCATTCTTTGACTTGCACCTGTACATCCCACTTGCCCACTGTCCAGGTACCTTTGGGGAAGCACAGATATGTCTATAGTTCAAAATCCTACTGTGACTTGTTGAAAGTGTTCCAGCAGCAGTGAAAATCCTATATTTCATAGCCAACTCAACAGACAGAAAGGGCTTTGCATGGGTGACTCACTTCATTTCCCTTTGCCTATAGCAGAAGCAGCTAAACGATTTCCAGTTGGTTGCCCCATTAGCCAGGGCGTCTTGCTGCGGAGCTTTTCAAATTGCATACATAGCAGCAGGCATGGTTGTTGCACCGGTAAGCTAAAGAGGGCACTTGAGGCTTTTAAGCAGCAAAGATAGAGTCCCGAGAATAACATATGGAAACCATGCAAACCATCCCTGGCCTGCTGGCTGTTGTGGGCCTCGCCTCATCCTCACCGCCTCTGCCAAGTCTGGCCATAGGAGTGATGTCAGTGAGTCGCTCTGTGGGGTTCTGGAGTACAGTGAAATGCACCTAGTGAAGTCAATGATGACATTTCCAGTCCTGGGGGGGTTACACGACCATGGATCGCCCCCACGCCTATTCTGTTGGACACAGATCTGGCAGCAGGACCCTTCAGCTCCTTGAGTACAACTCATTATATCTGGGAACAGAGCCAAGGGGGAATGAAGGAGACTTCAACTGGTGTGAATCCCAGCTGTGTGTCTGCTTAGCAACACAGGTTTTCATAAATACATTGTCCATGGCTCTGTACTCTGCTGTGGTTTTTTTCCCTGCATGCAAAGGCCCATGTGGGAGCTGGGGACACCCCTAGGACCACTGACCCACTGTAGCCAAGAAAGTTATGGAAATGCTGAAGCTATCAGCCACTAGGCTCTACCAGCCACCTCCTGGGTACTGCTCCTCACAACTGAACAGTGGGAGCAATGGTTTTTGTGGGTCCTGCAGCAAGGCAGGCAACAAGCTTCTGCTCATCTTCCTAAGCAGCCACCCAGTGTCTGATGCACTCTGGCTGCATCTGCTGGGGAGCTGTGCTGCAACATGTAAATGCCAGATGGTGAAGAACCTTAAGACCAGACAAAGATTTGAGGAGAAAAAAACCTTACATGAGACAATGTTATCGTAGATTCAGTTTGGGTCAAAGGCTTTTCCTGCATCCTTCTGACATGTACCTGACATCAGATCCAACTGGCATTGAGCTGGGCATGATCTGAGGATCCTGTGTCCATGTTTTGAAGGGGCAATGTGTATGGATGAAGTCAGCCCCGCCTTATGCTTTATCCCTAGGCACTTCCACAGCCCCTGCTGGATTCAGTGGGTGGAACAAGAGCTCTTCCAAACACCCATGCCAAATGACTGGAGCAGGACTCCAGGGCTTCCCTTCCAGCTCTAGGAGAAGAATTGACCTAATGGATGAAGCAGGCCCCCAGGGGGCAGGCTGGCTGAAATCATGTCCTAGAAGTGGGAGGGGGTGAGGTTGGGTGGCCAGAAGAGGAGATGAGGAGCCAGGATTCATAGGCTGTAGCCCTGTCCATAACGGAGAGTCTTTTTCTGATTGTGGTGGCAGAGAAAATGGGTCAGGACTTATCAATATTATGGACAAGCCACCCAGAAGCTTTGTTTGCCTTTGATTCTGGTCTGGGTTCATTCAACTTCTGTCTGAGGCCAGATCCAAACCCACTCCTTTTCCTTTGAAATGGTTTTCCGCTATTGGCTTAAACGAGACAAAAATTACTTCATTGCCTCCCTGAGTAAACAGATCCCACTCCATCCTCACAAAACAAAAGCTGAGGATTCATTTTCCTCAGGACCCACGGCAGATGAATCAGAAAGCTGGACTTTTTGTGTGTGTGAGGCTGAGCTGGGCTGACGAGCAAGCGAGCTGAATGGGAGCGGTGGAAGTGGCGTCAGAAGCTGGCACCTCCATGCGCCAGGAAAGCGGTGTGTGCTGGACGAGAACGTGGCTGAGGAGGGGGCAGACCTCCAGCTCTGGGCCTCTGGATAGTTCAGCTATTGAGTCAGCTGGGTCTGGGGCTTTGCAAAACAGCAAGGGGGCAAGGGTGAGCAAAGAGCCAAGAGCGTGCGTGTGTGAGAAAGAAGTTTCACCTCTGGCAGCGGGCCAAAGGAGTGGTTACTGCAGCCCTTGGAGACACACTTGCAAACACACATGCTGGCTTGCACACGCAGGCTCTTGCTCACACACATGTACCACTAACAGCACATGGAGGCTGCTCCCAGAGGCCAGCCCTGCTTCATGCTGGTCCCTGTTAATGGCCAACATCTGGCAAGGTAGCTGGGGTGGGGAGACAGCTGGGGCTGGTGGGCTCTTTCCCTGGCTGAGAGTGAAGGGGAGGGCTGAGGGCTGGGGTGGGCTGGAGTAGGCTAGTCTTCTCTAAAAGCCGCCTGCAAACACTCACTTCTGCTTCCTCTGAAGAAAGCAGAGGTTGAGCAGCTCTCTGCTTTTGTGTTTTCTGTGTTAAAGAGCCATTGAAAGACAACAGTGTGATACCCCCAAACCAAAGGTGCCTGGCTGTGCCAGGCCGTAATAGCCAAGCAGGTTTTGCCAGCCCAGCCTGGCTTTGCCAAGAGGCCTTAGCTTTTATACGGAGCATGGGAGCACAGATACCCTCGATATATGTTGTTAGGAAGGATTCGTTATGCTGATGAAGGGATTTTTCAAAATGGATGCAGGCAGTTTACAGATTTGGATGTCTTACCTTCCCTTTGGCAGAACAGGGGAGGGGGCAGCATCCATCCCATGGCCCTGCAGCAGCCCTCCGTGCAGAAAATTGGTTGTGTTTTGGCCCCTGAGGAGGAGTATTCACTGGTGTGAACTGGTAGGTGATGGTGACCCTGCTAGAGGGTGTGTGGGTTTCCCACTGCTGCCTGCAATGGTCCTGCTCCTTGCGTGTTCCCGGAGATCTGACGTTAAGTGAGGTGGGGTAGAAAGTGCACTGGTAAGAAAATATGGGAAAACTTTGCATTTCTTAAGTTACAGCCATTCTTCATCTGGGAGGATTCCCCTGCAGAGCTGGGTGGCTAGCCCCCACCTCCACTTCCCAGCAGCTGCGCCCTGTCTCACGCCGGTGTTTATCTGCAGGGGCCAGGGTGGTGATGCTCACACCTTCACCTAGACTGGAGAATCCCTGTCCTCACCTTCGGAGCTGTGGGCAGCAGAAAACCTCCCCTGTGCCTCAGCCTGCCTGAGGCTGGGCTGCAGCTACCCTGAGACAGCTCTTAGCAAACATACAAAGGTTTTCTGAGCATCAGAGAAGTGATATTATCCAGCTCTGCTGTCATCATAGCCTCCTCCTTGGGAGTACAGGTAGGAGGGCTGTCAGTGGTGGGGAGAGAGAGATTGGGGGGTGAGAAAAGGTAAAGGAAAGAGAAAGAGTCTTTTACAAATATGGAACAAATTTTTGTGAATGTCATCTCTGCCTGTCCAACATGGGACTCCTGAGGAACAGGGCCTCATTTCTCATAGCTGAGCATGCCTGTGCTTCCCACTGGCTGTGCCTGCTGGAAGATGCCCTGCCTGACATGCTGCTGAGCTGAGGGTCTGCGCGGAGTGACGGGGGTGGTTGGCGCTGGGAAGGGTGCACCCGGGGGGCGTGCACCACAGGATGTGGTGCTGGGCCTTGGGAACTGAGAGCCTTGCCAGCATCCTTCCCCCTCTCATCATCTTGCCACCATTCGTCCTGCCCATAAGGCACTGGGTAATGAGGGCTGAAGTGAACATTGGAGTATCTTTCACCCCAGCGATGTCCTCAACCCAGAAGTCTCCCTGACCTGGGGCCAGTGAGGCCAGATTCTGCCCTGGGTCTCTGGCTTTCAGGTTGAGTGTGGGACCACAGAGGAGGGCTGAGGTTAGAGCGTGGCCATGCATCTAATTACTCCCCCAGACATGCGTATGCATGGCACACCATCACCAGACACAGCCCACATGTCCCCACTTGCTCACCACTGACTCACAACAGACTGGAAAAATACAACCCCACTCTGATGCTGTGATGAAGATGTAAATGCTCTCTCGTAATACATGAGTAGTGTATGTGAGCAGCCAATTGGGACATTTCGCATCTGACGTTGCTGCATTGAAGATTGGGATGTTTACTGTATGACTCCGTTGAATTCAACAGAGAATGACTCTGGGCAGACCTTCACGACAAGTTCGAGGCAGTTTTGGGATGATACTCATCAGTTTTGAGGATGTTAGCTTGACCTCCCTCCCCCTCCCTTCAAGCCCATCAGACGATGTTGGGCAATCAAAGCCCTCAATCTCAGGTATTGAGGAAACAAGGGAAGTCTTGCTGCATTGTGAGACATTTCTGCTAAGACGGAAGGAATTAATCCTGGTGGGTGTTCGGGGTGGGGGAGCACTCACTGGAGGCCAACTGTCTGGGACACCATGACAAGGTGGTGAGTGATCTGGAGGTGACCAGGGACCAGGCAAGGCCTTGCCACCATCCTCTCTCCTCACTGGATACTCCTGTGCGGTGGCATCTGGACACAAAGCCCTGCTGAGGAGGATCCTTCACAGGGGACCAGCCAGCTCCCGCTTCAAAGGCTGGGAGCTGGGCACCAGGCCCTTGCTCAGAGTTGGAGGAACAGTCCATGCAGCACACATGGGCTGGCGATTTGTCTCCCCTCGGGAAGGCTTTGGATGCTGCCAGTGCTGCCAGCTGCATGCAGCTGGGTCACAGATGTGCTGCTGTGGGGCACACTCACAACATGCCCACGTCTTTGCTGGTGGGCTCTGGAGAGATCTGAAGCACAGGTGAGAAACTGGATATTCCTGGGCTCTATGGCCCTTTCTTTGAAGGCCCATCTGTTGAAGGAGCTGGTGCTGGCCCAGCCATGGGATCAACAGGGTTGTCCTTTATGCATTTACACCTCACCCCTTTGCACTACCACACTTAAGGGCTTAGGGGCTGGACAGCAAGGGAGAGATGTCTGGTCTCCTGACGTGTCAGACTGGGAGGACTGGAGAGGCAGAGCCTCTGCCTGGTGAAGGGATGGATCCCAGCCACGATCCCTCAGGAACTGGTGGAAACCATTTTATAGCCTATAGCATTTAGACAGCATAGTTAGGAGGCTGCAGGGTGTCACTGCGGTATAGTACTGTGGCTGCTGCAGCACTGTCCTCTCCCCTTGGGCTTTCACAGGCAGAGGAGAGGCAAGACCACAGTGAAGGAAAAGGGCAAGGACCCGTGTGAATATCCTGACACAGGGATGAACCCTGTGTTGATGCCTCTCCTTCACGGAGCTGGAGCCCTGCATGTTTGCTGTCACCTAAGGGCCTTGGTCCATGAGTGATCCTGAGTTACCAGCACCTCCTCTCTGCCATGTGAATGTGCTCCCTACTATTTGCACAAACAGGAGTCTCAGCCAGAATGATGGTCTGATCTGACGTGGTGTTTATGCAGCCAGAGCTACCATAGGCATCTGTGATACAGCTGCCAGGCCCTGCTTTATGTTTGCCTACAAGCCTACCTGACTTTCAAACCCTTGGTGGCACTGGGCTGCCGTGCAGCTGAAGCAGCAAGGAGGAGTTTGGTGTTGCACTGTGTCCCATTGAGATGGACCAGACTAACCCTCTGGCTCTGCACTTCTGGCCAGCTTGACCACAGGTGCCAACTGTTTGTCTTCAACCAGCACGTTGCACTACCTGCTGCTTCTTCCTTGCCACTGACTCCCACCTCTTATTGTTTGGATTCATCCACTGCCAAATGCAGGTCTCTGTATTCTGAGTCTTTGTGAGCTGCAGGAAACTCCAAGGTGGCTGAGAGCCTGAGTATTGGGTCTAGAGCAGAGCTCCAGCTGGGGGGCAGAGCCACAGGGGAGTTTGGCATCTAAACTGGTATTGAAGATAACTTGCTTGTCTCTGAGGTGAAGCATTGGGGTATCTGGTCTGCTCAGGTCTGCTACTGGAGGACAAGACCAGCTGAGACTGGGTCCTGTTTCAAGGAAACGGTGAGAGACAAAAGAGTGCAGCAGAAACACTGAAGCCTACAGGTATCAAGGGAAGCTTAGAAGTACCTGGGTCCAAAAAGCTGGCCCCTAAAATCAAAAAACCTGTGTGACAGCATAGCAAGAGGCATGTTCCCAGGTCAACTCCTGACCCTCCTGTTTTGGGTAAGGGCTTTCTATTGCTTGCCACATCGCTGAGGTGGTGAGCTGTGGGCTGCTGGCTCAGAGGTGAATTTTACTCTAATCTCAAATAATTTGTCAAATGGCCAGTGTAAAAATGTCTGTCTTCCTCTGGATTATGACACTTTATCTAGTGGGGCTGCGGTCACAGGTCTGAGAGTTTGGTGGCTGTATAAGCCAACAGCAAGAATAAGCCCCTGATTGAGACCCAGATAGCTTCTGATGGGATCCAGGGACTGACCTGACCAGTGTTTTTTCTCCTTTGGTATCCAGGTCTACCCTGAGCATCTGGACCCAGGCAGTGATAAGTGAGGAAAGAGCAGCCTAGGAAATTGGAGAAGGAAAAAAAGGGCAAAAGGAGGCATGGATGACAACTGATGGCAGCATTTCTCCCTGCTGGGTTATCACTTAGCAAAAGGGACAGGAGCTTGCAACGCTGAAATGTCTTCCTCCCACCATGGCCTCAGGCTTAGGCCAAAGGATGTGCTAGGGCTGTTTGTAGCCTGAAAGCCTTCGTGTAAACGGTTGTCTGCATCATGGATGGGTGTCCAGGTCTGTGACTGAGTAGGGGTGAATGTGGCTGCTGAGCCGGAGCAGTTGGTTTAATGATCTCTCCACTGGTTATTAGCTTGTTGCAGAGTCAAGCTGGCGTGTCAGGCTCTGGCTTTGGTGAGAGCACTTGTGAGGGCAGGGGGCTACGTTTAACCCTGAAGGTGGCAAGAGTGTGCCGGGAGGCTGGAATCCGCACACACAGCCCCATTCCCAACCCCAAAACTGCCTGTGGTTTTCTGCCAGTATGAATGGGTCTGTGTCTGCACAGGGAGGAAGGAGGAGGGGACAGTGTGATGCTACTCCTTATGCCTCTTAAGGAAAGGACAAGACAGGCAGGGATTTCCCCTGTGTCCGTGATGCTGGTGGGCTCCCCAGCTGGAGCCTGAGCCTGACGCTGGGCTGATGAGACTGCTCTGAGTCATGGGCTGTCTGCATGTTGTACAGCCTGACTTCTTCCCGAGGCACACAGCAGAGCTAGCAGTGTGCCTGCACGCCTTCATCAGCATCTGCACGTAAACTGTCCCTCCGGCCACCCAGCCTCTGAATCACAGGGGTCAGGTCCTGGCTGTGAGCAGGGGGATTTTCCAGCACCCAGTGCAAGGGTTTGCGTGCGGAGAAACCTCCTTGCAGACAGCTGGAAATTGTCTCCAAGGGCATGTTTCTGGACAAGCCAGGGCTGAGAATGTCCTGAGTGGGTGGAAGTCCCTGAGGGGCTTTGCTGTGTTTTGTGGGGTCTGTCCTCCCAGTAGGCATGGGGACAGAGGGTGCTGGCTGTCCCTCACCCCCTGGTGTGGTGCCCTTTGCCCAAGTGCATCCTTACTTCTTCCTGCAGTTCAGGATATCTCCAAAGCCATCCCCAACCACAGGGTGGATAAGCCCTGACACTGCTCCCCTGCTGAGCAGGTGCATGAAAAACCCCTGGGTGACTGGGGCTGTGTGGGGCTGTGACACCCTGGTGATGGCCACTGCAACCCCTTTGATGGAGGATTTGCTCCTCCGGGTGCTGTCGGCATGGGCTGGGTGCAGGGGCTGTGGGACGAACAGAGTGAGCGGTGCTTGCTGCATGCAGCCTCGCGGTGCTGCGGGAGGGCTTTACTTGCTGCCCTGTCCCCACCGTGGATGCTTCTTTCCCAGCCTCCTGCTCACTCCACCCAGTGCTGGACTCTTTTCCTTTGCATTTCCAAGGGGAGAAACTCCCTTTGTGGGAAAACACGGCTGCTCCGAGAGATCGGAATGCAAGCTTGTTAATATTAGCCTTGAATAGATACCTGTGTATC
>JAVJGI010000035.1:12880618-12894784 GCA_035590275.1 Ibycter americanus
AAAAGGCTTCTTTAGAACAATAAAATGGCTTTTGTCTGATCACATTGATCTCTGACTGAGTCCGCTTTGCGGCATCCCTTCTCATTTCCCATTCTTCCACAGCACATAGCCAGCACGGAAGATGGCAGGGTAGCAGATGAGACATGGTGGCAGCAGGGACCCGGCTGAATTTGGCTCTATGGGTATTTGAATGGAGGGTGCCCACTGCACCCTCTGAGCTGCTTCTCACTCACTGTGGGCGGGAGGAAAGAATGTTTTAGCATCAGCCAGGCACGGGTGCCAAACGAGCAGCCAGCAAAAAGGCAAATATTTTGGCTGCCCCAACACATCTGTTTAGAAGCAGCTCAACCCCAATTTTAAACAAAATGGGGAAGAAAAGACATTAATTGAAGACATGTCTTAGGAACGTGATCCCTTGGCTGGGGCCCAGCCTTGGCAGCCTTGTTGGGAGATCATGTGTCACACAGAGGAGATGATCACCCAGGCTCTCTTGCGAGCCCCTCATGCTGCTTTTGGGCAGGTCACACATGCCCTGCAGAAGCTGAGGGAGGCTGTGCATTGCCATGTGAATGTGTAGCACTGTTGTAGGGGTACATACTCACCCAGCATCACACCTCCCCACTGCCCTCCCCACCTCCCTGTGCAGCAACATCCTTTTTCTTGGGAAGGACTCTATGTCAAAGTTGTCTGCTCCTGTCCTGCTTCATCTTTTGTGGGAAGGATCCAGCCCTGGGAGATCCTAAAACAGATGAGTTGTTTTCCCAGCAGCCTCTGGCTGCATGTGTAGGACTGGGATTATCAGATTGGGAACAGCTGATCCCAAGTCTGTTGACAAATCCACAAAAATTCGGTGAAGCTTAGACACCGTTCTCCTGATAGTCTCCTTTGATTGACCCGAGACCCTGTTAATCTCTGCTGTGTTCAGAGGCAAGGCTGCAGAAACAGCTTCAGATGGGAAACTGGTGTGTGGTGTAGAAAAGGGAGGTCCCTGAGCTTTGCATCTGCTTCTCCAGTGAGCTCTGCAGCCCCTCCTGAGCTCAGTAGTGTTGCAGCTATTTGGGATATTTAGGTTGAACTCACAGGTGAGGGATGCCTGAGCTGTGGTCACGGCAGGGTGCACATCCCCACCAATACACTACTGCCAGCGTGCTTGCTGCTGTGTTACCCTGTGCTTAGTGTGCCCCGCAACACCAGTGTCCCCCTGCCCATCTCCTTCCTTAGAGCGGAGGCAGCATGACCTGCCCAGCCACCCCAGTCTGGCATGTGGAGATCTGAGAGAAGGGCTGGAGGAAGGCCAGCCCCGCCCCGGCCACTGCATTAGGGGCTCTCCTTCCTCTTCCTCTGCCAGCAGAACAAAACACATGAGCTCAGGGGGTTGCTGGGGCCTGGGAAGGGGGCTGGAGGAGCCCCATGTACAGAAATGGGGATGGGGAAGGAGCTGGCTTCTCCAAAGCGCTTGGGACCCTCCCTGTGCTGCAGCACTCGGCATGGAGTGAAGTCCCCGAGGGACAGGCTCTGGCTTCCCAGCAGGGTCGCACTGAAGCCCCACTAGGTACCCCTTGGGCAATGAGGCTTGGTGGTGTCACTGGGGCTGTCCTGGTGTCAGCCAGGGGTGACGTTCCCATGGGCTCCTTGTCCCTGCTGGAGATGGCCATACTCTAGTAGGAAGAAAGGCGATGGTTAACTAGTGCGCCGTCATTATTCTTACACAGCCTTCTCTATCGTATGCAGCCAGCCTCCAGGATGTAATAAGTACTAATGTTGGCGGCTGGGGCGGAGGCAATGGGGGCAGGGAGAACCTCGGAGGAAACCCTCGGCTTGTGTCAATCAGCGCGACTTTTTATTTTACAGATCACGCTGCAGAGCGCTTCCAAGTATGAACAAACCTAAACGAAGACAGCTGGCAGAGGCTCTTGTCATCTAACTCCTTCCAGATGTGTGGTCACATGCCACAGTTTCTGACTAATGACATCCCCGAGGAAAGCCCTGGGGATGCAGCAGTGATGGAGCGGGTGAGGGGCATGCCAGAAACCTGTTGGTGGGCTGACAGCACTGACTCCCCAGAGGCTTCTGCCTGGACACCCTGGTTGGGGAGGGACCCTCCACCGTCCCTGTCTTCCCCTTGCTATCAGTAGGGCTCGGCGGGTGGCATGGGGCTGCCTCTGCCATGCTGGGCACCCAGGCAGCTCTCCACGGGTGGGTAAAGCTACTTAATCCAAGAGTGGTGTCCTGTGGAGATAGCTACTTCACGGCTTGGAAGCCAGAAAACCGCACTTAGTGGGGTTGTGCTGGAGCAAATTAATGATGTTTTCTGATAATGAATTGAGGCTGAAGCGTTTACGCTGCTTCCCGCTTGGGAGCCCATTCAGGTCTCCCTGCATGATGCCTCCCTCTGCTGCAGAGATGTCTGAGAAGTCAGTCTGGGTGGGAAGATTTGTAAATCTTGCCACCTCTCGCTGAAATATCTGCCCTGCATGTCCCCATTTTACGTTCCTGCATGGCCTGGGTTGTATTAGTGCTGTGCACGGTCTCCAGTGGGTTTAGTTTCCACATCTCCCTGTGGGTGGGACTGTGCTAGTTTTATAAGCTGGGGCCTGAAGGATGCTCGGTGACTTGGAGATGGGTCAGGGATTCGGTGTGGGGACTCGCTCGTCTGACCCCAGGTGGGAGATTATGTCCTCCCAGAGTACTGCCTCCTTCCTGCTGTCTTTCAGAAACTGGAGCCAACTAGGGCTTGCTGCTTAGGCAGAGGAGTAATTTTGGGTCTTCCTGTGGTCCCTGCTCTCTCCCTTTTCCTCTCCACACCTTTGTAATTAACCTCTGAACTCTAGCTGATCCCAGGATTAGCACGTCATGGGCTATCGGTTAGGGCTCCCAGCACCGCTTCTGTGTCTCAGCATCCCTGAGAAACTTGCAGGGGGGTCCGGAAAGCCAGGTTGCCCCTAAGGAGGGAGGAGGCTCATAATGGATGGGGGATGGCAGGAGCCTGGCGGGTGGTGAGAGCTTATGCAGGGGTCACCTGTGACTGATAATAATCTCCCAAGCCGAGCCCAGGAGCAGGGAGGAGGGATGCAAGGAGCTCAAGGAGACTGAGGCAGCCACTTCAGCATCCCTGCTTTGGCCTCTTTTGCCAGGCAGAGTGGGCTGTAGAGGGAACGGGAAAACCTGGTAGGCTTTTAGGGAAAAGTGTAAATATTTCCTCTGCCTGCAGGTGAAGGCAAAGGATTAGCTCATGGCTTTTGGTGCAGTGTGTGCTCCAGGACCTAGCTATGCATGTGTTTTCCCTTGGGAGGGTGTCCTCGGACAAAGGGAGAACTTGCTCATGGGGTTTATTCTATCTCAGTGCTTGAGATGCACTCCAGGTCAGTGGGTGAGCTCTCTGCTCCCGTCTCAGCCTTCACAGCTCCTAGGTAACCAGTTTTCTAGAAGACCCCCAGACAAATTCACATTTAACCTAACAGATGCGGTGCAGTGACCTCTGTCACTTCTGCCTCAAGATGAAAACTCCCAGCCCTGATGAAGCATGCAGCAATACAGCCAATTTAGCCACGAAAGCTGCTTTTTACCTCCAAGACATCCAGCTGCGTGATGGACTGCACAGTGGAAATAACAGAAGTAGCAGTGGACTCATGCTGGGATAGTGACTTTAAAAATGTGGGGATTGGCCCAAAGGAAAATAGAGACTGCAAGGGAAAACCTCATAGATAGTGGCCAACAGGTGCAGAACGGACCCCGGTGCCAATTTTCCCTAGCTGAGGTGTTTGTCTGTGACCTTCAGTGGCTGTTAAACCCCGTGCCCTAATTGCCTGTGCCCTCTCCTTCTCGTGTAACTCCATGGGCTGCTCTGGTGCACCCCTGGGGCTGGCGAGAAGGATGAGCCCAGAGGCTGGGGCAATTCCTTGCCATGCCAGCAAGGTGCTGGGGGCTGAGCCTGGTGGGTGTTGCCTGGAGGGGCACAAACCCCAGGGAAGGCACACAGGTTTGCAGCAGTGCAGGCTGCAGCTTTCCTTCCTCCTGGGAGTGGAGGAGCAGTACTTTCTCCTGCTTTCACTGTGCCCCAAGGAGGGGAAAGGGAGGAAAGCTGCTCTCGGGAGGCCGCCTGGAGAGTGAAAAGGTCAGCATGAGCTGGCAGCTTGTTTGCAACTCTCATTATACGGAGCTGGGAGTGGGGCTGAGCCCTGAGAGGTACAGGCAGGCTCGCAGAGGAAGTGGGCGATAAGCTCCCGTCCCCACCGCATGATTCGCTCTGTGTGTACAGGATGTTTGGTTTCCTATCGGTCCCGTCCAGAGGTGGCAGGGATGGGGAGACGCAGACAGGTTTTGTGGTTTCTCTAATCTGATGGTTTCCCTGCCTCTTTCTTCTACTTGCAGGCAAGTTCGTGCGTGAGGCACCCGAAGTGAGAAGCCAATGCACTGTGCCCTGGCACCGGCTGTGTTTGCAGGGAGGTGGTCTGCTGGCTGTTTGTTTCAGCAGTGACTCAGGCTGACGAACCCAATCGTGGCCAGGCACAGGAGGACCTCGCTGGAAGGTGCCTTTGGCTCCTGGGAGCTTGTCTGGCCCTGCTGCTAGTGAGTACTGTAGGACAGCTGCGTGCAGAGGAGCAGAGGAAAGGGGCTGATAGGCAGGATCAGTGTGAAGGGCAGCGTATATTAACTGGATGCAGGAAAGTGGTTTCCATCTCCAGTGGCCACAGCATCACTTCGTCTGAGATGTTTCAGCCAAACCCAGTACAATGGTTATGGCCCAACCTCAGCCACGGCTCTGACACGCAGCAGACTGAGCTCTGGAGGCCCCAGCCACCCACAGGCCATGGCGGTGTTCCTTTCTCCAGTAGCTCTGCTGCCTGTGGTGGCTTTGCCTCTTCTGTCCCTGAGCTCCCCACTGAGCTCCTGCCTCTTGCCTGAGTCTGCCTCATTCCTGGAATGAGAAAATCCTCCCTGGAGGAGCACATCATCCTGCCTAGAGATTATCTTCTGCCACAGGGGCTTCACCTGCATGAAATGCCCATTTTGTCCATCAGCTGCTAGCGAGGGAACAGGCAGGGTGAATCCATATGAGGACAGGACCGTCCCGAGGGCTAATGCTGAAGGTACTGTCCCTACATGGGGCATGCTGAATTGCCTTTTTCTGCCCGGAGGATTTCACTGATGGGGTGGTGTACTCCAGGTGTGACGGAAAAGGAAGCATCATGCTTTGCTGAAGCAACATGTCTCCTGTGAGAGATGCAAACTGTGAGCATTGGAAGGATGAAGACTGTGGTGTGAAGAGACGAGAGGGATGTGCTGGAGTGCTCCTTCCGCTGTGACCTGGGGGGCACCTGCCAGAGTGGGAAGGATAAATCAGCGGAGCCCTTCCCTCAAGTCAAGAAAGCTTACCCAGGGAGGGAGAGGTTAGGAAATACAATTACAAGGTACAGGTACCTCTGGGGACATCAGATGCTGCCCCACCTGATTTCTGTGATATCAGGGGGAGCCCCAGGTGTGTACCCTGAGCCTCTGAGTGATGCTTTGTTTGTAAACACTATTAAAAAAAACATTTTAAAGGAGGCTTTTGAGATGGTCCTGGTCCTGCCCCATCAGCGAGTGCTGGGAGAGCTCTGGGCTGCCCACAGAGCAGGACCTGGGTAAGCCTCAGACACGCTGTGGGGAATCCCCAGCTGCAGAGAGGAAAACTGCTGGGAAGAGATGCCGCCAGCTTCTGTGAAATGCTTTCATTCATTGCTGTCCAGGCGGGAACTGATCCTGGCAAAAGGCGGTGAGGGGATGTGTTTCATTCCCAGCAGAGCCAGCGGGGGCTGGTTTTGATCAGAAGTGATCTGGCAGTGGACCTCGGAGTGGCTGATAACTGCAACCTGCTGCCCCAAATGCCGCTTGGCCCGGAGGAGGCTCGCTCGTGTTTGCATTTGAAAGGACCTCCCATGCTCCCTGCGCTTGCGTTTGAACAGCTTCCAAAGCAGCTTGTGTTTCTCCCTTTTTGTCGCCATTATTATTTTTTAATAAAGTTCCCTGATTAACTTCTCAGGCTTCGTGGCGGAGGGGCCTGGGAATTCATTTCCTCTCCTTGGCCACTTGCAGGGGTTTCCAGGCCAGCTCCTCGGCGCTGCTGTAAGGCGGGGCTCAGCAAGGCGGCTCCCAGCGGGGCGAGAGGAAGCCTGGGATGTGGGCTCTGTCCCGATGCCACAAGCGCTCTTTGGGAGATGCCAGAGGGGCCGTGGGGTGGTTGGAATTGGTGGCACAGGGACTGAGCTTGGTGCGGGGAGTGCAGACGTGGGGTATCCACCTGTGGAGCAGAGCTCGCCATGCTCAGGAGGGGGAAGGTGTTCATCGGAAGAGCTGGCTGTGAGTAGCCTTGGTCTAGTGAGTCAAGACTCAGGGGCTTCAGCAGTTTTTTGAGAGGAGTCTTGCACTGTGGGTTAGATAAAACCAGGGGAACAGGGGGAAGTATAACTCTTCCTGCATATAATGTGGGGAGGGGGAGAGTTTCTCTTCCTCTCCTTGACTTCATTTTCCTCTGGATCTGCTGTGAGGCTTTTCTCCAGCAGTGTTTATTAATATCAGTTACGTTATTAGTAACCATAATTAAAACATTAGCATTAATATCAATGCATGGTATCTGTTGCTATCCACAGAACTGAGAGCAGAAGGAACCCAAGCCTGCACAGAGAGATGACACTGCGAATGCCATCAGCTCTTCTCTTTTTACCACCTTCTCCATTTTTTTCCCCTCTCCAAAATGAAGAAGAAACTTTTCCTGCCCTCCTCAGTGTGGTGGGGCTGCTGGAAGCCAGCGATGTGGGGTCCCACAGGGAGGCAAGTGGGTTGTAGGAGCCCAGGCTGGGTTGCATTGAGGTCCTGGCTTGGCAAAATGCCACAGTGACAAACACAGCTGACCTGGGGAGGCACTTCCAGCATATGCTGGGGGAATTCGGTCACAACGGGAGGACAGGACAAGTTCAAGGCTCGTTTGCCCAGAGTCCAGACTAAGGCAGGGGGTGTGGAGGGCAGTGGCATGAGTGGATTGGAGAGCAGAAAGACATGAGCAGAAGAGGCTCTGGGTTCCTCACAGAGGAGCCTCAGCCAGCCTGACTCACCCAGAGCCCCTGGCAGACAGAGGGGACATCCTGGACCAGGCTGAGCAATGGCTGGGGAAAGGACAGGCATGCCCCCAGCCTTGGCAGCCCGTTGGGTCATATGGAGCATGGATACATCCCTGCTGGCATTTTCCTTCACACAATGGTGAGGCAAAGGCACAATCAGGAAGGGAACATGCCTTGACTGGAAAACATTGTGTATTAGGGCCATGTGTTGTAGTGGTTGGGATTCCCAGAGGGCGGGCCAGTGCTACCTGGAGCTGCCACAGGGCTCTTGCATTTATGAGCTTTGGTGGTCAGCAAGCTCCTTGCAAACGTGCAGTATTGAGAAATAATCATCCAAATTGCCCTGACCACCTGACCTCCACTGACTCTTAATCCTCACTAATTCACTTGTCTAGAGCCTGAAGGCTCCTTAGATAGTCCTGAGTACTAGGACTCTGTGGGGAGGAAGGAGATGCTTACACCCTTATTCACCTTTTCCCTGTTTTCCTCTGCCTTTCCCATTGGGGTCCTTTGCTCTTTGGCTGTGTTTCTCTCTTGCTGTGGCACCTCACCTCCCTGTCCAGCTTTGGTTCTTGGCTGGCCTGTGGGAGAAGCCACCCATTGCTAGTACACATTGCTTTGCTTCCCTTCGTTTGCTCAGGCCCTTCTCTCCCCAGCTGACACGCTGAAGATAACATATCTCTCTCCCTCCCTTTGTCTCCCTCCCCTTTCCCCTTCATTGCATGTATTTCTCTCTCTTTCCATCCTGTGACTGAAACTTGGCAGGAAATTCAGAGACGTGCTCAGTCATTAAAATGACTACCCCGAGGAAAGGCCAGAGCATAGCCTGAAGCAGTGGAGGGGGTGGGGATGGGCTTTCAGCTGATCACCATCATTTCCACATCAGCTGGGAATGAGATTGCTTCTCCCCTTGCTAGCAATGGCCCCTGGCTGGCCCCAGCGAACCGGCAGTCCTTGCATACCCGAGTGGGAGATAGGATCTGCTGGGACAACCTCATTGATGCTCCTGCCCTGACTTTTGGGTTGGAAGATGGGTGGCAACACGTGCTTTGGGGCATCCCTGGGAGGAGGGATAAATGGGAAACAGAGTCTGGAGCTTCAGGGGCAGATCCCTTGACCTGGGCTCTGGAACCAGTGTGCTGGTGTCAAACGGTGATGCTTGGGTACGTGTGTGTGTTGCTGGTATCTTTGCGTGTGCATGTCTGTTAACACAGTGGGATGCTGCCGAGGCTGATTTACCTGTAGCCATTTTGTGTGCTCTCCGTAGGCAGAGGTTTTATCTTTCCTTGCTACTCCATCCTTCCCCATCTTGGTGCTGCATCCCTGTTCAGAGCCTCATGACCAGCTCTGAGCCCCAAAATGACAGGAAAGGAGGCAAAACAGGGAGCAATTTGAGAAGTGCATGGCCTCAAGCAAGGGAGCACTGTGGCCTTGCTGGCAGCTCGAAGAGGAAATAGGGGCAACATGGTACTGGAATGAATGATGCAGAGAAACCCAGAGAGGCTCCGGCGTGTCACAGCTTTCACTCTCAGGTGAAGGGGGCACAGGCTGAAATGCAAAGGGGCCAAACTCCAGGCAGATAAAAGGGGTGATTGTGCAATCCTCGAACCCAGACGAACAATAAAGTGCAGAACACATGTAATATTTTTAATTACCAAGAAGCAGCGTTAGCCAGTTGCTTTATAAAGTGCCCCAGGTGGTGCTGTTTAGCCACTGGAGACAGGATCTGCAGAGACTTTGGTCAGGGTCAAGCTTTCAGGGCTGGAGTGCCTGGCTGTGGCAAAGGTGAGGAGCTGGACACACACAGCCAGGAGAAACCCCACACAGAGCAAGAGGTGCCATGGGAAGCAAAGGTGACGCTTTGCATAGAGGCGCCTTGGTGGAGGTGGTGCTCTGATTGTGACCCCTGCAACTGTTTTCCAGTGTGGCAGGAAGGCAGGACACCATGACAGATGAGACCTACTGTTTCTGTTTGGTGAGAACCAGGTTAGCAATCAATGATTGGATCTGGCATGACAAGAGAAGGGTTTGTGGTAGCTGGCTGGACCATGTCCTCTTCAGCTTCACTTCACCTTGGTGCTGCTCTGGTGGCATTTTTACAGCATGGAGTCACTAGATCTGGTTGTGCAGAAGCTCTGGGAAAGGCTGGGCTTTCATGTGCTGTGGTTTTGTTCCTGCAGCTCCCCCATGAGATGTCTTTCAGGTAACATCCCAGATTCCCCATGGGACAGTGCAGATTCAAGACATCATTAGGTCTAAAGCAGATGTGAGGCAAAGCCACAGCTGTTCCCAACTAAGACTGCCCTGTCTTGGACTTGGTGGGAGCGAGGTTATGTGAGCAACCTGTTCAGAGCAGGTCTTTGGCAATCCCTGCCTGGATAAGGCAGATCTTAGGAATGGCAGGAACAGACAGTCTTCATAAGCCATCCTGTCCCCTTGTTCTCCAAACACATGGATGCTGGCCAGACCATATGAGGTTGGCTCGTCACTACTCATAGTGTAAAAGTGCCTCATGGGTTCTGTTAGGAAATCTCTGGTGTCCCCTGCATGGGATCTTGGGCAGCCTCAGCTCCCACATTGACTCCAACCTACCACCAGCATGGTTTAAAGGAAGCCAAACTGAAATGCTAGCTGTGATGGCCCTTGGAAGCCACCATCTCCCGAGCGGAAAGGAGCTTTATGAGCGTTACTGGAAGCTGCTGTGGCTGAGTTACCAGAAATAAACCACTTCGATCTGAGGCCAAGTGCTTGCAGACCACTGCATTTCCCACTCTGGTAGCTGGGCCACCTTCCTAGTGCTTTTGCTTCTCAGCAGGGAGATATTCTGTAAATGCCACCCACTGCTCTTGGTGATTTGGGTGGGTGGCAATGAGGCAGGAAGACAAAGGTGGGTGCCTTGCTGAAGGCTCCTGTTAGCATAGACTATTTTTTTGTCTTTTTTTTTTTTGCTAGAAGTGCCTTTTCTGGGAACTTTTGGGTTTCAAAAGGAGTAGCAAGAATAGCTCGTTTTAATTTACAGGCAATTTCGGGGCTGGGGGCGGGAGGTAGCTGGAATGAGAGGGCTCTGCCCACAGTCCGGGAGCAGAGGATGTGTCCCTGGAGAGGCACAGATGCCTCAAACGGAGGCTTTGCGCACATGGGGGTGGCAGGATAAGTGGCCCTTAGCCAGCGCATCTCTGCTGTTCTCCTTCCTGTCTTTGATTTGAATTAAACTGCAAATATGATGCAGAAGCTACGTATTAACCTGCTCCCCATCAGGAAACACGAGGGCTGATGCCCACACAGCCCTCAGCAGCTTTCTTTTCCCACTGCCTCAGGAGAAGGGGGCAGTGATCTGTCAGCCCCGGCTCCCAGAGAGGGGCACTGAGGCAAGGAGGGACCTGCCTGCTGCAGGCAGAGGAGAGGGTCCTGAGCCCAGTGCTTTAGTCAAAATCTGTGTTTTCTCCTCCATGGAAATATCTGGTGAAGAGCCAAAGGCTGAGAATGATGCATGGACATGCAAAGTTTCTGCGGTGCTCAGGGGAAAAGTTGTGACAGGTATCACCTCTGTGTTAGTATGGAGCATCGTCTGACAATTCAGGACTCCTGATAATTTCCCGTGCTGAGCCTTTGAGCTTTGCAGAGGCAAAGAGCCCGCCACCAGATCCTCTTGGCCAGTTCTGGGAGCTGCCTTCTCCACCAGTCTTCTTCCTCAAGGGCAGGGTTTTTTGGTGGAAAGGGAGTGGCAAGAGCCCTCCAGGCCTGAGGCAGGGGACCTGTTAGCTGTGCTGCAAACACAGCCAGCCCTGCCTGCAGTGTGGCCAATGCACCAAACCCACCAATCTGGCCAGAATCCTAACCCCAAATTACACAGCTAGTTGCCAGGCAGTACCTGGTGTTCTGCGTGGAGTCAGGGGGAAAGAATATGGACGGCTCTTCGTGCTGAGGCTATTGATGCTGTGTGGTGGTCAGCCCCTCTCAGTGCTGATTGCCAGCCTTGCAGGGGGTTGGAAACCAGGACAAACCCTTCCCTGGGGTGCCATTTGGTCCTGGCTTGGATGTGCAGGGCAATGGCCCTGGACTGGGACAGTGCCCAGCTCTGGAGTGGGTCAAGGTGATGCTGGAGGGTATTACTGTGCCAACTTTTGTTTCACGCTGGGTATAACATCTGGCAGCTTAAAGCACATGTGGGGCTGCCATACCCCATCCTGTCATCCTGTGGAGGTGGGATGACAGTCCTCAGCCTGGGGTTTGACAGGATCCTTCTTATGTCCCCTCTGTCCTGAAGCCCTCAAGAGGCCTGTGAGGAGAAGGTCGTGGGTTCTGCAAACCATTCGTGCAACTGACAGCCTGCTTTTTGCTGTCGCCCAGCCTCTTCCTTGTGATACAGCCAGCAGTGTCTTTGGTGCATGATCAAAGGGCTGGTTTTCTCCATTGCCTGGACAGTGCAAGCCTCACTGTGTGGTGAGAATAGCCATAGGTGTTGGGATGGAGCTGACTTCTTGTCACAGAGCAAGAGAGAGGCCAGGGAAAGAAGGGATTTCTCTACCCTTGAACAAGCACAAGGTTGTAGATGTTTTATCTTCATCCTGAAAGATCTCAGGACAGACCCAGTTACCTCTCGGAAGAGGACATAGCAACTTGTTGAAGGGGTGCTATCCACTTCAAAATGTACTTCTCCCGCATCGTTATTTCCATCCTGTTGCTGAGCTGTGAAGTTCCTAAGAGCCGAAGAGTGGAGGAAAACACTCATGCTCGGCTCCCAGCTGGGTCGTGCGGTGTGTGTGTCAGCACTTTGGGTGCAATCAGTTTTTGTATGGTCAGTGGGTTTCTTCCGTTGTTTGGGTGGGCCTTGCACAAGCCTTTGGGAGAGAGCAAAAGCTTTTTTAGAAAGTGGAATATATGACTGTGAAACCACAAGAGTGACGGAGGGTCTCAGGCGTGGGTAGGAGAGCCAAAACGGCTCCTAGCTTTCAGGATATTAGTCACCATCACTATCGCTTTCCTGGTGTGCTGCTCCCTGCTACCCACCTTTTGTCAGTGTCCTAATTCTCCATGAATCATGTGGGATTTTGGAAGACCTCTCTTCCTGCGCTATCTGTGCAATTCATAGTGCCTTGCGGCTGCTACTGTGACATAAAAAAATGTTAGTAAAGTAACCACAACACACTCATTTTGGAAACAAATGAGAGCTCAAATTGACAGTTTCCCTCTATACTTATGAGTAAAGCCACAGGTCCTGAAAAAGCTCCAGCTGGTATGAAGCTTAGTGTGCCTAAGTGTCCATGAATATTTGAGGTATGATATTAGGAAAATCTTTCTAACTCTGGCTAGTTAATGCTAGGGCAAGCAACCTAGGGGTGCAATGGAAGATCCTTCTTGTGATGTTTTCGGAGGGGCTTAGACTAATATCTCCCAGATAGTGCTGGTGATGCCTGAGCAGGGTTCCTTTCATGTCTGCACCTCTATTACCTATCCTACTTCCTATCCTGGAAAACAAAGTCCTGTTCAAAGTCTCTGTTTTTAGACTTGGGAGCTCTCTGATGGGCTAAGCTCAACCCATGGAAAGGACTGCACCCATCCATGGCCATCCTCTGTGAGACGTCTGCCACATCGGTGACTGAAATGTCTCCTGTGGCTGAAGTTGTGATGCCAGTTGTATGCTACAGGAGTTCCTGGAAGGGCTCCTTGGCAGAAGCACGAGCTGTCCCATACAGCTCAGCACAGTATCAACCTCTGGCATGGAAAGGCAGCAAGACCCACCACACCTGGCCACTGGACTGGGCCCACCTGCCTGTGCAGCCTGTTACTGGGTGGCTGTATTGAGTGTTTTACCAGAAGCCTGGAGGCAAAGAATCTGCTCTGGCATCCCAGACATCATCATGCTTCCAAGAAGGAAAATTACCCAATTAATGTTATTTTGAGTTTATTTAAGATGCCAGAAGTAAGCAGTATCACGTAGAGTACAAAAGCAAAGGAGGTTAGTCCTTCACAAAACCCTTGGGTAAGCATCAGGATGCAGCAGATGTTAAAAATCTGTGACTCCTGAAGATGACTAGTCAAACTCATGGAGAAAAAGTCCCTCAAGGACTCTTAGATATGGAGACAGCCTCTCACCCAGAAGTCCTGAGCCACAGTCAGCCTGGGAGGGCATGCAGAGGCAATATCACTGTTGGCCTGCTCCTCTTCTCCCTCAGGCATCTGCTGTCAGCCAGCACTGGAGACAGAGCGCTTGGCTAGATGGATGTTCGCTTTGACCCAGCACAGCTGTGCTTATTCCTTACATGTGGAGTCACAGGGAGGCTGCTGTTGCGGGTAGAGTTTTGCCTGTGACTAGCCCTGTCACATCGGATCATAAATACTTTGCAAGGGAAAGCTTCACAGGGCCAAAATGGCATCCTCTCCCCTTTCCCCTGTGAAAATGCAGATCGCCTCCCATTCCCAGGCTGTCGGTGAGTGCTGTCCCTGCTCACACTGCTGGTGCCAGGGTGTACGCCTTCTCTGCTGTCCCTGAAGGCACCCAGACGTGGAGTTCCACGGGGCTAGGTGAGAGCTGGTCCTTCTGTGCAACCGTGTTTAAACCCTACCTCCACGCTCACAGGGGAAGCATGCCAAGAGGGAGGTGACCTGTGGGAGGTCAAGAGTAAGAGGCCAGACGGCCCTTTGGCATCTTTGGCTAAACACTGTGTGATTGTGCGCTGCAAATTCCCCTGGGAAGAAACTGCACAGAGCCCTGTGACAGGGAAAGGAGCAGGAGAGTCTGTGCAACAGGGCTGTGGAACGCCTTCTGGCTGCCGTGGGGCAGCTGGTGTTCGTGCCTGGTGAAGGACGAGGGGGCTGCTGAAACAAGGTCCACATTATGCTCTGGGATTTGGTGAGGTGGGATGGAGCCGAGTGGCTCCCCTTCTGCACCAGAAAAGATGCCTTTGGTGAATTGGGAAGAGAGAGCAGCGTGCTGGTGGGGTGCAGCCACCGGCCAGGCGCCGAGCGGAGGGCATGGCACCCCCCGCCATATTTGCGCAGGGCTGAGAGCTGCCCCCCGGGCCCCCTGCTCCCAACCCTGTCCCCTTGCGACCCACTCCCAGACGGG
>JAVJGI010000035.1:12894884-12959846 GCA_035590275.1 Ibycter americanus
GTCCGAGCCGGGGCGCCAAACTGGCCGCCCCCCCGGCACCAGCAGGGCTCTCCAGACAACGGAGGGGCTGTGTGACCTGCCTGCTCCCAACTTGGTTGCTATAGGAAAGGGAAGAGACTGGAGAGAATGTGTGGGGCCTATTCACGCCCCTAGCCCCGATTCACAGCGCCCCTGAGGTAATGTTTGCCCGGCTCGCCGTGATCTTGCCTGATAAAGGGGCCTCCTAAAAGCCAGGGGGGGAGGACCAGACCGAAGGGGCTGGGAGAAATATTTGCCTTGAATGCCAGTAACGTGTGGAAATGGGGAGGTGGGGCGGGCGGGGGGGATGATAAGAAAGGACCCTTTGAAAAAGAGGGAGGTGGGGAAAACGGCGCGCTGGGTGCCTGGCCGGCCTCACAGGCTCACTGCCTCTGCGGGGTCCAGCCACGCACGGGCGTCTCGGGGTTCCCCTTCACTGCAGCCAAACGATGAGGTTTTACAGGTACAGGTGTACGAGCCCCTGCAGCGAGGCTGTGTGGTGACTTGTATCCAGGGGTGGTTTCCTCCCGATGCCAGGGATCCAAAGGCAGAATCAGCTCTGCAGCAGCAGGATCTATACGCCTTCCCCAAATGATCCTTCATATCTTTCTGTTTAACTTGTCTCACCCTGAATGTTCTCATTATTCAAATTATTACTATTATTATAATATTTCTACTTTTATGCAGTCAGAATGCCCTTTGGGCCCATCTTTTTGCAGGCTGTAATGGAGGATGGGTTTTGTTTTGGAAAACCCCTTCAGTTGCATGTGAATCCTGGGAAACAAAAGCGAAATTCCCGTTGCCTAAAACCAAGCAAATCAAAACTCCAGTGATCCTGCAAATGTTTCCCTGCACAAAGTAGGAAGAAGAATTTTGGCAAAGGGCAGGCAGTGGCTGCCTTTTAAATTTCCGTAGCTGATATTAGCACATGCCCTTTTTGTAGGCTTGATATTCTCCTCGACTGACCTGATCAAAGCAATGAGACAAGTATGTTGCTGCTGTCGGGATACTTTGCAAGATGAAGACTGCATCCAAAATGCATTTTCAACATCACTAATGAGACCCAGAGGTTTCTCCCCTGGGTCAGTGTTATCTCTGCTCTGAAGGAGGTGTGAGGAGGGTGGTAGGAACATCTGGACCCTGAGGTTCAGAGAAGCAAACCGAGCTGGGGGAGGGTGCACGGCAAGGGACCAGTCAAACAGTTTGTTCACAGGACCATGTTTCAGATAAGCTGTAACTGCTTGGCCAGGAGGCTTGGTATCAGTGGGCATGGCTGGGTGGAAAGCTCTTCCCAGTGTGCCACTGGGGTCAAAAGCAAACAAAAATGGGAGTGGGATGGAAGGGAAAAAAAGAAAAAGCAGCAAATATTATAACGGCATTTTCTCATGGGAAGGGAATATATTCTTCAGCTCTGGTAAAAAAGAAACAGAGGGGGCTGGGGCACTGCTATTGAGAAAGACTGAGAGCCTGGGAAAAGCACTTCTATAATGAGAGAGGGAAAAGATGAGGGTGATTTAGGATAAGAAATGTTGTCCTTGGCTTTGACTAGAAGGAGAGCAGGTCTGCTCCTCTTCTGACTCTTTATACGGCACCTATCATTGTAGGAAGAGAACAGACTCCAAACAGACTGTGAATATGGTTTATAAAAAACTCTCCTTATACTGGGAAAAGGATGCCTAGAAGTGGACTTCTCAGCCTTCCTTTATTATGAGAAGTAACCCCTCAGCTGGGGAAAAAAAAGAAATAAAATTGAAGCCCTTGTATGTGTTAGGGAAAAATAAAAGGAACATCAAAACACTTTGCTAATGACTTTGGGAGGAGAAATGGTGTTCAGAGAAGTGACTCCTGGACCTTGAAGCACAGCATTGGGGGAGGGACAGAAAGCAGCAACATTATTTTTGTTTGGGATTTAATAACACTTTGGTGGTCTTGCCATGCCCCTCGGCAGCCTTTCTGCAGATGGCAGCCTACCAGCTGGGGAATGCTGCCCCTCAAGCATTGGGGATATGCAGCGCAGCAAACAGGGAATCTGGGACTTACTGTAAGATTTATATTTCATTTCAGAAGCTTGATTGGGGTCCTGCCATTGGGTCAGTTGGTGTTAATCCCATGTTTCTATTTACCAGATACATTTCTCGCTCTGTTTTCTGGAATTCCCCTGCCAGGAGCTCTGATAGGTGATGCAGGCTGCATCACAGAGAGTTTAGCTTTCATTCATCTGCAGAAGAAACTAGATTCATTTGAAGTTTGCTGTTGCTTAAGCTCAAAGTCCCCCCCGCCCCCTATTTTTGGTTAATTTAATATCCATCAAAGGATGTTTTTACTCTTGGATGAAACTGTTTCTTTAAAGCCTGTGTTGCAAGTGACCTGGCGAAGCTGTGCACTGTTTCTGAGCCCTCTGAGAGCTCCCATGGCTAGCGCGGATTAAAGGAACTAGGTCAGATTTCTAAGCTATAGCATACGCGATGCTGCTGTTCCAGCTGGACTATCTATAAAAGCTGGAAAAGAAAATCAGAGTCCTGGAAAGAGGTTTTGTTGGATGCGCACTTCCCAGAACTCCCCCGAAAAGCAATCCAACTGTGCAGGCTGGAGTGGAGAAGCTTCAAAAGGTTTTTCCTAAGTCAACCCAGCCGGCTGAAATCCACGGGAAAGCTTGTAAGAATTTTGCTCACAAGCTGGACAGATAATGCAAGCAAGCGAAATGGAAGAAAAAGCATTTTTCTATGTGATGTCACTCCCAGCATTATTTTATGTGAACCAGTGCATAAATTGTATTTCTCCTTCAGCAAACATAGGTAGGAGGACTTTACCATCAATGGCAAAGCACTTCTCTCTGGGGTGGGACAGAAAGAAGTCCATGTGTATGCTGCAGCACTGCAGAATGGCTCAGAGTGTGTGAGTAAAAAAGGCTCCTCAGGAAATCAGAGAAACAGAACATGGCATGCTGTGGTCCTAGGCGGCAGTCTCCACTGACCAGGCAGAGGGACTATGCTGTCTATCTCATGAACTTTTTTGATCCCTAGCTTCTGCGAAAGGGTGCTAGCTGCTCAAGCCAGGCTGGAGCCTGGCCAAAACAACATCCTGATTCTGTGGCAAGTGCTCTGGGATCAGACCACATGTGATGAGTACCCCAGATTCGTGTTGCATCGGGAAGGGACTATTGTCGTGACCTCTGCTGTGCCCTGGGAAAGTCACTCGGCCATGGCTCACAGGAAGGAGAAAGCTTGCTTTCTCTAGATCCAGGATTTCCTCCTCAGCCCTTCCCCTCTCTCATGTGCTGCACCACATCTTACCCCACTCACTCTTGCATGCCAGGATCAAAAAGCAGCGTGGAAGCATTGCATGGGCTGCCAGCCTTCCTGTGCCAACAATGGGGCTGGGGCACAGCTGTCTTCGCCTACCCGATGAAAGAGGTGGCCCTGCTTCTGCCCCACACTGCCACTGCTGCCTGCACGGTACCAGCCTGTGAAGCTGCCTGCAGGACCAGGCAGCCCTGGCATGGACTCAGCACGGTGGAGCAGACTTCCCAGCGTGGGAAATTTCTAAAGAAGCAGCCTTCTATAAACCACATTTTCATTTCACTAGTCTAAATATATTTCAGTTTCAAAACACACACTTAAAAATAACTTACAGAAATATTTATATGGACACGGAAAGGAACTTTCCAGCTTTGGGGATTCAGCCTACAGCCCACGGCAGAGCCCGCAACTGCCTTCCTGTTCAGTCATTCTTTGCTTGTTATTGAGCCTTTTGTTTTGGGAGTGTTTGAGTCTCTTTTTCCTTAAGTTAGCTCGCTTCACTCCACCCTGCCTCATGGACTCAGCGGGCTTTGCTTCTGTGAGGTCAAGACTGATATTGCAGGATAGTTTTTCTCACAGTTGCAATCATCATAACTCTCTCGATGATACAGGTTTTCTTTTAGACCAACACTGGCTCAACTCGGACAATTCATGGGATGGGGCACAGCATGTATTTGGGAACTCCCTCTGTCGTTTCCTCGGCCCGCTCGGTGCTCTTCATTCGTCTGCCTGTCCCAGTTCACATGCTGCTTGGGGCAGACCTCAGCTTTTGGCAAATGTGTATCAGCCTTGCACATGGGGCCTAAAGGTGGCAGTTTGAATCTTTTAGGTGGTTTTGCAACAAGAGTGGAATAGTAGGGGTAATAACATAGCCTCCTGCCTTGTGGTTTTCACCATCGTTTATTCATTGTCGTCAATACTTTTTGCTGTGGCACTGTTAGCTATCTCGACATGTACCAACCACTTCCCCTCGTCTATACAGACAATCCCCTTTGCTAAAGAAAGGCTAGGCTCTTACTAAAGCATCACAATAAGGTCAAGTCCACAAGTCCATACAATACATCATATAGGACAGAAGCAGTCTGATGGGTCGGGACAAAGGTTGGCTGATAAGGATGTGTTGTGTCATTTGTCTGTGTGTCTTGGCTTTTCCAAAGACATCCCTGTAACCCAGGAATGCCTTCTAGGAGGTTTGAAATGTCTCAGTTTTTCATTTCACCAGATTTTATTTTTAAATCACGACTCAATGTTTGTTCAGTACATATTACAGGATTGGTGAGTATCTGTCCTATGTTTAGCAGGAACAAACATCCCAGAGGAAGGTGTGCTCGCTGTGATGAAGGGTGTTTGGATTACAAGAGAGGTCAGATGAGTGCAAACCCCATAGAAGCTGTATGTGCATTCAGTCTTGTTCAGTGCTGCAGGAGGAATTGCGCTTAAAACACGAAACTACTGGAAAAGTTCTTCTGCTACGAGAAACATTTGTGTTACTGTAGAGGCAGTAGCTAGCATAGGAAAAAGCACAAACACTTGATCAAACTAGCTCTGCGGTGTCTTTTATGGGAGCAGCTTGTGACACTTTAATGTGTCACCACCAATGAGTCTCTGGTTTTGATTTTCAAAGTGAGGTTCAGCACCCTACTGGTTTGCTAATGATTTTGCCTCTCTCTCCCCTCTGTATTTCTTTTTATATGTGGAGGCTGGAGCAGGGTATGTGGGTGAGTGTGTTTTAGTGTTTTTCGTGAAACTATAACCTAAAACTTCATACAAAGCAGTGGGAACAGACTCTAGGTCAGCAATTAAATGCAACTAGCTCTGAAATGTCACACAACATCTATTTAAAACAGTCCAAACTCCAGGCTTGGATTAAGATCCGGGCATTCCTAAAAACACAGGATTAAACTGAAAGCTCAGATTTCCTTTAAAAAAGAAAGCTTCCTGCTCACTGCCTGCATAGAAAAGATCAAAACCCTGAGCTAAAGAGAAGTGATGCAACAGCTTCTTCTGGGGTCCCGAAACCCCAAGGGTGCAGTTCAGTGCTTCAGTTCGCCTGGCAGCAAAGATGGGCAGAGGTTTCTGTCCCAAAGCATTCACTCCTGCCACTGCACTGAGGTTTACAGTGCCTTCAGTTTTGCTACTGCTGTCATCTGCAAGCTGGACCATGGAGTGGGTTACAAAGGGGCACAAAATTTGCTTTAATTTTAGAAGGATTTTTTTTTAAACCCAAACCATTTCAGCTCTCTCTGTGGTGATGTACACCGAGGTAGTGGCACCACTGGGGGTGAGGGGCAGGAGGAAGGACAAGCTGCTGCGCAGGGTCAGGAACACCAGACTGGGGCAGGAGCTTCATAAGCAGCTTTGCTGCTGAGGAAAACTGGTCATTGATACACCCCTGAGAGGGCAGAACATTGCAGGACAGGTTCAGGAACAAGCAGTCAGGCTTGGGAGAGGCAGAAAACTTTTAAACCAGCTTTGTGCTTGGAGAAAATGGATTCAGACTCAGACCCTGAGATAGTGGCTCCGAAGGGGATGAGCTGTTCTGCTCACCTCATGGTGGTGTCCTTTCCAAGGCTCATCCACTGGAGACTCAAGCAGGCACTTGTCATGACCTCTCATGGTCACAGGTGTTCAGGGCATCGTTTGTATCCCCCTGAGAGGGTTCCTTCCATAGCGTAGACCTAAGAATGGGTCAGTGCCAGACACTGGCAGGAGGATGGGGGCAGGCCTGGGGTGGGGTGGGAGCCCATGAGTCACCAGTCCTGCTTGGAGCAGGACACCTCTGCTCCATGGAAATCTCCTGTCTCAATGTGGCACTTCCTGACCCTATGTAGCTTTCTGAGGAGATTACAGCTTAGACTTGGCATGCCCAGGGACTGCAAAAGGATGTTCTTGTGAGGATTAGTGGCCAGTTTTCTTTCCAGAGGAGCTGAGGGAGTTGCATTATGTTTGCATCAGGAGTGAGAGCAAGGACTGTGCTGGAGGCAGTGATCCCCAGGGACTGCAGTGTAGGCGCTCCTGGGGGCCCTGCAGCAGGGGGACTAGCTCCCACCACGCTCTGGCGAGACCAAGCCAATGAACACACCAATTTCAGACCAAGCCAGTAGGGGTCACAGTAGGTCCAACAAATTCCCCATGCCCTCGTCTGGCCCAGCCTGCCCTCACGTCTTAAAACGGTTCACCACCGACTGACTGGTATTAAACCCTCCTGCTACTCAACAGCCTGAGCAAGCCCGACGAAGCCAGCTTGCCTTCCTGGAGGGAGCTATCAGCTGCCAGAGAGTTGGGCCGTGGCTTTGTTGTGACTCTCTTCCCCGGCGTGTGCTCCCGCTGTGGCTAATGTATGTATCTTGGTGGTAAAATCAGTCATGAGGGTGTGGACGTATTTTCTTCCTATCATTGCACAGAGGGGAAATAGTAGATGTGCCAGCTTGTCGGGCTTCCTTATCTTCCCAGACCTCTCACCTTCATCCTCCCTGTGCCAAGTTCGTGCTAGAGGATGTTCCTGCTGCCTGAAGGTGATTGGGTCTGCAGGGGACTTGGGTTCATGTCTGCCTGTGCTGCATCATCCCCATACCAGAAACTGCTCTAGGAAAGTTGCCTGAGCATCTCCATGCCATAATCTGGGTGGATCCCTGTTGTCCTGGGCTCTCTTGGGGTCTTCCGCAAGAGCTGGGACATTCCCCTGTGGAGGGACATGTACTGTGGAGGCAGGTAGGTTTGCAGTCAACGAGTCCATGTCCATGCTCAGCTATAACTCTATGAGGAAACTGCAGGCATGGCAAATGTAAGACCAGATTTGTAGTTCTGTATACAGAGATACTGGGAATTTCCTTTCTCCATTTCTAGCAATGGTATCTTGGGCAGGGAAGAAACAGAAGTCAAAACCTCTGGTTTTCTTAAGTGAATATAGAAGCCATGAAGCTCTGTATGCCTGCACTGAAGGCAAGGTCTGCACAGGATCAGGCTGTGTTTGGCTGGTCTCTCACAGGCTACTGGACGTCTTGCCAGGGCACCTTCCTTGGGGAGGGCTTTCTGGGCATGATGCATTGGTGGCTTTGGCACCCACCGTGGCTATGATGTGGGACGCTGCCTGGTGGCCCCAAGTGCCCACGCTCTGCTGTGGAAAGCATGAGGTGGCTGTGGCTGGGTGAGCTAGGCAAGTGAAGCCTCATAGCTGGTTCCTGAAAGTCTCTGCCACTGGAGGGGGACAGAGCTCCTCGCTGCTCAGGTAGGTCCCCCCCACCCCCTCCAAGAGGAGACCCTCCCATGCCGTAGGGCTTTCACCCAGTTCAGCCTGATGGATGGGCCACTGCTTGCAATGCCGCGCCCTGGAGTGGGTCATCGCGGGATTGCGCTTTTAGCAGAGGAGGGGAGCGTTTGGCAAGAAGGCAGCTTTTCACACAATAGCAGTGAATCCACTGAACGCTGTTGAGCCTGCCACCATGGGTGGCCCAGCACGTCCAGGGAGGAGTGCTGCACAGGAGCCCAGCAGGGGTGGGGGCCAGGTTGTCTCTGGAGGTGGATGCAAACCCCCTTTGCGCTTCACCTGTGTTCCTGGTGGTCTCTGATTTCCAACTGCTTTGGACAGGCCATTCCCATCACCTTTGGCCCTTGGAGGGACACCATCTATTCCATTAGTCCATGGTTTGAATTGCTTGAGCAGGGCAATGTTGGTGTTGTGCCTTATCCCTGGCCAATCTGCAGATGCTTTCTGCGTATCCTGGGGGGATATGTGCAGTGTGGGTGCTACATCAGCTGGGTTCAGTGCTGTGCTGGGCTAGCCAAGACCACCCGCAAGAGGTGCTGCACAGGGACACCATTGGTGAGGGTGGGTGCTGGGCTCTGGAATGGCGCATTTTGCCTGGCAGAGCTTCCTGTGGAGTGGTGCCAGCAGAGGGTCTCTCCAGGGAGACATGGACTCAGCTCTGGTCAAGAGGAGGCCACCTGGGCGGCTTGTGCCTTGTTCACTCACTGGGCTCTTGTGCTGCTGTTGTGCCAAATACAACAGAGACCTGGGTGGCAGCTCCCCCGCACATTTCAGGAGGGTGTGGCGAGCTGGGAGAGGCTGTTCCCACACTGGGGTACCCCGAGGAACAGGCACCTCTCTCCTGACCAGCTTGCTACGGCCAACAAGACCTGATCGATGAATGAAGCGAGGTTTGGCATGCTGCCATCGCAGGCTGCATTGTGCAACAGTTTGTGATGCAACTGAACTTTACATAACCTGACGCAACACCTATAGCTGGAGTTTAAAGCTGCAGGTCCTGGGTCATTACTGTATGGTGCATATACCTCCCCAGTGTATACATGCATGAGGTCAGCCAGTGTGTGGACAGTAGCACCGCTCCGGGCAACTCCAGCTTTGCTCTTGGGTTTGAAATTGCTGCAAACAAACAACCAACTGTGGCTCGCTAAGGATGAATAGACCAAGGGCAGAGGCAAGAGCCAGGTGTATTGCCGATGGCAACTGTGGAAATGTCACCCGTGCAGCTCAACTTGTGCCCTTCACTCCTGCGTACAGCTGTGGAAATGTCACCCGTGCAGCTCAACTTGTGCCCTTCACTCCTGCGTACAGCTCATCCAGCCCAAATCCTCTTTCTCCACTCCTGCCCCTTAGCCCCAGCTGGTCCAGCCCTGGGCCCCAGCTCAGTCCCTGTCCTGCAGCCCCCTGATGCCTGTGATAGCTCAGTCCTAATTTGAAGCTCCTCTCCCCCAGATGCTCCTGAATAGCTTCCTCTTTTCAAGTGGAATCACGACTTGGAGATCCATGCTATGTTAGACAGGCTGCCTTGGACTCTGCAGAGCTGATGCTTAGCCTGGTGCCTTCGGAAAGGTGGCAATACCCGTTTCCTGGGACAGGACACTGACAGTCTGCAAGACAGCAAAATGTAAGCTAATTGCCTTAAAACTGCCCATGGCCTGACTTCCACTGTTGTCCATCCTGAACTTCAGGCCAAAGTAATTCCTCATCTTTTCTCTGACATTAATCATATTTAAGCTAAAAGAATACAGAGCGGGGTTGCTGCCTGTTGTTTTCTGTACAAGCAGTGAGAGTTTGCAGCTGTTGTGAGGTTTGGCGTGTGCATGGTGCCCAAGCAAGCAGGGGGAGTGGAAGCATGTCAGGGAAGAAAGACGAGCCACAGAAAATAACCGATCACAGTGCCTGCTTTTCCCTCTGCATCGGGGGGATCCTGCAATGTCCCTCACCACCATAGCATCGGGCCAGTCTGGGTAGCATATCTGCCAACAGCAGTAGCTTCCTTGGGCTTTTCTGTCTTTCCCTCTACCCTCCTGGCTTGTCCGCACTGGGGGACATGGTTCCCATGCAGGCAAAAGAAAGAAGCAGAGCCTGGAAAGAGCCACGTCTTTTTTTTTGTGTGAGGATCAGGCTGGCATGACCCCAAGTATCACCTGGCTTTCCCTCCCTGCCTCAGGGGAAGCTAACCCTGGACATCTCCAGTGCTGCCAAGTTTGCATGGAAAATGCCACTAGCAGGAGCCAGGCAGCAACTTCTTCTAAAACCTGACTGGGAAGGAACAAGCTGGTATCCCCTTTCGGATGTGACTCCATACTTGTGACTCACTGCCGTTTCGGTACCTTTCCAACTGCACTGTTGCACCTGCAGCCAGCACTCGGATGCCTGGCGAAGCCTCTTCCTTTACAGCTTTTTATGCCAGGCCCCAATGATGTAACACTGCAGGTGAATTTCCACAGCTCTGCCAGAATATACTGTGGTGCCAGTGTGGTGCCAGAAGGGTGATGTGAAAAATGCCTTTCCCCACTTGGCTACTTGGATCATACCTCTGCATGGATGGACTATCCCTCCATTTTCCTCCCCTAAGATACATGGGCTGCCTTTCTCAGCTGCCTATCATGCTCTCCAGAAGTGGCACACATAAGATGTTTTCGTGCTTGACCATGAGCAGAGGCAGTGCCTGCAGAGTAAGCAAGCATCACGAGGCACCTCTGCTGCTCTCCTGTGGTGCCAGCTGAGATCCCCCATGACACAGGGCGCTCACTTATACCTGCCCTGGCATCTGGCTGCTGCATTCTCAGTGGCCCACAGAAAGACTGGGTTCCCCTGACTGCTGCGTGGTGCCGGTCTCCTTTCTCTGGTTTCCTTATCATCAAAGTGGGGATGAGAGGAGAGACGTACCCATTCTTGCAAGCTCTGGGCAGGGCTCACACTGCACCCCTGCAGCTGAGCTGCCTCGGATGGAGCTGTCGGGCTCTGTGGCCAGTGCCTTGCCAGGAACAGCAGCAGGGATGGTGAGCACAGTGGTAGTCTGGGGAGACAATGCAGCCTGGTGTGAGATGCACTGGGAGATGGTGACAGCAGTGGGGGCTGCAGAGGGGCTCCAGTGGCTTTGGCAGTAGGGGTGTTTAGGAGACAAGCTGTGGGCAAAAGGCAAAGAAATAAATGCAGTGGTTGAAGCTGGGAGACAATATTGCGTTTCACCAGGTGATCACAGCACTGATGTGGGCTGGAGGAAGGTGGGGGCTGACCCTGAGCAGAGGTGGGTCAGGGCGAGGTTGGGTGCTCCTGGAGCAGGGCAGGAGAGGTGTGAGCCAGCCTGCCCACCCAGGACCCTGAACAGGAAAGCAAAGGCATCACATCGTCCCTTGTGGACAAGAGAGAAGAAAGGAGGTTGAAGGCCTGAAGCTGTGAGCAGAGACACTTGCCGGCAGTGGTGTGAGCTATTTCTGTGCTGTGGTGAGGCCTCGACACCACCAACCATGTACATACAACAACCTGGGTGTTTGAACTCCACCCAGTGAGGATTCACCTGCATAAGAGCAGCACCTGACATGGAGATCACCAGGTGCCCCAGATCAGTTCACAGATATTCTGGGAGGATGCATAATCAAACCAGCTGTTCACATCCCTAAGCTAAACAGCCTCCAGGGAGCAAATAAATGGTTAAGAAGACAGGCTGAAGTGCTGGAGGAGAAAGCAATGTTTATTCCATGCTCATGGCCAAGTTGCAGTGGGAGAAGCTGCTGTGTATACTTGGTAAGTGCTCATCTGTGACCGTGTGGCTCTTCATGTTTTGTCTAAGAAAGAAAGAAAAACAAGAAATGGTGATCAGAGTGGGATTATAATCCAGGAATATGGTGACTGCTAAAAAGATAAAGAGGAAACCACAGACTAGTGGTTTCTGTTAAACCAGTGGGTGAAATGTTTGCTGAGATGGTGGAAGTTTCCCCAAATCCTCCCTCCATAAAGGCACTTGTGATAGCAATGCATTTGAGCTCCTGAAAAATGCAATTAAAAAAAAAGGAAAATGAAACAATTTCTAAATATGTGTTGGGGGGGTTAAGGAAATTACTAATGTATTGCCAATTTGGAGAGAGTTTAAATGCTGTGTCAAGGGAGCAGTTAGTATGTGGTATGTAAAATGAAGCAATTCAGAAACGGTTATTAGCTGAGGCTGATTTGCCCTTAAAACGTGCTCTAGGAACTGCTGTGTCAAAGGATACAGCTACTCCAGAAGACAGGGAGTTGCAACAGCATCAAATAGCCTGAAACAAAACTTTTATTGTACCCCTTTTGGGGTCCAGTCACCCCTTTGGGGTCAAAGTCTTTCAGGATAATATCAGAACTGAAAATATTCACCAGAGAAAGCTTTGCTTGAAAGAGAAATGTGTTTTTAATTCCACTATGTTTCTGAGGATGCATCTGTGTGACAACCTGTATAGGGGCAGAACAACAACATGGGCAGGACCTGGGATGCTTTCAGGAGTTACCGAGGGAGAATGTGGTGCCAGTGAAGAGGAAGGAGGTGGTGGTTCCCCAGTCACCGTGAACAAACATGGGCATCTTTTGCCTAGGTTTGGCTAAGCAAAACCTATCAGCCCCATGGGGATGCTGCCTAATAGCAAAAAAAAAAAAAAATACCCTGTGAATAATGCAGACAAGGTTTTACTTTGGTATGACAGGCTAGTGCTGCGACAGCTTCCATGCCCGTGTTCTGGTGGAGGGCCATGGACCAGCTATTGCAAAGCATTTCTAATGTTCAGCGCTATGCAGACAGCATATGGGTTAATGGAAGTGACAACGAGGGATGTCTGCAGAGGTGCCAGTGAGGCTGTCAAGAATGGCTGGACAGCAAATGACGGAAAAGTTAATTTTCCAGAGGTTCAGCCGTGTACTGTGGGACTTGCAGATGATTTTCATAAATCACCAGTAATGCTTGAGGCTATTCTCAAGGCACCTCAGCTACAAGATATGTCACAATTATCTTCCTTTCTGGGGATAGCCAGTTATTACCAAGGGGTCTTGCCCAATACATCGACACTATTACACTCCCTAAATAGACCAGTGCACAAAGGACAGAAGTAATGTTGATCCACATGATGTACCAACACTCCAGATGAAGCAAAGAACTTTGGATTATCAGAAAGTGAAACTCTGCTTGTAAAATTAGCTTGCAGCAGTTCCCCATGGGCCTGAAACACTGATACTGAAAGCCAGCCGTCAGGGTAAGATACTGAAAAGACCTACACTTGGGGCTCTCTGGCATCAGTCTACAGCACTGTGCTCACACCCAGAAAAAAGATCCACGCATCATCTTGGGAGGTCAGCAGTTTAACTGCAGCTTATCTCAAGAGGAAACAATTTGCTCTGGTTGCAAATGTCAAACGCTGGCTTCAGTGTTAGCAGTAACAGCCTGGTTAGGGAGAAGGAAGGTTTTCTGGGGTACTCCCTGATCTGGTAGTGTGGTAGGAATACGTAGTGACTGGTACTGCAAGCACCTGGCAAGTGACAAGTACCCTGATGCACTGTGAAACTGAGAGCAAGCAAGGCCTGACTGAGGCATCTGATGAAAGGATGAGGAGATGGGCTTAGCACACAGCCTCTTTGAGCCTTCTTGGCTGGAAGGAGAGTACTGAAATACGTGTCCAGGTTGCCTAACGTGTGGCACCAGAACAGTTACTGTAACAAATCTCAGGTCTAGTGTACTCCAAGAATTACATGATGGCTCTCTGGGAATAATAACTATGAAATTTCTGGCTGGAAATTTGGTTCAGTGGCCAGACACTGATACACAAATCGAAGGAATGACAAAACAATGTCAAGGGTATTAATAAAGATAGTTGGGAAATTTTCCATCAGAATAATTCTCCGATGGAAAATGCCCTTTTCACTAACTCAGCAGTTTCTGTAAGAAAATTGCAAATTTCCATTGGGAAAATCAAACTGAAGTATCCTTGGCTCTTCTTCTGTGAGAAGAAAATAAAATTGCTGAGAGCACTGTAGGCAAACCAGCAGAAGTCATCTTTCTGTGCAGCTCTCAGCCACCCAGCCTTCCCCTCAGGTCCAGAAATCAGAACTGCAGCTGAACAGTCAGAGGTGCAAGAAGGCTGGGAGATGGGAAGTTGACCCACTGAGTTTTTGACAGCTCACCTGCACCAGAAATCAAATAAGTCCCTACCAGATGGGCAGCCAGGAAGCCAGAAGTTTTCATTTTGGTTCTTGTGAAGTATGATTTTTGTGGAACTCTAATGAAAACAACATTTTTGACTTTTCAGTCTAGTATTTTCCTTAAAAAGAAACTCAGTTACTATTGTTTGCTTTCTGGCTGGAAGGGATGTCTATTTCCCAGCCAGCTCCGGGTATCAGCGAACACTACACTTGCTTAAATATTCTTTGTATTCTCAGGAATGGCCAGCTGCTCTAGGAAAGCAAACTTAGAACTGGGCCATTTACAGGACATATGTTTTTGATTGCAGGAAATGCCCCTTGTAAATGTCCTGAAGTGCTGTGTATGAATGCTACTAATTTAACACAGACTGGGAAAGTGTTAAGATTAGTATTTTCATGGACAGGAATTCCTACTTGCATTGTAAGTGATGAAGGGTCACTTTTTTGATGTCCAAAAAGCTGTGTGCTTTTATCTAACAAAATAGTATCAGCCCTATCACATAAGCTCCTTGCGGTCCTGCCATAAGAGGAACAGTGGGAAGATTTGTTCAAACCTCTGATTCAGTGATCCAAACCAGAAGTTTGGATAAAGTTAGCTTACAGTAAAAAGCTGTGAATTCTCTTTTGGCCTGGGAAGGACATGTTAATACAGATCTCTACTACCGTCATCCATGATCTTGGGACACAGATTTTTCTTGCTTGGACTTGCTAACACCTGATTTCCAGGGGGGTGTTTGAAAGTGATAGGATCAAAGTGGCCCCACATAGTCATGCATGACTCTGCTGCCTTCAGATTGGAAAAAAAATCTGGGCAAGAGGTAACTGTGAAAACCTGGGGAAATCTTAAGCGAATTATATGACAGCCTTCTCCTCTGTCTTATCAGGTGGAAATGGCATTGGGAGCTGTGGAATTAATTAGAAGAATGGAGTGATTGAATTGGGCCCTGTTATCAGTAATAATAATGATCTGTCACCTTTGTGGAGAGGCTTGTGATCATGAACGCAGAAGTAGGTCAGCTAGCAATTATTCAGTTAGCAACAATGGGGACATGAAGCATCTTGGAAAGACTGAGACCCTTTCTAACACGTCTGCAAGCTTTTTAGACATCTGATTTAGTCTTCCACATTTAGAAACGTTGGTTGGAATCTCCTGGTGTTTCAGTTTCCTGGTCAGTAAAGTGCAGATGCCTTTGTTGCAAGGATATAAAGTTTAACTGGTTCTTGTCATGAAGGACATTGGAGGTGTTATGTGTTGCAATCAAATGTTTGCTTTACCACACTTGTGTATTGATTTTTGGAAGTTCTTCTGCTTTTCTCTGGAACGCTTACCTTGGCAATCAGACCTCAAGAAGGAATGATACTGATAGGTAGAAGTGGCCTAATGACTTGGTGCTGCTCTGCACAGCTTGGTGGCAGGGTCAGCTTCTTCATTGCCATTCCTCTGTCTTAGTGGAAATATTTGTCCTGGTTTAGTTCTTTGTAGGGATCTTTGTTTCAGAACTCTAAGAACCTCTGTCTTTTGTTGTCAGTTGGGATCTGTCTCTTTCAGCAGTTGGCCATGGCATGATGGTACTAACCTCCAAGAACTGGCCCAAAGGACCATAAAGGAGCTTTGCTTTTCGTTGGCTGACTTTCAGTTTGCCCCTGCTCTCCTGCAGAGCTCACAGTCTTGGCCTTCTTGTGTTTGAGCTGTGGGATGGCCCTTCTCTGTCAGGGCCAACCTGTCGTCCTCTCCTTTCCCCTTCCTGAGCTTTCACCTCTTGCAGGTTCCCCACCAGACCCAGCTCTGAATGGATTAATTGCATTTCTAGCAGATAAAGATCAGTAGAGCCATCACAGGCGAGGCTGGGCTTGGCTCCCTGGTACAGGGTCAGTTATCATATGATGATCGTCTCACTTTATGCTCCAAAACACATCATCTTCCATCAGCCTAAGAGAGGTGACTAACATCAGTCTTCTATGGTATACTCTGTTTCCTAGGAAAAAGATTGTTTCTTAATGGGAGAAGAGTGTTTTCTTTGGGATATAAGTCCCTTTGTGGAGAAGGAACACTGCAAAAATGTGCATTGCTTTTGTTAGCAGAAAGTGGTAGGACTTGTGGTGTTGGGTCCTTTGTCACAGGCCAAAGCCTAAGTAAGTATGGCTGTTTCCCATCATGGTAGAAGGCTCCAGGGCGTCCAAGAAGAGGGCGTTCACATGAGCTCAGAGGGCCATGAGGATGTTTTGTACAAGAACCTGTTACATCCAGTGCAATGCAGTTATTCTCAGCAGCAAATCTTGGGGAATTGCGTAAATGTAGAGGGATATGCTTGTATGTATTTCTGAGTCATGTCCTGTCAGTACTTCCTGCACCAGTTACAGGTGTGGGTTAAAGGGAGGGGGGGGGGGAGAAAAAAAGCCATGAAAAATGGTGTTCTGCAGAAATCCCAGAGACCATGAGCTTTAATGATACAAATTCAACAAAGTCTTAATATAAGGTTTGTATCAAGTTTATCAATCTCTTGCCCTTCCTTGTGGCCGTTCTGCAACTTAGCTAGAAAAGCACAAGCACCTTGGGGTTTGGGGAACTGTCTCACTTTTTGTCCCTCTTACCATTCCTCATGATACTGGTCGTACATGGGGGTAGCAGCTGATGCATAAGACCTAAGACAGCGGAGTAATTCATTGGCCGGATTGCTGAATTTATAGAGGGGATTGGATGACAGGATAATGAGGTTCTGGACTGGAGGAATAAAGCTCACAATATTGAATTTTGGATGCTCCAGTTGGTGGTATTGCCAAAAGGGACATGAAATGTGATGCCATTTATGTTTGGTGCAGCGCACAAATTAATCCTGGTTAATACACACGATTCTGCTAAATGAATCCCTGTTTCAGGTTGCCCATATAAATCCACCAGCAAACTTCTTTCCCTTTTGATTTGCTTAGAAAGAATGCTGAAAAGAAATTCCGTAGTTTTCTTTTCGCCCTGAAGCACCTGACACTGGCCATGGCTAGAGACAAGATGTGGTGGGATGCTGTGGTGATTTTAGTGGCATACGGAAACTCCCACAAGGCCTGCCTGACATACCTAATGCATATGTTCTAGCCTTAAGGAAATGCCAGATCTTGGGTCAGGAAAGTATTTCTATCCAAATCAGATTGACAGGAACAATTTTTTAACCTTCTGTAGTGTGTGGCATGGTCTGCTTTCCCAGGGCACTGGGAGATGTTCCTGTGAACTGCAGAGGAGAACAATGATATATTTCATGATGTGGGCAATGGACGGGATGGGGGTGAACGTCCTTGTGATCTCTCTGGATCAACCTGTAGTTGTAGGGACTGGGACAGATGGCCTTGGTGCTCCTACCCAGTCCAGTAGCCCTGAAGGTGACAAATAACTGCCTGACTCTTCCCTGCCTGATGTTTAAAGGATGTCTTCTGCTTTGCTTTAAAAGTTACCTGCATTGTGTGCAAATTTGGTGTCCCCTCTATTGGTTCAATATAGAGCAGCATCCCATTCCCCTCCAGAGGCAACACTTCTGGGCTTTGCACCCCAGGTCTCATCTGCGATGGGACACATTCCCACCCTTGCAGCTGTGGCAGTTCAAGGGAAGTGATTAGCTCCCGCATCCTGGGAGGGGACCCTGTGTGTGTCAGTCACCGCTAACCCTGCAGTGGCACAGCCAGCGTGACACTGCCCTTGGCAAGGTGAAGGGTTTTCTCCTGGGAAATGTTTCAGAAAGCAGCAGTATCTCTGTTGTGGCAGGTAGAGCTCCTCCCTGGCCTCGTGCTAAAGCAGGCCATTGTGCGTGTGCCAGTGAATCACCCTGAGCACATTCAGAAACACAGAGATGATGTGTCATGTGAATTGAGGGTGCAAGAAAGAAACCAGGGGAGTTTCAGGGACTGGCTGTGCAAGTGGTCAGGAACAAGATGGCTATTTATTATGTGGAGGCCTTGTTTGTGCAGAGGGCTGTATCAGTGCGCAGACCAGCTACGTAGGGCATGCACTGAGCATTTCAGCAGTAATCCTCACCACAGGCCAGCGTGCTGCAGCATTCCCCTCTTCTCCCTGTGGAGGAAGTGGGAAGGGTGGTTGGCAGGATCCACACAGCTGCCTCGTGCCTCCTCCAGCTTGTCTCAGCACTCCTACTGCTAGCTTTGCGGTACCCCTTCAAGAAGCTTTTTTATAGCTAAACCACACAGTGAACCCTAAGCCCATGCATTAGCCGGAGCTTTTTGTGATGTGAGGCTGCTCCTGGGAGTCTTCACTTGAAGGACCTCCGTGCTCCTTTGTTTTCTGTTTCAGAGAAAACCTTGATTGTTTGAGCAACTGCATGTGGCTGGGATGGGTGCTGGCATGAAATAGGAAACCCTCCCTCTCTGCCTGTGAGGTTCTAGATCATGTCCCTGCTTATAGAATGCTTTATGGATGGGGCTCATTTATTTTCTAATGCAACATAGACTAGAGGAAACCTCCAAAAGTCCTCGCTGCTGTCTGCCCCCATAGGTTTATATAGGAGTTACTTCAAGACTGTAGCCCTTTGTAACTGTATTAAGTGTAAACACAACTATGTATGGTTTGCCTGCTGCTTAGCTCATGCCAACCACATCCAACCTAGGAAGAAGGCAGAAATTTTTCAATGGTGAAGGCAACTTTTCAGTGGAGCACTCTATTGTGAGTGATGATGTCTCATCTATTTCTTGATGTCTTTGGACTGAAACCTTCCAGAAGGTACGCCTTGCTAGATGCAAATAGTTGGGATCAGTAAGGGAGGAACTGAGACTCAGTTTCACAGCTTACTTTATGTATGAGGTGCAAATCCATTTTGGCCTGAACATCTGAATCCAGGTTTGGCCCCATCTAAACGTAATGGCATGTGGTGCTTTGGAGAGAGTTCATCTTTTCTCGGGCTGAGAACCAGTGACCATGTGGCAGCTCCTCACAGACAGAAGTGCTTTGCTCCTGCCGAGGGTGAGCACTGGTATTGGGGTCAGTGGGGACACAGCCAGCGTGGGGTACACTGAGCTGCAGTTTGCTGTGTGAGTAGGAGCTAAGGTCCACTGCATCTGCCTGTGCCAGTAACCCCACTAAGCAGGCTGCTGCTGTATCCTCCCAGGCTCTTCCTTGGATCTCTTTTGGAGCTTAGATCTGTAAGTATGGGGAGACGTGGTGCTCTGTGCAGGGATTCCCATGCAACACCAGCTCTGACAGCTGGGCAACAGCTGGTTGCAGATGATTGCCAGCATTAATAAAGGAGGCTATGTGATGGATTCCCTTACGTAGGGGTCACTAAACAAACAGAGCTTGAGGAAACCCTGCCTACTCCAGGAGCAAATGCAGCACAAAACCTCTTGTTGTCTGACAGGCCAGCAGCGGGTCCTTCTCTGCTGCGATTTGCAGCTAATCCCATGTGCAACAGCTTCAGAAACTGATCTGGTGAGAGCAGCTCTTCTGTTCACCCATGACCAGCCTGCTCGTTGCAAGGGAAACATGGATGCTGAGGAGCAAGATGATTCCCCTGGGGGGCCTCCTAAATGATTTTTTAGTGCCTTTTGGGAGAACCTGGGGCAGACTGAGGCAAAGCTTCCATTTTTCATGTACTTGTAGGCAGAGATATGTGGATATAGGGGATGGGAAAGCTTGCCCAGGTCTCTTGGGATGGTCCCAGATGTATTATGTTATGTCTTAAAAGGGTCGTGGGAGGGGGAACAGGCCATAGTTTCCACTTTTCTAAATCCATGGGCAATGTAGCCCTCATACTGGCCCCTGGCAGGCCCCTGTGCTCATGAGGAGAGCTCTTCCCCTGTCCCTGGGACCAGGGTCACCCTTGAACAGGCAGGTCCCCTGTGGGGTCTGAAGGACAGCCTCCCAAAACCCACCAGGCATCCCCTCTTGAAAGCCAGGCAGCTGCTGAGCTGCCTTCACACGGGCCACTTCACTACAGAGCCTCGTGGGCAAACCTAAGGGTACTGAGTACCAGGAAGGGTGGGGATCCTCTGCAGTCTCCCATTCAAGGCCCAATCTCTCCAGTCTTCCTCATCCTCTTCCTCTTTGCTCTGGGTCTCCCTGACACCTCTCAGCCTGCTGTTCATTCCCAGCCTGGCTGTGCCCCTCACCAGGGCCGTGGAGGCTGGAGGCCAGAGCTGGGCAGAGGGTTAAGAGGCAGATGGGAGATTGTGGCCGTCCCATCCCGCTGCTGGAGTGAGGGAGGGCAAGTCACTGATCTCCCAGCAGGAGTGACACAGGAAACCCATAATTACATGCTTGTGACAGCAACGCTGGGTCATCTTAACCATGCTGCTGCCATGTCAGAGATGCTGCCTCTTGGGATTAAGGAAAATAAACAAGCTGAAGCGGCACTGGCAGCAGCGGTGGGTCTGTCCGGTGATTGCCTGGCACTTCCCAGTGTAGTGGCCCTCCCAGCACTGGCTGGCCCAGCTCTGGGGAGGGTGTTATGGGGGCCAAAGGCTCAACAAACAAGCTCATCCCAGTAGACCCTGATAGATCCATCACTTGCACTGGCAGCTTAGAGTCCTCTCGCTTTCTCAGTGGCTTTCAAAACACTGACAGTAGTGGGTGACACCTTCACCACCCGTTGGAAGTTGCTGCACTTTCTTCCCCCTGTGTTTTACAGCAGTGAGCTGAAGCACAAAGGAGATTCATAAAAAAGCATGCAGGGAGTCAGTGACAAAAGTGGGCTTCAAGCGCAGTGATGCTGCTTCCAGACCCTGGTGTCCTGACCCTTGCTCTGCTGCTCCAATGCTAGTGCTCAGCCCTTCTTCTCCACTTTGGAGGGGAGCCCTAGTGTCCTGCCCTGCAGTAACCCTGTCCACTATGCTGGCTGAGTTTTATTCTGGTGATCACTAAACATCTCCAGTTTTGCAGTATGAATTTTGCTTGCGCAGTTCCCTGTCCTCATCTCCTTAATGAAGTGACTCCACCTCTGTTCCCATCCCCACCTATTGGAAAAATTCTGGACATCCTTTTCAAAGACAAACTTTACATCACACTGACCCGTCTTGCAGAGAAAATGGGATTTAGTAATGCTGAGCTCAAACCACTCTTCTGATACTCTGAGCTAAGCCAGGATAATTTTTCTCCCTTTTAAAAACTTACCCTGCTTTCATGATTAAAAAATGTGGACCAGCTCTTTTTTCCTCTGGAAAAATACACCCTTCTCACCCCCCCCAAGCTTTTCTTTTCCATTTGGAAAGCTTAGTCCTTTCATTAAGATTTGCAGCTCTTCCAGCATTTCTTTTCCCCTCACTTACTGCCCCCTCCTCAGTGGGAAATTATCCTTCCTTTGAGTCCTTGCAGTGTTACTCCAGCAAGGACTCCAGTGTTACCATTCCCTCTTCCCTGGGACCTGAGGAGATGTGCCAGCCCCATAACATGGGCGTGCAATGGAAGGACCCAATATATTTCCCAAGGACAGGCAGCCCAGTTAAAAATCAGAATGGCTGAGCTTCAGAGCAATACAAGGTTTGTGAGGATGGCTGCCTTGGCAAATGTAGTCAGAGAAGACAGGGTTTGGGCTAATTCAGCTTTTCTTCCTCCTAGATACAGGGCTCTGCCTGGGGCAGCCCTAACAGCAGAGCCATGAGGTGGCGGAGAGATGCTGTGGCCTTACTGAGCTTTGCCAGATGGTGTTGTAGTGGGCAAAACCATCCCATGTCCTTGGGAGGGCCCCTGTGTCCCCACTAGCCAGAGTCTGGGAAATGACATTGACACTGGACCGAACTTCCCCCTTGCAGACTGACGGGCCAGCATGGGAAACAGAGAGTTTGGGACTTAGGGATAAGCAGGTCCCCAGTGCATCCCCAGAGAGTGAGGGGAGTAAGCCCCAGACTGGGGGCTCCAGGCTTCAGCCAGCCCCTAATCCAGTGTACAGCTGAGAGGATCAAGAGATAGAAAGGTTGCTCACTGTAAATCCTTTTGAAGTCGGTTCCAACTCTTTTGCTGGGAACTTGCTGGCCTTCGTGCCAGAGGGGATGCTAAGCTGAGGAGCCACGAGAAGCAGGGGTGTGCCCCCCCGTGGGGCCTCGGGCTCTGAAAAACCACCTGCTTACCCCAGGGGCCACTGCTGCCCGAGTGCCCTAAAGGCAGCAACAAATGATGCTGCCAGGCTGTGTGTGTGCGTGTACGGGGGTGAAAGCATCAAGCTTGTTGAAGGCCCTGTGCCAGAGTCCCCCCCTGCCTGGCTGGGAGGGGGCAGGAGGGTCTCCAAATGCTTCTCACCAGGACAGCTCAGCCAAGGAGACAGCCGGCACAGGGGCAGCCAGGTGGGCATGGCTCCAGCTCCGACCCTCTGCGGCTGCGGGTTGCAGGACGGCTTGCTGCTGGCTCTGCCCTTATACAAACACGCTTTGCTTCCCTTGCCTTTTCTCTTAATGAATTCCTCCTCTCCCGGCTGTTGTTTTTGGCCTCTGGCTGACTCTGTGGTTTTCCTTCTCCAGCATGTGATACAAACACTGCTTGCCGGCTGCTTCCTCCAGGTGATGGACACCTGTAGCTGGCCCTGTGTCCCTGGATGGGTCAGGGTTGATGACGATGGGTCACGAAGCCAGTGCTGTGCTGCAGACTTGCTTTGGTGCTATTTGGGCTGTCTGCAGAGCATGACAGGCCAGTGCATGGGGCTATGAAAGGGCTCTGCGTAAAGAAGCCAGTGTTCCCTGAAGTGAGAGGGACATGGGGATGTAGGAGGGGGAAGCAAGATGGTGGCACTGGGCTTGCTGCAGGGCTGGACCCTTCCTGAACAGCACAGGCTGGTGAGCCAGAGCAGTGCTGCAGCCCCCAGGCACCTTCCAGCAAGGCAGGGGTGACTGGAGAGCAGTCACCCTGTGTACTGGCCCTTAAAATCCCACACTGCCAGCCTGAAGCGTGCAACAAATTGGTAGAGTAAGTAAAAATACCAGTGAAGCAAAGCATCCGTATTTAACAGCCCTTCCCCTCCTCCGCCACTTCCAACTGCTTACCCTTAAAATTCCTCTTGGGACACAACTCTAAGCTTTCCTCTGAAACTACCAAGACTAGAAACTGCCTTTCTTTTTCAGACAAGACCTGAAAAATTTCTTCCCTCAGTGAAAGCAGGAACTTTAAGGAAAACCCACACTAGCACAAGTCCCATCCTAATTTGGGTGCCTCTGCCCCTTGCTCGTGCCCTTCTCTCCCTGTTACATGGGGCAGGCTCCTCTGCAGATCTATCCTCCCCAGCCAGTATCTGTCCCTGCTCCCAAGGCCAGTGCTCCCAAATCGTGGCCCAACACTGGCCGGCTGTTGACCCCAACTAGTGCTGCCCACAGCATACAGCCTCCCTGGCCCCTCTCCCCAGCCTGTGTTTTTTATCCTCCCTCCTTTTTTCCATGAAAAGTAAAACACACAGTCCCGCTCCTTCATCTGCCCGTTCTGTGCTCTCCTGCAGCTTAGCCCCCTTTTTCCTTCTTTCACGGTATTTCCTGCCAGCGCAGGGTTTGCACAGTCTCAGAGCAGACGCTGCAGGAATCCCCTTGCATGGAGGAGCAGTGCTGATCACTGCTAAATGGTATCACCTGTAAGGGACTCCCCTGGGATACAGCAAAGCAGGCGTAAGGTATAGCCTCTATTTCTGGAGGTGCAGAGTAATTTTCCTGACTGGGTGACACTGAACACCTTGTTTAAAAATAGAGCGAGCAGCTTGAATCAGCAGGCACAGGGGATGTGAGGTAACCCAGGTAAAACTTTTCCACCGTGCCAGGCGCTGGGCACAGACAAAGGGCCACACCTGTGGTTTCACTAAACTGTCTCACCTGACCTGGCACCAGTGGTTACTGACTGACGCTGGCAAATTCCAGCCCTGCAAATCCTACCAGGAATTTCTTCCTGTACATATCAGCAGTGCCCTTTGATCTGCCTGCGGACAGAGCGGCTGGGGCTCCCAGGCAACCCCTCATTCTCCAGGTCCCCAGCAGCCCCCCATGCCGCAGGAGGGTTGGGAGGACTGATTCGTGAGGGGTCTTCTGCAAAAGGAGCTCAGGCTTGGCATTGACCTTGTCCCATTTATCTGAGTTATGTAAGATCTTCCCGTATGGGCTGCTGGCTACGTGACACCTAACTATTTAGGCCAATGTAGGCTGTGACAAATGTGACGGTCGGTTTGGGGGAGGGATGCGGGTAGGCTTGCGCTGTCTCAGACCCAGGCGGGAAGGGAAACAGCTGGATGCTTTGCAGCAGGGTCACTCCTCAGCTGACACAAATTTCCCTGTCCTGCTGCTTGTGGGAGATGCCCAATTTCAGCTGAGCTCAGCAGTACTGCACCCAGGGCCTCTTTTCAGCACAAGAGCTGTTTTAATAAATCACCATGTTCCCTCTTGACCATCCTGTTTAGGGCAGGAGGGGAGAGAAGACAAGAGGGTAACTCAGAGATCTGGGTCCTTTGCCTCTCCCTTGTGGGTTCAGAGTTGGGCTGGGATTTCCCTGCAGTTCCTTCAGAGACAGCATAGTTCCTGCTGGAGCTTCAGTTTGGTTTTATGCCAAAAGAGCCAGTCCAAAGAGCAGGGGCTGTGGCTGCTCACTGGGCTTCGGAGTACAAATCCCTGGCAGTTTTGGAGGCATGAGCTTGGGATGGAGCTGGCAGTGGGTGTGAAGCTGGAGCTCATGGTTAGCATTGGGGCTGTTGGAATAAGAGCAGCATGAGGAGCTTGCAGGCACAGGGAGCTGTAGATCACAGCGATGCTGCCAGTGGCTTGCCTGCAGAAGCTGGTATTGGACTTCTGCCCATTTGCCCCATCAGGGAGACACGCACCCCCTTTCTGGGCACTGGCATGGAACAAAACATTCCCAGACAAGGCAAGGGCTTTTCTCCTTCTGCCTCTCCCTGTGTCATGCTGAGGGTGCTCTGTGTGTGACTGTCTAGTGCTTCCAGTAATGAAGTGGGTGACTTCTGCCCGGAATGTCCTGGGCCCTTCTGGGTATGCCATACCCAAAATGAACAGGTACTGTCAGACTTCCAGTTTCCATTCTAGGTGCAATGTACTCCTGCCTTCCACATTGCAGTGCCTTCAAACCAATATTTGGGTGAGGAAGAGGAATGGAGAAAGCACCACTGAGAACAGATATTAGGCTGGCAAAAAACTGAGCTCCTTGCAGGTGCCTTCAGATAGCCATGGCTGTGGTCTGACATTGTCTCTGCCACTACTCTACTGCATGACTGAGGGCATATTGGTCTGTCAGGGGTCACAGCTTTGGACCCCAGTGCTGAAGGCACAGGGAACCAGGGTGTGCAAGGTGTCATGGCCAGGTGTTACCAATTTGCAGAATACTGAGGAGGATTCTGATACGTGCAGATGCTGCAATAGCATCAGATGAGACAGCGTCTAGGAGATGATATATATGCATAAGTGGTACCATAAGTCTGGCTGATTTTGTTATCACCCATAAAGAGCTTTCTTTTGGAGGAACCTCACCCAAGATGTTGTTGCCATTGAAGTTAACAAAGAGCTCCCTGGGGTCCCTGACTTTCTTGGCCATCAGTGGGTAAACACCCAATTTTACACTCACCTTACCTGGCTGTGCTTCACTGTTCCCATTACAGTGCATCTGCTAGTCCAATGCACATGGGACCCCTGGCCAGACCCCGGTGCTGGCTGCCCAGGGCATCCTCCTGTGCACAGGAGTTTTGGCCTGGCTGGGCTAGAAGAGCTCCCACCACTGTGAGATCCTGGTGGATGTTCCTCCTGCATAATGTTTTTCTACAAAGCAAACAGGTTGCAGAGCTTCTGTGCCATGACTTGATACCAACCTGGAGCTAGGCTTTCAGCAGCACCGTTTCTCCTTACTATCCTTGAAACAACCCTTTACCCTAAGACATCAGTTTTGGTTAAGTCAGGACCAGGTCAATCTTTTTGTTTTTAAATGGCAAAGTGGTTAGGGGAAGTCTATCTGAAGTGGGAGACATGATATTGTAAGAAGTTAAGTTGTTAATGTAACTTGAATTTACCTCGTAAGTAAAGCGGTGCAGCCTGAATATAAAAGTGTATAAGGGGAAGCCAGGTCCCCCATGAGGAGCCTTACTAGCCACAGGGTATTTCTGAGAGGTATTTACAGCAACCCCGGACATGCAAAGCCCTATAGTGATGCATCATGTCAGATTCAACATTGCTTAGAGTCTTGGTCCAGGAGGACAAGTTTCTATATGAGAAAAAACTGCTGCTGCAGAAGACACTCACTGGCTGTTTGGAGATATGGTTCTTCCTCAAAGTCCCCCTGCGAGGTCAGCATGGAAGCTCTGCTGGGAGGGGATTGCGCTCTGGAGGGGATTGCTCCATTTGCACCGATGTTGCCTTTTGTTTAGATATCGAAGACTTCGGTCTTCAAGGCTGCATGTCAAACACCTTTCATCAGGATCGAATTCTCTTGGGCTGGAATTTGCCTCTGGACAGAGTGAGAACCACTCCCAAATACCACTGATTACGCCCTCCATGTTGGTGGCACTGGTGCTGAGGGTCTGTACAGGGCCTCTCACTGGTGTTTCCCTGCGAGGATATGCATGCAGCCCTTCTTGCTTTCCCTCTGGACTGTGGCCCTCTAAAGCAAGTGGTCCTGGAATTTTTTTTCTGGCCTCCTCTGGACTTGCTGCTTGTGGCAGACGGGGAAGGAGTGCTCCGAGCGCCCCATGATCAGGGCGGGCTGGGGCTTGCTGGCAGCACTTAGACAGGCTCACCCAATTCATCTACGCCACAACCATATGCTGTTATTAGGTGATTATGTTTCAGTATCTTCATTGTGTAATTAGTCACATGCTTGTAAACAATGTAAATAACCCCTAATGAGTTGGTAACTTAATCATTCAGTAATGACTTCGAATGTCAGGAACTGTCCACATAAAGCAGCAGCTACTTCTAAGTATTTTTTTCTTTTCTTTTTCTGTGTTGCAAAACCAGCTAACATCTTTGTTCCTTATTTTTTCCAACACTTTGCAGGCTATTCTGCTCATAAGCCACTTGACTTGCGTGGATTTACTCACCAATTAAATCAGAAAATATGACCCCACTGTTTCAGGCTACTGCTGATATTTTTATTTTAGAGAGACATGTAGCAAGTTTCTCTTCTATTTTTTAAAAAAAAATTATTCTAGTGTTGATAGTCATGGATGGATCCTTGGCCCTATTCTTCTCTGACCTTGCTATTTTTGAAAGTCTTTTTCAGGATGAATATTTAGGCCAAATTCTTACTTAGTCAGGAGCTGCTCTACACATAACAGCAAGGATTTAAAAATGGCAATAGTAAAAACTAAATCTAAAACCCCCTTCAGTTTGTCACACATTTCTTGTTTTCTTTGAACACATTTCCAGACCAAAGGGTCACAAAGAAAAGCTTGGAACTGTGAACACTGAAGGCTTAAAGACTCTGTGGCAGACATGAAAAGTTCAGCTTACCTTGTTGGATTTTAATTTTTTATTTTTAAACAAAGCTCATGAGATTATTGGAGTCTGATTTGTGCTTTTGGATGCCTGTGATTGTCATTACTGTGTTAGAATGATGCTTTACTGTCTTTTTGGTGTGCTTGTTCATCAGTGACATTTCCTTCTGCTGCCCTCATGGGGAGGGGAGCCCAGACCCTTCACTAGCTTCCCCCCAGCACTGCCCGTCCCCTTGGCCCTTGGCATTTCCTGTTGTAGCACTGGAAAAAGAGAGCTTGAGCACTTTTCAGAGCTTCAGCTTCTAACCATAGCCATGCTCTTACTTTTGTGTAAAATAGACTGTACCATTCTTTTCCAAATACATACATGAATTGCTGATACACGTCCTTGTCTTTTTTTGACATATTTGTGTATTTCTGGAGTGAGGCTGCAGTGATAGATAACCAGAGGAAAGCAGTTCTGTTTGGGAATGACTTTCAAAGCTTCCTAATTAGCTCTCAGTCTGCGCTGGGACAAAGCCACAATATTTCAGCTATTCTGGCAAAGAGTGTGTTGTGTCAAATTTCCATTTTTTGTGTGTGAAATGTGATTTTCGGAACAAAACTTACATTTTTCAGAGCTGGAATGTGAGTGGCGCATGCCAGTGTTTGTGCCTAGGGAAATGACTTGAGACATGCCCGGATTCAAGTCTCTGCCCAATCTCATTTTGAGCAAAATATCATGCACTATGGGATGCAGCCTGATCCAAGGCTTGGGTGTTCCCTCGGGCTCTGACTGCTGGGAGTCTGCTCCTCCTTTCTGTCTACACCAAGCAAAAAGTGCATGTGCACAGGGGAGGAACGGCTGTGCTGTGTCACAGCAAGGGTTCGTGGAGCCCAGCAGCCTGTCTCCAATGATGGCTGATAGCGCATGCACAACAAAGAGCGTTATTTGACTGCAAATGTATAGTGATATGTCTCCCAAATGTTCCCCAGCCTCCCACAGTTTGTTCGTTGGGGACTTTCTGAGGCAGACCTAGTATCTTTGTTGAGCTTTTTTTCATTTTGCATACATTTGTCTTGCTGTTTTTTGAAACCCTGTAAACTTGTAGTACCTACAGCATCCTGTGGCAAGGACTTCCGCAGTGTAACTACCTGTTGTGTAAACGGACACCTCCTACTGCTTGTTTTGCTTGCCACTTTCATTTGATGCCCCTGGTTCTCGTAATGTATGATAACAATTTCCTTGGATGAGTTTTCCCTGAGACCTACCTGCCTCTCATGCTTTTGGTTGCAAATAAATGCACTGTGGTATATCCTCACCCTAAGGAATGGAAGGATGTGGCCTCATCAGGCAGAGGTGTGAGGCTGTCTCTTTTACATGCCTTCTAGGCTCTTTCACAAAAACCTGGGAGCGCAATGCAGCTGGATGAGCTTGGGGGTTTTTTGCTGGTGAGTGTGACCAAAAATGCTTGGAGCCTCTGCACCTACTGGGGTAATTCTCTGCCTTTGCATGTTTGTTTGATATACCCTCCCATTAGGGGTGGAGACCCCAGCAAAATCCACTTCTCAGTAAGTTGCATTTTGCATGAAGATGCCTTCTGCCAACAAAGTCTCCCCAGACACAGGCCCTGAGATTGCAATGGATATGATCTAGGACAGCACACAAACACATGCTTAACTTTAATCCACACATGCTTAAGTGCCTTTTGAATATAGCTTTGCTCCACGTTTGTTGCTAGATGTCTATTAAAGGACCAACAAAATCCAACCGCTGAGTTCCTACTTTACATTCCTCTCCTTGGGCAGCAAAGCTGCCATGTATATTGTTTCTGGGGGTCCTCCACATGGCCACTGACACATAATGCAGGAATTGCCTGGATGATAACCAGCTTTATTAGCAGTTTTATATAAGCAACCAGCACCCTGGGTAGTGCTGGATCTTGCCTGAGCTGCTCCACAGCTACGCAACCACTGGCCTTCTCCAGCAGGGCTTCACAGTAACCCTCCCAAAACACATTCCCAGCCAGCCTTGAAAGGCACCCTGTATTGCCGCAGGAGGATGTTTCCCTGTGGTTGTAGCTCCCCATCTGCGTGCCACCACACTGGGACGTGCTGGGGGTGGTGTGTTTTGGCAGCAGAGGAGCAGAGCTGTTCCTAGAATGACAGTGATGCCATGCTATGGGTTGTTTGGCCCTACCTGGTGCAGTTTGTGTAATAGAAACTGTCTGTTATCAAGCCAGAGATAAGAAGCTGTGATTATGGCAGTTGCAATAATGCATAGCCTCCCTACTTGGGTGCAATAGGCGCACCACATTTGTTCGTGTTCATGTGCTGGGGACACACAGCACTTAGGAAATTTTAGCATGCTGCTCCATGAGATACTCTGCCAGGGAGTGAGTGGTGCCTGGCTGTACCTTGTGTCTGGAGCTTCTGCAAAGGTGTAATGTAGCACAGACTCTGGCATTTGTTGCTTCCTGGGATTCTTATGAAAGTGTATTACAAACATAATGCATAGGGTATTGTTTTTTATGGCATCTGAGGCACAGAGTGATTATAGCAGGGCATCTGTGCCCTTGTTCCATTGTGGCACTGGTCTGCCCTGCTTCCCTCAGTAATGCGTTTCTTGCGACTCAGGCAAGTGGGAGGTTATTCACAGCTCAATGCCTACCAGCGTTCCCAGCAGCTTAATTCCCTCACAGAATTTTCCACTCCTTCTGTGATGTGGTTAAAATAGAAAGGGAGAGATGGCAGTGCTCTCTGGGATAGGGAGCCAGCACAGCTCACCAATTTCGGAGCATGCTGAGGGGTAAGGAGCCAACCGAAGCTGGTTTTTCCCATTGCTTCTTGCTGTGGATGTTTTCCATCTGCTGCTGGGGGTGAGCTGCAGATGAGTGGGACTTTGGCAAGGGATAGGGCAGGAAATGTGTATTGCACAGAGGACTTGACTAAGCGAAGGGGCCTTGGAGTTGGCAGCTAGGGCCAACTTGCTGAGATCTTGGCTGAGTTTCTGGTTACCATGTGGACCTGAGGAGTCATGCTTGCAACCAAGTGAGTAACACTTCCAATCATGTATCTGGGGCATTTCACCCCGGTCATGTTTTTAAGCAGTCCATGAGTTTATGGTTGATTATTTGTCATCTCAAGTGATACATTTATGTCTTGCCTCCTGATGAACTCTCAACAGTTTGTTTCTTGCAAATCGCCAATGCTTCAAAATAAGAGTTAACTTCATTTTCTTGGGACATGTTGATCACCTCATTTATGGTCTTGGATGTTGGGTCTCATGCATCACCTCTTATTGCTGGCCTTGCAGGATGAGCCTCATACTTGGAAAGAGGTACCTACTGGAAACAGGATTTCCCACAAAAAGCTATCAGCATCTCTTGCTATTCTTGCAGATGTTCCCGGCAGTAAAAGTCCTTGGCTGGGGCAGCACAGGAAGGTGAGCACACAGAGGGTGAGAGCCCAGCCAAAGTGAATTCCAATTTCCATTCAAGCAGAAACCTTCAAAGTATTTGGGCCTTTCTAAACAGGAGTGTCTTCAACTCTTCCTTATTAAACTGGCAACACAGGAGAATGCCTTGCATGTTCTCCACGGGGATTCAGCCTCTTCTTGGCCTATTATCTAAACTTGTATCAGCGACCTTTTAAAAGAGCAGCTGAAATTCAGTCAGACACAATTAATAGATACTTTGCTTACACTTGACAGACATGCAAGGTAAGAATGAGGATGTTAGCATGCCGGTCATGTGAATGAGAACTTTGTCACGCTAAAGTATTCTTGGCTGGTTCTGGTGGTGTCCTGAACCAAAGGACAAACCACAGCACAAACCCCAAAAATGTTCTAATGCTTCACAAGTGTTTTGAATACCTCCATCTCACAGTGGCTCCCATGCTCAGCACTGCACAGGCTCAGTGGCTGAGGTCCACACAAAATCGTCTTCAGCAGATGAGAGCCATTGGCTACTGAGTACTGACAGTCAGTGGCACCTGGAGTGAGCCTTACCTGGCTGCACGGAAAGAGTTGGACAGGACATCTCACTAATTGCTAGCAGTTTCCCATGTCCCATGCACGTTGTCACTACCAATGACAGGACCAAACACTTCCAGACATTTTCAGAGTGACTTCTTAAGGTTTAAATACAGCAGTTCCCACTCTTTATACATGTAATCATTATATATGTGTGTATATATATGTATGTATTCCCTTAGATATATATTATGTACTTATTTCTTTGCACACATTTCTCCAGAAATGAAGACTTGCAAAGTCCTTATCTATTACTGTGTGCTATTAGTGTTGCAGTGACCTGTCTGTCAAGTTCACGGTCCCATTCTGGAAATGCTAGTCAAACCTTCACTAATGCCAGCCTCCTCCCCAAAGAGAAAACAGTTTAAACCAAGTAGATGGACAAACTGAGACAGAAAATACAAAAGGGAATTGTTTCTCTAAGATCATGTGGAAGGTCCTGGAGAGAGCTGAGAAGGGGACTTGGGTCTCCGGACCCTCACACCAGAGCTTTAGCTACTCGATAAAGCCCTGTTTCTCTGAGTGATCCACCAAAATCTCCAGAGGTAGTCTTCATCTTCAACTTGGCCTTGAAAGGGTGCAAAAAGGCCCTTCACAACAAGTGAATATTTGGCAAACAATTTGCATAATGCATTTGATTGGGAACATTTTGATCCTCTCACAGGCTGCCAGCAAAGCAGACGCAAGGTGGAGTTTTTGATTCATTCGCTCATGAGAGATCGAGGATTTTGGTCAAGTGAGGATGGGCCTGGCTAGGTGGCTTTGTCTGCACGCTAGGATACTGAGGTTAGAACTTTTTTATCTGCTGGGTGAAGTACACACTTTAACTGAGGGTCAGCACAAAGGGATAAAGTCTGATTTATTTGTAGGGTATTTTTAAAGCCCATATTCTGAGGAAACAATGCCTGTTTGGCTGTCCATCCTTCCCTCTTTGAGTAGCTCTGCTACATGTCAGCCAGTTTCAACCACATCTGAAAGAACAGTAGAAGTTTCAAAAACACTAACTTTGTGGCTGTCAGAGTAGATGACATGATGCAAACCAGTGATTTCTGAAGGGAAGAGAGGGAGAACCCAGCTGCTGGACCTTCTGTTAGACATCAGCTGGCCACACCATCACCACGTGTGAACACAACCTGCCTGCCAGCAGGTATTTAGCTCTAGATTATGCACACTGCTATTGTCTCTTGCATGTTGTGGGGCAAGGCTTAATGCAGCATGTCTGGGGACAAAGGACAAAGGACACCCCCTTTTTCCCAGGAATCCCAGGCTTTGTTAGCCCTGTTGCTCAAAGGGCAACTTGTTTCCTTTATGTGTGGGCAGAGCTGAGGAATAGCTGAGCTTGGCATTTTGCCGTGAGCCTGGGAGTCCCTGTCTCCTGCGGGAGTGAGTTCCAGCATCCAGGGCCAGCTCCAGGGCACGCTGTGTGTCCCACACATGTTCCTCCCTCCATTGTTTGACGGTGGTCTCAGTCTGCCGGGACACCATTGTCAGCAGTGGCCAAAGTGGATAATGAGCAGAGAGAGAGCTGGGAAGACAGAAGAAGTCTACCAGGAGAGTAATGAATGATGGCCTCAACCACCCAAATAATAACTGGCTGTTTGAAATATCAACTCAAATGAAAACAGGTTGGGCAAGCTTCTGAGAGCACTTGGGCCAACTATACACTGCTTAGGGCATGCTGAGCACACCACACACCTTCATTAAGCACTGGCCATCAGTGTGGTGGGAGAAGCCCTCAATGCCAGGATGTTCACTCAAAGGCATCTGGGACATCCAGCCCATCTCACCACAGGAGCTGTCAGGCACCACTAGGTGAGGACACCCAAGGACTGTCTAAGCGAGAGTTACGTGACTGCATGTCTGAGCCACAGGGACATGTCAGACTGGCCTGGCTACTAGTCCATTAAAGCCTGAGAGTCTGGCTGTTAATTTCAGGGACTGGGATCAGATGCATGGTTGGAAGCACAAGCTCTCTGCGATGAAGTGACTGCACCCTGGGGCTGCCTTGCGCACGGCCTTTGCGTGCCTCGTGTTATCTGATAGTTCAGATAAAAGCCCAATTCTCCCTTAAACTTTTAAGCGCTTTATAAATTATCAGAGGACTTTAATCTCTTTTTTCATGAGATAAAGGGCCTTCTAAGCCCCAAACTCTAATTGAGTGGCTTTGGTTGTTTTGTTTTAAGTCACTCTTCAGAGGAAAGCAGTCCCGTCACTGAGAAATGCCTTCCAATGTGATCCCAGCTGGAGCAGGGTTCAGCTGTGGTGTTGGGGTCCAAGCAAAGGCTTTGGTTGGTCTGTGCTCACAGAGGAAAGTATGGAAAAGTGATGGAGCAAAGAGTGGATACTGATTTATCCACCTCTATAGTAATTTAGTTAAGAAAGGGCATAGAAACTTTGTAAAAGCCTGCTGGAGAGTTGGCTGTTGCTGGCACTACTGTCGGAACTGCCCAGAGATTTGCACCTCTGGTTAAGCTGATCCATAGCTATTCATTTAGCAAACTCTTTTTGGACATGGTGGTTCCATCTTGAGTATTCACTGTGCTCCAAAAGGACATGAACATCAGACAAGAGAGAGTGACCTCAGGAAACCATTTTGGAACTTGTAGTTGAGCATATCTGTGCCATCCAAAGGATTCCCCTCATGGCAAGGGACAGAAGGACCCCACAGCACCTGCACATCCGCTCAGAACAGCTGGTATTTCAAGCAGACTTACAGAGAGAGCTGTTCATGAGTGAACTGATGCCCGGGAGCCGTCTGTGGGAATTATCTGATGAATAGTTTCACAGAACAAACAAGCAGAGATTGAAAGAGAGAGAGAGGAATGAGAGAGTCAGAGATATGTCTGAAACAGGGTGAGATGCAGCAGGACGAAATTATTCTGCAATGAATTATGTGGTGGGGACTTGGCAAAGAGTATTATTCAAACCCTGTCCCCCAGGCTGGAGGGGAGGCTCTTCTGGTCCCATCTCTTTCATCCTCAGAAATTGCCCTATGCCTCCTACATGGTCATCCAGATTTACAGCATCCAGTGTAACAAAGTGTAGTCACTGTGATGGCAGCTCCCAACACTCAGGGCAGGCTGAGGATGAGTGCAGTCCTGCCTGTGTCAGCATAACCATTTGTAACCCCTGCAGAGAGGCTGGACAGCCTGCACAGTGCAAAGCTTATGTTGCAGGGAGCTCCTAGTCCTATGCCAGGTCTCAGAGGAAGACACAGACAGGGAATAGCAGTCATCAAACGACAGGATGAAGCATTGGGTGGTGCTAGCATTAACTCAGGCTAGGAAGAATCAGTACATGCTGGGGATTTTACATGGCATGCAAGGCATTGTCACCCTGGAGTCAGGCTCCGTTTGAACAACAGAGGATAAAATCACTAAGATGCCCCAAAGCCATCACAGTGGCATACAGAACATGGCACATCTTCAGCATGCCCCATGCCCTCAGGGAAACTAACGGGGGACCAAACCACCCTGTGCCATGAATGAACTCACACAGGGCATTAGTACATGACAGAAATAGGCTTACACAGTCAGGAGAGCACTATTCACAGAACAAACAGCAGCGCTGTCACAGACTTCATCCTCATCCTTATAGCAAACACCTTCAAAAGATGAGTAGGGAATTAAAATCTGTGACTTTAATGGATGCTAGAAACTAAGGATGCAGCACTAATACTGATTTTACAATTTTCCCCAGCTCCCCACTCTTCCACTAATCCCTTGCTATTTGCCTGGCAAGAATGTTTGCCTCTCCTTATTATATGGAAACTAACAGCCTTTACCCCTCTCCCTTGCTAATATTTCCTGCTGCTGTGGATGCACTAACAACCCTCTTTCCTTCAAAAGAGCTAGCTGATTGACACACTGAAGTTAAACTTGGAATGCTTGTTTGCAGTCTGTATGTAGCTTGAGGTTTGATGTGTCTCTTTCAGACCTAAAGAAGAGCTTAAGCTCCTAACAGCTTGTCTGTCTTTTCCCAGATACATCCAGCTGGGCTAATTAGAAAACCCCACTACTCTCCCTACAAACCTCATGGTGCTAATAAAAAGGGCAGGAGAGGAAAAATACTCCTATGTCCTACCCCATGAATACCCATCGCTCTGGATCATATTTCTTTTCCCCTCCATCTCCCTTTGCTATATCCATCACTATTAGTGTGACTAGGCATATCTATGAATAACTATTTAGCAGAACAAGGAAGATGTGGACACAAATGTCTTGGCTAAAATCAGAGGGTGCAACATTTCTGTAAGGCAACAGCCCTGTGTTACTTTCTGTATGCAGCATCTGCTATTCCAGCTCACTGTCATGGCCAGAGCAGGGAGAAGGGAGTCAGGACACCTGGGCTCCTCTCATAACTCTGCATACGGCTTATCTCTTTGTCTGTGGGAAATTTGCCTCATGTTCAGTGTCTGTTTTCTTCTCTGCAACAGGAAAAAGTAATAATTATTACCCAGTCTCTCTGGTCTGTTGAGAGGTAAAACTGATACTCACAAAGTGCCTAGGGGCCCTGGTATGAAAGGAACTATGTACATTAACGCTGTAGTTTACTCTGATTTCTGCTTTCTGGACCACTGACATGAAAGCTGAATCTGGAAATCTGGACCTCCAAATGCCCTGAAAGATGCAGCTCAATAGCCCTTGGTGAAAAGTGCCACGGCCTGTCTTTAGCCAGCTTTCCTCTCCAGAGCCGAGGAGTGCCAAGGGTGTGCGAGTGTCTGCGCTTGCTTGTGCTATGGCCAGCTCTCCTGGGAGCGGACATCCGTGGGCTGTGCTCCCCACTCTGCCACATCTATCCAAAAGCATAATGCCCGAGACAGGAGGCTTCAAAGTACCCCAGTTCCTCTCTTGGGTGCAGAGTAAAAGAATCAGAGGCCCAAGTCTCAGAAGCGGGATTAATGTTGTTTAGGACTAGCTTAGAAACAGCAAAGACAAAAGTGCTATAAAAGCCTACATAGCAGTAGAGGTTAAAAGTATTGCCAAGCCTCCCTGGTGAGGCAGTGAAGGAATTGAGGTTATCTTTGCATCCAGGATTTAAATCCCTGGCGTGTAAGGAGATCAGATGCTATAGATATACCATCACGTTACAGTTTTTCTGTGGGTTTTTCTGACTTGCCATGATCTCAGGATTGGTGGGCGTGAATTAGTCTTCTCTAGGGAGGGAAACCAGAGCTGTTTGTGGGACACAGTCTTGGTCATGGCAGAAATTAAAAGGTGTGTGAAGTGAATGAAGTTAGGGTAGGCCTGGCAAGTGTTTTCAGTTAATGTTTGCCAACTGGGACTGGGTGATTCAGCAAGATTTTACAAGGCAAATGCTTATGTTCTGCAAAGAAAGTAAAATTTCCATCAATGCCTTCCACCCACACATTGACATGGAGAGATGCCTATGTTCTGGTGTAAGACTGGCTCAGTTCGGCACTTGGGAGCTACATGTGGACATATGCACACTCACTTTGGGCAGAAACTTTGCAGCATGGAGCTGCCAACTCTGCCAAATCTGTTCTGTGTGAATATCGAGCTCATAACTGGATCCAAATTCAGGGTTATTTTTCTTGGGACAGCAGAGACGTATTCTTGGCAGCTAGGTACTTTCTTTGCCTAATTTCAAGTTCTTGCCTTAAGTTGTAAACTCTCAGTTAATGAGTTGTAAGTGCTGATTTTTTAGCATGGACAGAACAACCTCTTTTTCTTCTTGTATTCTGAAAATGGTCAAAATCCCTAAATGTGTATGGGTCCTTTTTGTTGCTTTTTTTTTTCTTCTTTTTTTTCTTCTTTTTCTTTTAACAGGCTAAGGCAGATGCCTGGTCTAGAAAATATCAGCCCAAGTGGTGAAAGTGGCAAGTTACAAGTAATTGAAACGGGCTAGGAGAGACAAGTCAAATAGGTGCTAGTTCTTATATTCTCTAGGACAGAACAGCTCAGCCCAGAGCAAGACGCAGTCACCTCCACGTCGTAGGGAAAATGTTGGGGCTGCTTTCCTTGATGGAGATCTGTTTTCTCTGACTGCTACAACATTACCTTTGCCTGCATCCCTCGGTGTTGACAGCTCCTTGCATGGGCTGTGACTCCAGGATTGCTGTTCCCAGCAGACCCCACTGTGGACCTGTGGCTTCTTCATCATCTCGCCAGGGCACTTTTCCTTTCCACTCCTTTCCCGGGATGTGCCTGGTCCCAGAGTGGTGAGCAGGGTGTTTCCTCCTGGTGCTGCATAAAGCTAGCAGGCAGCTCCGGTCAACAGGCTGGTTGCTTTTCGCCAGCCTCACGTCTTTGGGAAGGGCCCAGAGACTAGGCCTGCAGGAGGTTGTGATTCATTCTGTCTACAGCTTTTTAAATAAGACCATTTCCATTGTCTATGAGTGCTGGGTAGGAGAGCACGTCTGCATTGGAGGCTCTGCTTGGGCCCAGGCTGAGAGTGTGTGTGCATTCTTGGGGCTGCTAAGAGGGCTGGGGCGTTATGATCTGGGGTACAGACCGATGGTACACCCTGGCCTCACCGGCTCTGAGCACTGAACGCAGCAACTTGTGCATGGGATGAGATGCTGCCACCCACCTCACTGGTGCCAGGAGGTGGGGAGTAAGTGGTGGGGCTGGGTCCTCCCTGGAGATGCAGCCTGGGACCCATGGAGAGCGGGGAAGACAGGTTGTTGCCTCTGAATTTCTGGGCAAGCAGTTCCTGTGGAGCAAGTCATTAACTAAAAGCTATGACTGCTGCTGACTGGTGTCGAAAAGGCTGATGTTCACAAGGAGGGAGTGATGAAGCAAGTCAGCAGAGCAGCAGGAAGCAGCTGGCAGGCAGGTGAGCATCTCTGCACAGTCTGCTAAATGCATTGTGGTTGGCTTTCCATGTAAGGCACTCCAGCAACGGGATGGCCAGATGTGTGTAAATCCATGAGAGATGCACTGAATTGCCAATGGTGCCTATGGGGGTGATAGCTCCCCTTCTGCATTAGCAATGTGCCACACATACTTCTTGGCATAGCGCCATGCTTTTGATTACACAGTGCTCCATCAGCAGCACGTCCATGTGCAGCCCTAACTTGGGCAATATTAGATCTGACAAGAGAGAAGGAATACACAGAGGGGCTCCACTGTTTTCTTGCCAGTAGCTAGATTGGCCTTGCATTCCTGACTCTCCGGTTTCCCCTTTGCCACAGTTCATGTGTTATCCTGAGCTAGTAATAATACCTGTGTGGCAGTGTTATTTTTCCATCGTTCATGGCCTCCCTGTGCTCCTTAGCCTCAAATATCTCTGCTAAAGCACACAGCACCGCTTCTCCCTGCCAGGGTGGTGGTGGAGGGGAATGCTCCAAAAGTTTCATGAAGCCCTGTGATGTATTGGTAGAGGCTGTGGACATTTTCATCACCTACTTATCTATGCACAGGACAGTGTCCCTGCTGAAACAAACACATATTTGCTCCCCTCTGACATATGTAGCAAAACCAATGTAAGGTGGAAAGTGTTTGGAATGAGAGAGCCTGCTCTCTTGGAGCCTCTCCAGCCCTAGGAAGCACTTCCTTTTGGGTCAGGTGTTTACAGTATTACAAGATCCAGGGGGTTGAGGCTAAGTGGGCAGGTGAAGAAACGGGAGCCCCAACTCAGCATGCATGTGGGAATCCAAGCAGGCTAATGTGTGGGCTCCTGGGCTGTCTTTGCTAGTCCCCTCCTGTCTGTACAATGCCCTTGACACCCAGCCCTGCTTCCCCAGCTCTGCGCCTCTATTTGTTGCCCTGCCTTTTCCCCTGGACACTAACGGGTATCTTCCCCTCCCACCCTCTCATCTCCACCATGCCATCTGCACTCTCTTTAGCAATTCGAAGAAAACTCAGGTACATCCTGCCTGCTTCTCCTGACCCCCTCTTGGCACATGAACTCCCCCAGCCCATCCCCCACTGCACACAGACCCCCACCTCTCCCAAGCTGCTCCCTTTGAACACCCGCTGCTTTACTCTGCGTGCCCTGTGTCCCTTCCCAGGCGTGCACGCAGCCTTCCTTTCTCAGCAGTGATCAGAAAGTGGGCCAGAAGTCATGGATGGTTTTCAAAACCGCTTGGTGAGTCCTGGATCCTTTGAAGCCTAGCAGGAGCTCCCGGAGAGAGTCAGGTCTTTCTATCCTCATTAGGATTATATGCTTTCAGGCCAAACTTAGCACACAGTTACCAGGCTGTCCAGAATGCTTGCCAGAGTCTGCAGTTTGGAAAAAGCAGAGTAAGACTTTAAAAAAAATTTAAAAATCCTAGACGGAATAGCCCAGAGGCTCTGCTCCTGACAGCTAATGTTACTGTATAGCTTGGCTCTGGCAGGCTTTGCCAGCTTGCTTACCACAGGCTCCTCTTCTCAGCTTGGGAGCCAAGTTGGGTGGAGACGCTACTGTAACTCTGTTCCTCTGGCCTGGGGTCTTCCCAGTTTGCTCTGGTAGTAGCATTTAGTTAGGGACACACGCATGTGTAGCTCCAGGGGATTTTTCTTCCTCCTCTTCTCCTTTTTCCCTTCTTACACTTAATGCCCTGCATCGTACAGATGTGACCCTCCCTCTAGTTTTTGGTGGTGGGATCCTGGACTCTATATGTGCTGCTATAGGTGGAAGAATGAATTAGTATGTGTCTGTCCTTGTTCTTGACTTCCACTGACCACTGAAGAAAACTGCAGCCCCTTGATTTCTAGCCTGAGGGGTTTACTTGGATGTTGCTATAAAGGTCAAAACAATATAATGAGAAAAGGAAAGCTGGAGAAGAAGAGCCTGGCTCCCTGGGGCAATCCTGGAGGAGGTCAAGTCAGGTTTGGCTTTAGACTATAAGCTCTTTTAGTCAGGCTGGGACAGCACACGCAGTCCCTCCCACTGCCCTACGTGCTCATCTGCATTGATCAGCTCCGTGATTTCATGTTAGGAGGTGGCTGGGCACCTTGGGAAGAGCCTGGCCTTCCTCATCCAGCCTGGCTTGAAGCATGGAAAAGTCTCCAGCAACCGTTCTGCTGCCGGCACGGGGGCGGTGGTGCAGGCATGTGTACTTTGGAGAGGGAGAAGCATGGTGCCTCGGGGCCCAAGGAACGTGCCCAGGGCACAGACGCCCTCCTCCTCCATGAGCAGCACCAGGAGTGGGCACGTTGTGCACGCAGCCACTGAAGTTGCTGCTGGGCACAGGGCAGGATCACACCCAATCCTCTTTGTTTTTGCAACATAAAGGTGGAGACAGAGCGTCAGGGAAGGGGAAGTCCTACTTGTTCTTCCCTCCTGGTGAGGCATCCTGCAGCCACACCGTTGCCTGTCTGGGGCTCCCGGCAGCAGTAGCACTGCTGGCCAGCTTAGCTTGTCAGCACCACTTCAGCTGCCTCTCGGGGGTTGGGATTTGCTATTGTCCTCAGTGGGAGTTGAGCATTATTAAAAATCCAGCTATTTCAGGCTAGGCTGGCCTTTATTATTGCGAGTCTCACAGCAGAATTGAGACACGTAGGGGTACGAGGTGGTTTTTAAAAGCAACATTTCTCTACTAGGAAGCACAGCCACTGTTACACCAGCACTGAAGTGCTGTTGTTAATTCATCCCATCTGCCAAAGTGGCAAGGACAGAATGGCCACAACAGTGCTCTGTGTAGCCTGATGAGTGAGCTTTGTAAGGCCTGATCCTGCCTCGATCTCAGTGAGGTCATTTAGGGCTGGGGATGTGTGCTCAGCCCTGGGGGACCACCAGGTTCCCCCGACCTCTTACAAGGCCCCAGCACCCAGACACCAGAGACCAGAGTTTGGGAGCACTGCAACGCAGGAAGGAGGCTTTTCTGGGTGTACAAAACATGCCTGAGCTTCCCATCTAGCTGAAGTGAGCTGTAAAGGGCAGTTTGGGGAATGGAAGGGGCAGGCGATGGGAACAGCCGGGGGGCTGTGAGGGGAAGGCAACAGAGCCTGGATGTCTGGGAGGATACAGGGAGGGGGCACTCGGAGCAGGGCTTTGCTTCTGCTGCTGGAGGTGTCAGCAACGGTTCTGGTCCCAGCCTGTGGAAATGGGCAAACCCTTCCTGGCAAGTGAACTCCATGCTAAATGGAGGCATGGATGAGCATTTGCAATCAGTCGAGTAGTGTGTGTGAAAACTGCCAGGCAAATGCTAACTTGCCTTACTCTGCCAGTCAGTTACAGTGTACATCATCACGAGCCTTTACAAACAGGGGTGCAGCAGGATCGTGGGCAGAGTGCTCATATCTAAGGGTTGATGCCAAACTCAGCAGATAAGCATCTGAATGAGGAATCATCCAGATGAGGAACCATGCAATAGGAGAGCAGAAGAGGAAGGAGACAACGTGCCGTGTGGATGCTTGTCCAGAACAGTCTGCTTCACCGTCAGGCCTGGGAACAAAAACTTAGTGTGTTTAACACCAGAACTGGCCCCAGTGTTCGACAATGCTGCTTGAATATGAGGCAAAAATTTTATGCCCTCTCTGCAAAGGTCATGAAGTGATGCCTCTGGCTGTCAACCCTGTGTTGCCTCTGGTTGGCACTGGGCAGGGAATTGTGAGTGTCTAAGAGCAGCTGGGCTGGGGGAACAGAGGAGCCAAGGTTTGCTCCCGGCTCTCACTGGGCAGAGTGCAGAAGGCAACCCTTCTCCTCTTCCCACCCCCACCCCTGCTTCTTTTCTCCGATGAGCAGAGCAGTGGGGATGGGCTTAAAGCCTGTGTCAGCCCTGCCTTGATCTCCATGTGCACTCCACATCTCTTGTGACTTTGTCAACACAGCAGGCCAGACGCTGTCTCTGGCGACAGGGCTGCCTCCTGGGCAGCTGAGCAGAATGGAGTGGAGGTGAGAAATTCCCTCTGGGAGAGATAAGCAGAGATCTCCCTTGTGTCTCTTCCCCTCCTTGTCCCCTCCTGTGGCTGCTAATGCAAGACAGGGAAGAACGCTGGGGACAAGGTGAGGGGATTCTGGGGAAGGACGGAAGGGAGGGAGGGAGGAAGGCAGGCAGGCAGGCAGGCAGGGAGGGAGTGAGCTTCTCTCACTGTGGTAGAGGTTGCATTTGACCTGAGTCAGTAGCTTCAGGCTGATGAGGGAATTTAGTGCCTAACTACAGAGAGCTCTGACCCTATACACCAAAGCATGACAGGATTTCAGCACCTTGGTTTAGGCGTTCACTATGTGACCTCCCTTTTTCCTGGCCCCACAGTGCCTGGTCATGCTTCTTTCTACTGCAAAGGTTCCCATGTGGTCACATCGGGACAGGGAATGAGATGGGGTCTCTGGAAACACCTTTTAATGGTAGGTATAGGCTGGTGTGATGGTGAGGCTGCTTTTGAGGCCATTCCTTGAGAGTCTTGCTCCTTGTCTGGAGCAACTACTGCATACAGTCCATTGCTCCTGTATACGATCCAAGGCCTTCTTGTGACAACATGACGGAGGCGCCAGTCAGGGAGCGTGGGCTCAGGCTCCAGTGCTTTCAACACTTGCAGTCCTGGTTTCAGTGCTTGGAAATGCTGGTCAAGAGGGCATGCAAGGGCTTTCGTCAGTACGGCCTTTTAACAGCCTGAAGGAAGGAAAACACTGGCTGCTGGGAGCAGGGAAGAAGAATTTCAAAGGGTAGCTCTCTGAGTGGGTCTAAATCAGTGCTGCTCCACTTTGTCACCAGGCCCAGCCTTCAGCGAGCCAATGTGACCCAGCAGCATCCTGTGAGCACCAGTGATGAGGGAAGCGTGAGGTCTCTCCAGCTGGGGTGGGCAGGGTCTGGGAGCCCGGCTGGGGGGAGATCATTCCTTGTTGCCCCTGCAGGATGTTACCTGCGTCATGAAGGACGTCAGCTCCAAAACCGCTGATAGGAGCAGGGATATTTCTGCGTGGAGGAGTGTGCAGGGGGGAGATCTGAAAGAATATACAGACTCAGCAGCCTTCCTCCCCCCAGCCCTCCATCTGGGACCCTGCACTGGGTCTGTCCACAGGGATCGTGGAGCTAGCTTTATGGCACTCATTAAGTGGAGGTGGTAGAAACATGGTGGAAAAGGACAGGAGGGGATGGTGTGGGGCTGTGGCCTTTCAGAGTGGTGGGAGAGTGGGTAAGCTACTTGGAGACAAGTCGACCTGAAGGCAAAGCCTTCCTGTGTAGCTGGGCGTGCTGGTTTGACCCTTGAGGACCTCACCTACCCCTGCGGCTTATTTAGGGCTTCTGAAATGATTGCATCTTTCCTAGAGGAGTGCAGAAGGGGGACAGTATTTGTCATACTCAGAGTGAATTGTGCTAGTGACAATAATAAAACCATACTTAAGCATGGACTTAATCTCATTTTAAGTGCCCCCAGGGTCTGAAGTGGCTTATGTGGACTAGCCATGCAGTTAAAGACTTCTCTCCTACCAGCTAATTGATCTTTACTGGACCCTTGGGCAATCTCTCATAGGTGTTATTTCAAATGTGCAAACAGAAACGATCCCTATTGCATGCCACCTGAGGTCACTGAAATTGCAGCAGGGATGTCTTTGTGTGCTGTGTCCCCTCGGGGAAAACAGCCAGCTTAAGATTACCCACCGTGAAAAGTGCCATCTATCTAACTCCATCAAAGGGGAGTGAGCCTGGTGTTCGAGGCTTGCCTTTGGTCTCAGCATAGCTGCCTCTATTTTGCAAGCAAATATAGCCACGTAGGCCTCCGAGTGCTTTCTAATGAGGCTGATTCCTTCAGGGGTGAAAGGAGACTGGGTGCCTTCCAAGCCGAGAAGCTAATGGGAGTAAGCATATGGCGTATGTGTGTAAATTATAACCCAGCTATGTGCTAACATGCCAGCACCTTCCTGGCCCTGTTTTCTGGAGTCTCCCTGCTGCCCCAGGGGTGAAGAGCTCCATTCATCCTGTGGGCCACCCAGCTCTCCAACAGAGAAACACAGAATTTTTAAGTGATGGATTTAAAGCTATCGGAGGGAAGCGGGATTAGCAGGGCGAGAGACCTTTCAACCACTTATCTGTGCCTGCCCGTGATGCTGTGAATCACTGGCACTCCCTAGGCCCTGCTTCCTGTGCCCCAGCCAGGGAGCCCTGTCCTGCCCCGCAGGGACCTCTCCGCTGCTCTCCCCGCACTGGCCCTGGCCTCTGATTCCCGGCCGCCAGCTGGCCAGGAGTGAGCTGCAGCACACCCTGTTTTGCCTCTCCACCCGCACTGGTGCTGGAGGATGCCATCCCTCAGACTGGATTCTCCTCCCCTGCCTGCAAACCCTACAGCTGGAGACCGTCATTTCTGCCCTGGCGGTCATTGCTCCGGGGGAGCGAGGGGGTGCAGCAGCCCGGCACACCGAGGGCACGTCTCCCTCCTAAAGCCTCCCGAGTCCCTTGGCCCGGGCCCCAAGTGGGTCTGGAATGCCAGTCGCAGGCAGTCCTGCCAAGGACCTCTGCCTTCCCCTGCTCTTCCCCGCCTGGACTCTGCTCCTGCACCTCTCCGCCCTGCACCCTGTGCTGTCCCGAGTCCTCGGCCTGTTGCACAGCCTGTCGAGGCGGCAGCTCTGCTGGGTGCTGCCATGTTTTTTCGGAGCCTGAGCTAAGGGTCAGGCCTCCAGCAGGAGAGACACTCTGCTGCATCTCCTCTCCCATCACAACATTGCCGGAGGGAGCAGGAGCTTGTTTGGAGAGCCATGGCATTGCTCAGGTGCTGAGAGAAAGGGTTTTTCAGCCAGGGTAGCCCTCAGCAATACAGGCCCTCTGGGACTCGGTGTGGGTCCCACAGGCCCCGGCCGGGGCAGGGGGAGCCTGGCCAGAGGCGCACACCATCAGCCCATTTGTCAGCGCTGCTGTTTAGCTCCCTGAGTGTGCAAAGCTCCTGACTTGTTTATTTTTCATTAAACCTCGAGGCTGTTTCTCATGTGACAAAGGGGAGAGGGGCCAGGGAAGTGACAGCCTGCCCGGGTTAAGGCGCTGGGGCCGGCAATCGGCAGGCTCTGGCAGCAGAGGGTAGGGCCGGACAGTCAGGCTGCAGGCCCTGGTACTGTCAGGAGCGGGACTAGGAGCAGGCAGGAGGAGGGGACCTCCATGCCAGGCCCACCGGCCCAGAGGTGCAGGCTGGGCAGCCACTGGCCAGGCCCCTGTGCCTGCAGGGTCTGGAGGCTCCCAGGGGAGGTGGGCCTGCCCCGGTGGGGCCCTCATCGCCACTGGCAGCGCCTGCCCTGCTTACACCCCCCTGCAGTGCCCACCATGCCGAGCGGTGTGGATAAGGGTCTGGGAAGGAGCGGGGACTGGGAGACCCCTGATTTATGGCCTCCTTCCCCTGCCCCGTGCCTCCTGCTGCCATGGCTCCTGCCAGCCCTGCCAGACCCATGTCTGCGGGGTTGGGGCTTTCCTGGGAGAGGGTGTTTGCCTTGTGGGGGGTGTCTGTGCCCTTGACAAGGGTCACATTGCTTTTTAATTTCTTGCTGGAAGTGCATCTGGAAAGTTTAGTCAATTACTGGCTGGAAGACTCCCTCACAAGGCCATGGTATTTATGAGTTCCCCCAGCCTGGGGGGTGCCGACTGCAATTAGAGGAGACTAGGGAGTGAAAGTTGCCTGCGGTGAACTCTGGGGATGGCAGAGCTGGGGAACAACCCTCCGGCTGCTGGCAGAGGGACAGCAGCTCCAGGGGCAAGCTGGGAAAGGGCAGAAGACCTGAGGGCTGGAGGGGGAAAGGTGGCAGTGGAGAGGTTGCCATGGGGAGGAGGTGAGGAGGATGGAGTGAGATGGGAGCAGCATGTGGGCCAGGTGGAACACGAGTGGGACAGCTGTGGATGGAGGACAGTGTGGAGGAACACACTGGTCAGACCATGATGATGGCTTGGGGTGCATGAGGAGGATGGTGCATGCATATACTGACCTCGTTTACTGTGCCCGAGACCCCGGTATGTAATCTGATATAACAGATGTTGGGCCTGAAGATTTGTGCCTATGCGTAGCCCTCTCAGGCCCCATGGAGGGGCTTCAAAGCATGCTTCAATGTCATACACATCCTTTAAATGCTGCATGCTGATGAGGCAGTATTAAGCGGTCATCAGCCTGGTCCATTCCCAACAATGTTTTGCCTGCATAACCCCATTAACTAAGGAAAGGAAAAGTCATCCTGTCCCTCCCATCAATACAGCTATGCTGGCAAGAGTCTTAAGAAGCTGAGTCTCCATTGGGAGGGTTTGCTACAGCAGCTGACCAGTTTTGCATGTGAAGAAGGCCTTGGTGGTGATGAAAACGAGGTGTCCTGTGTGGCTGCAGGTGGAGAAGTTTGTGGTCAGTTACCTGAATCAAGTGGGAGCAAAGGACCAACTGGTGGCCCACTTGATTTCTCCCCCTGTCCCCACAGTTCCTGTCTCCTCTGTGATCTTTTTTGTGAAGTGGCTGCCACCAAACTGAGACTGGTGTTTCTTGCTATCCTTGCCCCATGTCTCGTGCGCTGCATTAGCTACCAGCGCGGTTGTGCTGCTTGAAGACACGCACCCATCCATGGAGCCGGCAGGCTTGTCCTCACCGTCATGTCAGTGTGAGTAGGTACATGCGTACAGTAATTGAAGAGATCAAGGCTGAGTGCGTCCAACAGACCGACAAAGCCAATTACCCCTCAGGAATTTCTGCTCCTCAGGCTCGGATGGTGATTACAAAACCTTTTCCATTAAAAGCTAGCCAAGGGAGAAACTTGTTGCCAGAGTCCAGCAGGAATTTCCCATGCTCATCTGATACACAGTGACCATGAAACGTGTAGCTGCCAAACCATGGACATCACCTTTTCACAGGCCTGATATTCCCCTGTGCTCTACGAGGTGGGTAGTATGACACATAGGTGCACGTATATCCACAGGAACAGAGCATGCGTCCACATATGTTGGCACACAGAGCAAATAAACTGTAAAGCTGCAGTAATAGGAGGTTGTGAAACCCACAGTGATTGCGCTGACAGCTCCCATTTCTGGCTGCATGCTCTGGGCCCAGCTGCGGGGTCTCAGGGTGGAGGCGGAGGAGGGATGAGTGGCTGCAGCGTGGACAGGGGGAGGGGGTCCTGCTGCTGAGATCCTGTGTCCCGGAGGCTGAAAGGAGAGCAATGTCCTGCCCCCACTTTGCACAGGTGGCACCGGAACCCCTGGGTATGTGGGGTGAAGGGAATGAGAGTGGGAAGGCTACAGCTGGACCAGAACTACAAGTCTGGCTGTCCTGTTTCTCTTTTGGAGTCACCCTACCTCCCTGGCCTCCCTGCTTAGGGTGGGTGTTCACTGCAGAGTTAATAAGATTATAGCTCCAGTGTTGCTGGTAAATTGTGTCTTATCCACACCCACATCCCTATAAATCAGAGGTGCTTTTCAACTTAAGCTGGCCAGCCAAGGAGATGGGCTACAGTACAACCCCAAGGCTGCTGACATAACTGCTCTGCAATGTGGGTGCAGGCTAGCCTATCTCCTGTGTTGCTAAGTCCTCCAGGGGCTTCCTATAATCCCCCCGCTGCCCCGAGTCAGACAGACATCTCTCCTCCCATTTCTCTGGGAAAGGGTTTGTAGAGCCATGCCATTTCCTGCACAGCACTTGGGGCTGTGGGATAAGCCCCCAAAAGCACGGAGAGGAGCCAGTGAGGCACAGCTGCTTTTCTGCAAGGTCAGCTAACTGGAGAGTGGGACTGGACTGTAAATTGCGTGAGTTAACTCCGCCATGCGGATGAACACTTGCTGGCGTAAACCCTGCTTATCCTAAAGGCTGGCTCTTGCAGTAGAAGAACTGGGGAAAGTCTTGCAGTATGCTGCCAGTCCTGCTATTTTTCATTTCTCCTGTCCTGCAGGGTTTGGTAGTGGAGTTAGGAAACTTTTATAACAGTCTATATTTTGGGTGCTGGTGGGAATTTGCTCCTATGCAGAGAAAGTAACACCAGGCTGGAATCCACTAGAATCTCACTTATGCCCAAACCATCCCCATGTATTTAAAGGGAGCTAAAATCATAGAATCACTTCAGTTGGAAAAGACCCTTAAGATTATCAAGTCCAAACATAAACCTAACACTGCCAGACTGACCACTAAACCAGGTCCCCAAGTGCCACATCTACACGTTTTTTAAATATTTCCAAGGATGGTGACTATAAGGCTAGTGTTAGCCCTTTGCACCACATGACTGTCACTAGCATATTCTTTCTCCCCCTACTCCCCCTTTTATTCTCTTTATACTGCTTGATTTCAGTTTAATTAGGATATTGTGACTAGAAACCCCTTAGCAATGGCTCTGTGAAAGCTTCCTGGGTATTCACCGCTCACTGTAGCCTTGCAGCCACGGGTCACTCTCACCACTGTGGCATGCAGATGTTACTGTTTCCTGATCTGGGAATAAGGAAGGAGGAGGGATGTGACCAAGTCACTTGGCCTTTGATTCTCCTGTCTGGGGGAATTAGTGAGAATGGTGAAGCTTTTAGAAAGTTTCACACCACTCTTCCAGACCTTTTAAGCCTCACTAAAAGTCACTCCCCAAAACTGAATTTGCTTGTACAGCTCTGGCCCTGGTCCTGTAAGAAGCAGTCGGTGGGTGGACATCTGAGTTGACCACATCTGAAGGTGGAGCAGGGAAAGGCACATGTGAGAAACACATAGCAGAATCAGGGCTTGTGTTTGTAACACTGCAGCACCTTGACAGCAATATCTGCAATTTGAAATCCTTTCTTGTAGTTGTGTTATTTCCTCTTATAGTCCACTGAAGGGGTCCCAGGTTGCTCTCCTGGTGCATGGGCTGTATGAAGGATACAGCACCTTTACAAGACAGGAACTTCATGCTTCAACTCAGCAAGAAATTATCCAGCTACTTTGTTTCCTAGGCTCCGCTTCTTGTTTTTTGTGAGCTCCATGTATATGCCTTGCAGCCCTCCTGTGCTCTGACTCCCATTAAGAGTTTGCAGTGATTTGTTGTGCTTTTTGTTTCTGCCTGCCAGTGAAGAGCCCCCACACACCACTTCCTTTGTGCTCCAGTCAGACCTCGGTAAATTCACTGCTTAAACTAACTAAAGTTCTCCGGCACCACATAGCGTAACTCTTAATGTCTGTGTTTGCAGTCTGCCCGGCATACTGCTGTTACAAATATGCCACAGAGCAGTCTGGAAGCAGGAGGTGCTGGTTGAATTTAACAGAATAATTATTTCATCCCACTTCTGTTAAACTATCTTTTGTCCATGGTGCCTGGGCACTTGAAGAAACCTAGTTCTGGGACTGCTTTATTTAATGAAATCTCTGCTTAATTCTGGCTTGACTGAGTGAAAGCCTGTGAAGCTCTGGCACAGAGGAGCGATGTCAGACCTTGGTCTATTCCTGTCCATCTTCCCACCCCAGTTCCAGCCTGAGGTTTGGAGGCTGCAGTCCCACATGCTACTGCGCTGGAAACAGTCCATCCTCTGAGCACCACCTCATGAAGCCGCCTACTGCTGACCATTACTCCCTTTTCTTGATGCAGGGAAAGGATGCAGGGTTGAAGTCACCCTTACTCAGCCTCATGAGCTCAGTTCAGTGCGTGCTATACGAGACTATTTGCTTGAAGCCTCGCTGGTGCTGCACAGAATTGCACAATTCAGGCTTCAGGATCTGCCATGTGGGTGTGCATGCACTTTCTGCACTGGAAGAAGCACAGACAGTTCCTTGTAGTAGCCTTTGTTTCAGGGCTCCAGGGACATCTTAAAAGCCTGTCCCTCTCTTATGTCAGCTGTAACTTCCTTTGCACGTCACTGGAACACACACAGTGCGTGGGAGAGGTAATGACAGTGGAAGGAGAAAGTACTCAGAATGTAAACATACTTTCACCTTGCATAGATATCAGAAGAGACCCCAACAAATGGCCCTGCAAGGAAAGGAATCTCCTTCTAGCCTGGTGTGTCTGCTAGGGGAAGATCACAGACGTTGCCTGCACAGACACTGTGTTTTCTGCAGGGCAATCTGATGATGCTAGGAGCACTGTCTCTGATGCTGCACTTGTTTACTGCAGCGTGGTGTGGCTTTTGAAACTGCAGCACAGAAATGTCCAAAAGGTTTTATACTTGGCATGCATCTCACAGAGCTGTGGCTTGCAAAACTCAGCCTATCCTTTCTTCCAAATAGTCAAGAAAAATGCTTGGAAATGTCATTCTGCAGAGAGGTTTTCATTTCTGACTTTTCCGATTAATTTAGGGAGAAAACAGAGGTCCTGGAATTTCCTGCAAAGCAGAATTTCTGTTTTTCCACCAGCTTGACTCAGCAACAATTCGTCCCACAGGAATTTGGCCATAAGCATTCATACTAGCTAGACAGTTTGTATGAATCGCTGAAGATGGTGTAAGCAAGAGAAAAGTATCTTATAAATTTTTGCATAGTTTCTGTTTCATGCCTGTGAGCAGAGAAGATCATGACATGTTTCTCTCCATTATCCCATGTAGGTTTCCTGGGAACAGCTTGTGTAAATGGGTACCAAAGCAAAGGTCCATGGAGGGTCTGAAGGGCTAGAACTGACGGAGTTTTGCTCTGTGAATTGTTCCTTGTGTACATCTTTCCCCTTTGGTTTTTTTTGTGAATGAGCTCAGTTTTTACAGCACAGCTTCTTGGTTGCAATTACACAGACATCTCATCCTTTTTTATTAGGGGCAGATAATGGGCCTTCAGAAACAGTGTTTTTTCAGGTGTCATTTTTGCTTGTAGGTTCACCAGTGGGGAAGGATGGGGTGGGGAGAGTGGGGGTGAGGTGCAGGGAAGTGCTCCAGTGACTGTGCACCAGAAATGGCAGAATCACTGGCTTGAGAGGCCTTGTCCTGAGCCTGTATTGAGACCCAGGAGAACAACTGGAAATGGTCTTGTCTGTCCTTACCCAGATGGGGTGTAAGGACTGGAGTGATAAAGATTTTACCATACTTCTGTCTTTGTGTGGCTCCTTCTATTACAGCTGCACTAGAAAAAACACCTAATAAATATCTTGCCTTTCCTTCACCAAAAAAAAAAGAACGTCTTGGGGATCTTCCTGGCACTGCTAGCAGAGATTTGCTGAAACCAAGCATAGCTCTTGAACTGCTGAAGTCTGTGGCCTAGGGGCAGCAGGAGGTCAGACGAGATGTTCTGGCTGGCCCTCTGTGGCCTTAAGAGGCTGTGAACCTCAGCTAAAACAATGTTACCCTGAATCAAGTTCAAAGTCTATGAATTGAGAATTCAAGCCTGAGTCTAGCTCAGTGGAAAGGAACAAATTCATGGTATTTGATGACCGTGCGAGATGTTACTAGGAAGTTTCCCTGTGTACACATAGCAAAAGCCAAACAACTGACTGTGTCCATGGCCAAAACATTTATTTTCTTTATGGAGTGAAAACAGAACCTGAAGTGCAATAAATAGCTTCTGAATGTGCCTTCATCTCTGGGCTATTGCAGGAGAGCCTGCTGAAAACTTGGGCTTTGATTGCTGCTGTCAAGATAGCTGCTGCCTCTTCCATGGTTTCACAAGGGATGTGTACCCTGAATTTGTGTCTGGGCCTGAGCCTGCACTTATGACCAATTTTGTCCGGTGTCCACCTGGTTTTCCTCATACCCATGGTGTGGTTTCCATGACTGTGGGGTGTTCTGTGTGTGGCCATGCATGTACTGACTTGCAAGTGCTCTGCACCTATGGGTGGGGATGGCTGCATGGAGCAGGGCTCAGGGAGCTTGCTAGGCTTTAGATGGCTTCCTGACAGGGCCTCCATTGAGCTGTGTGGATGCAAACAGAATTAATCCAAGTGACCACAAACAGGTACTTTAGGTGAATGTATGTGAGAAACAGTAAATCCTCAATGGTTGCTCATACAGTGAGGTCTGCCAGATAGTAGAGAGCTGATCATGGCAGTTACATACTTTTTGTAGGTCAGTAGGATGGTCAATGATTCTTTGGAGCTTCCCAGATTTTTGGTAGAATTTGTTGTGCTTCTGAAACTAAAAAAGACATTTATAATGATGAAAGAACAAAGTACCTGAAGATGGCAAGGCACACTGTGATCTGGCTTTTCACAGGCACTTAAATTGCCCTTTATATTAAATTTTCAATTTTAAGGCCAAAAAGCAAGTTATTTCTTTTCTTTTTTTCAACATGACAAGAAAACCATTGCGGCTTTTTCAAAAATTACTTCTGCAAAATAACGTTTCTCTTTTTTTTCCCAAACTCTCAGACAATACCAAGGTGACAGTAATAGTTATGCTGAAAGGCACAGGGAACATCAAGACTGCTTTGCTGAACTGTTAAGAGCTGTTCAGGGATGCAAAAAGTTTGCACTGTCTGCTGATCCATTTCCACCTTGAAGCTGAACTCTTAGTTAGTTTTCTAAGATGGGAATGAGGTTTTGCAAAGGACGCCGCTGTGCATCATTGTCAATGCCTGTTAACTGATAGATATGCAGGAGCATAGGAGTGCTTGGGCTTGTCTGGCATTCTTTGAAATGGTTTGTGAACATACTTGGGGACATCATATTTCCCTAATTCATCTGAACAGCAAAACCAGTAACAAATTAAAGCACTTAGAACTTCTGAATCATAAGTTTAAGTAACAGAAAGGAGATATCTCCTGGCTTCCATCATGAGACCTGTCCTTCCTTCTTGATGAAAATTTTGTTCCAAGCTCTTTCTGAAAGCTTTTTAATCAGCTGCCCCACAGACAACTAATCATCCCACCCCAACCTGTGCTTTCCTTCATTTCTTTCTTTTAAACAGGCTGTTGGTGCAGGTGATGTCAGGATCAAATCTGCTGTTAGCATGAAATACGGAAGAGCCCATAGCTGTGCAGGCAGAACAGTCAGGAGAGGTTTGAGCAGTAGAGGCAGCGGACAAGAAGAAGAGATTAAAACATGCAGCTGGTGGAAAGGAGAGGCTCAGACCCAGAAGGGGTAAAGGAATGGCATGAAGTGCTATCAGATGAGACCCCACTTTGCTTCCTAATACTGCACTTTTGTCTGCCTCTGAGTGCTGGGAACAACTTCAGGGATGACCGAAATATGGCTCTTCAAGGCTGGGAAGGAAGTTGTGAACAAGAAACTCTTACCTTTAAGAAGTGGTTTCCAAAAAGAGATTCCAGGACAGGCTCAGCTGTGCAATACAGCAGATGTGCCAGTTCCACCAAGTTAAAATGGGCTGAGAAATAAGTAGGGCATATTTTTTTCACTCTTTAGTTCTCTAGGATGTTCTTTACGTTCTTTCTCCTGCTGCTCTGAAGGCATATTTTTGTTTTGACCTACGCTTTGTGAAATTCTGCGTGCTTTTGCTGCCCAAATAGAAAGTTGTAAGTGTGAGCGGTTAGATCTGATCCAAATCTTTTGCAAGTTCAAGTATAATTAACATACCAACGTCAAGAAGCTGGCAAATGGCCAGCATGCTCCCCAGCACTGCTAACATCTGTCACCCTGGCTTTGTCAGGAATCAAAGATGTTTCTTTCTCTGGCAGCAGAAGGGCTTTACTGACATCAGGACTCTGCGTGGTCCAGAAGGGAGAAACAAGTCACCAAGACTGGTCATTATTTTCAAGGATATAATTTGGTGGGGTCCTCTTGACTGACTTCCCACCCAGTCTCTGCTGCTCTTCTGCTCTCATCACAGGGCAAAGCAGAAAGGGCAGAAATGTTTCTCTTGTGTCTGAACTCGCAGAACATTTAAAATCTGGATGAGTGCCTAGATGGGATGGGCTCAGGATGATCCCATTCTGCATTATGATTTCAGGCAGGGCAGTCTACGCACTCACACTGTGTGTTCTCCTCCATGCTGAGCTGTGTGCAGTCACTGCTCGGAGGGCTGGAATAATGCAGTACAGGTTGCATAGTCTGCTGGTGTCTTGTTCTTATACGGTCCCCATCACCACAGTATCTGAGCAACGTGTCTTGTAAAGCAGAGGAGGTGATAATGAAGGGATCCCTGGTTATAAAAGTCAGGGTGGTGCTGACAGGTGTGTATGTTAAAATCATTTTATCATCACCTAGGGCCCAGAGACACCTATCCTGAAGCTCCAGAGGGAAGTACATCCTTTGCTAGGCTTAGCATGTTCCCTACACTGAACAGTGTCTGCTTGAGTTCCTTCAGAGAGTAATGGTGAATGAGAGAGATGCTTAGGCCCTGGTGCCTCCAAGGTTCCTCCAAGGTATGTAGGGCTGCTTCCTAGTTTCACAAAAGACACCTCCGGGACCACAGGCAAGTAACCTGCTTCTCAGGAGGCTGAATATTGCTCTCTAGTACCCTCTAGGGTTCAGAAGACACAGGACGTGGGAACTCATGGATGTAGGATGGAGTCCGCAGGGGCAGAGCCACGGGATGGGCAAGAAAGCAAAGGAGACGCTCTGGTCACCTTGCAATTGCTCTCATCCAGAGGGCTCTGAAGCACTATCTTCTGCAGGGCTGTAACTTGCCCTTGTCTTGCAGACAAGTCCGAAGTCCTCACATCACCTCCATCCCACCTACAGGGCTACCCCATGCAGCAGATAGGAGGGAGCAACTCTCCAGCCCCACAGCCAAGTTACTGAATCACAGCATTTAGAGGCAGAGGCGTGGTAAGGATACTTGGGCTAAATCCCGACTCTAAAACAATGAGCCTGAGGGGTCTTTATTGTCCATCACGGTGCAGACAATAATATTTTTGTTACCAGAGCAATTGCCAGTGGGATGTGGGGACAGAAGCCCTCTACATACCACAAGGCACAAGAAAATATTGCTCAAAAGTTGTGTCATGTTTTGGATTGCTACTCTGATTTATTGCTTCTCCCTGCCTCTGGGGATGCACTGCTGAGGCAATCCAGGAGTAGAGATGCTGCATTTTTGGAGCAGTCAGGGCTGGACTGGCAGTATTATTTGTAAACACAAAGCTTAGTTCTCCTCACTAGGAATAAAAGCCACTTATCCTGCAAACAAAGCTTGTTCAGCTGTAGGCCCCTTACACTGCCACTTCCCATTTCTCCTCTGTTTCCTAAGAAGAAGATAAGCTTAATGCTTTATCCTTTTCATATTTTAATGACAGGATAGCTAGCTTTTCAGTCTCTCTTCCACTTTTCTTGTGTTTGGACTTGTAGCCATGAGCCCAACTCTAAGCTTCTCCACATTTATTCCTTCCTAGAAAAAGCAGGTGGGAGGTGTTCCCAGGAAAACCCAGCCTGGGCTCAGGGCAATACAAAAGATCTCTCTGAGCTGGCTCTTTTCCTTTACAGAGTTTCCAGGGGGAAAGTCTGCCTTTGTTTGTGGGGAGGATCTGCTGGGAAAGGATTTGGGGGGAAAGAGCGAGGGAGTGCCTGGGAGGAAAGCGGCAAGAGGTTCTGCCACAGGCTGGCAGGGATGGAGGGCACTGCAGCGGGGTGAGCTCAGCCGCTGCCAAGAGGACACCCCACATGCCACCAGCAGGACCTTTTTGGGTGCAGCCTTTAAGGGAGTTAGATCAATGGGCTGCTGTCCTTGAAAAGATGGGGTTGCTGGGGTGTCCTTTCAGTGGGCCTGATGGAAATAGCAGGGCTGTAAAGAGCGTCTTGCCCTGGGGAAAGAAGGATAGAGAATGGCTGTGGCTTATCCTAGAGGTATTACATCCCCCATGGTTCGGGGCAGTTGAGGCAGACATGCAGCTGGGTGTTATTTGCGTGAGGGGCAACTTGAAGAGAAGGAGGAAGCTACAGTGGGGCACAGCAACCTGAAAATGAAACCTGAGGTGCAACACATGGCAGAACCTGCCCCAGCACGAGCAAGAGAAGACCATTCGTTTCCCTGCCGTGTCCCTCAGTGAAGGACTTGCCAAGGCGTGAAAGACCCTGCTGTGCCGCAGGAGGCAGAACTGGGCCTGAGCCCTGAAACTGGAGAAATTAGCTGCTGAAGAGGAGGGAAGCAACATCTAGAAAGAAAGAGCGAAAGAGCTTGAAACCATGGAAACGGGTCTCCCCCCTCCTTCCCTTCACTCCCATCTGTATTTCCCAGAATAGACGCTGAACTCTGGTTTCTTTTGATGAGACAGACACCTGGGTCAGTGCAGCTGTGAGTGGTCATTGCCAGGCTAAGTGAAGCAAAGAAGTGATACACTAAAGGTCTTCCTTGCTCCTCCTCCTGAAGCCATCTCATCATCTAGAGGCAAATTAACAGGCTCCCTCTAGGGCACCCTCAAAGTCAGAGGCAGGGGTTAGTACGAAGGACTTCTAGGCAGACAGCCTAACTTTCAACATCTCCTGCTTATCTTGTTTGGTGCCAGGGGTTCATTTTCTCAGCTACAGATCTATTGGCCTTTTGAGCAAAATCCTGACATCTTAGTTTGGCTTCAGGATTTCCCTCAAGACTTTGGTTTTAAGTGCGTACAGACCCCACTGCCCATACTGCATATCCAGTAAGATTTCAGCAGCCACTCCACCCACTGTTGTTCACATGCATGAGCAAAAGTCTGCACCCTAAACTTTTTCAGTCTGGTGGGGCTGGGGAATGTAAGGGTGAATGGTGGGAGCTGTTGAGTATTGCGGGTTACAGTGAGATATGGAAAGTAACTGATGAGGGAAAGGGCAGCTGAAACCAAGGACAAGGGCCAGAGGGAGGTGGAGGAGAGTCTGAGTATGCATACGTGGAAACAGATGATGCAACTGGAGATTACTGAGGCCCTCTTTGATTCAGCCTTCAGAAGTGGTGTGTTCGTCCATAGCTACTGACAAGGATCAGTTACGCTCACGTGATGTTTGAAGAGGGCGGCACCGATGGGTGTCTTGCTTGAAACAGTACAACGGGAACATTGGACTCCTGGGAAGGGCCACCTGGAGTGTATATAGTGACTACGCAGTAGTGCAGTCAATGATGTCATACTTCATATGTTTACAACAATCATCTTATCAATCCACTTTCTGGGATGAACCCAAATACCATTTTCTGGGGATCATAACTCCTCCTTCTCCTTTGCTTGGCTTACACTAGCCAAACACCAAGCATAAAAATTGTTCCACAACAGCCTCTCTCTCCCACTAAAAAAAAAAGGAATCATCTGTTCAGAACAATCTCTTAATCCTGATGCAGCAAGATAGGTATGCTACTAATGAGACAAACACATAAACCAAATAAAAAGCTTTGTACTCATTCTTCTCCATTCCTAAGTATGAGATGTAGAGAAAAGGAATCAAAGACCCATGAAACAATCTGAAGATGAAACTGGAGGTACAGTGAGAGATGTCTCCATTATCAAGTACAGAGGAAATGTTCCTCCTGGAGATTATTGGATGGACACATATGGATATGTGGTCTGGGATGAACCAGATCCTCCAGTGATGACAGATAAACATCTAGAGGGGATAATTTCTAGTTAAACGAGGTTCCAAATTGATGCGAGGAGTTTTCACTGTGAGCAAGGAGGGAGAGGACTCTTTGCTTACCTCAAAGACTCTGGCACTCAAGAGAGGGAATGAGAACAAGAAGAGCTCCTGCATATGAAGACAAACCATACTTCTTAAAACAGTGCTGAACACTGTTCTTGGCAGTGCTTGAGCTTCAGCTGTGTTGAGACCAGGCTCAGCTGCACCCCTTTGCAGTAACTGCTAGCACAGATATGCAGCATATGCAGCGCTGGGACTTCATGAGGAACACGGCCGCTTAGATGGATGCTCAGATTGCAAAATGCCATACTGAGCCCTCCCGTCGGTTCCAGGAAGTTTAGTGTACAAAGCGCTTTCAAACGCTTTCATCATGATAGACACTACAGGGGGCTGAGGAAGAAGCCTGTGGTCACACTAACCTGTGCAAGCTGGGGATCTGTGGAAAATATTATTTCTGGTGTATGGCTTCATTTTTGCAGTGGTATTTCTGGCATAGTTACAGCCCCAGAAGCAGCGGAGAGCTCCTGGCTGGAATGTTGTGGGCACCTTCGTACCAGAGAGAGCAATAAAAACCAGCTAAAAAGCTCTGGTTTATGTAAGAGCAAGCACATACTACAGGTGCCCTGCCAAGTCAAAATACAACCGGGTTTATGGCCTTGTTTGTTTGTTGACATTGTGTGATCAGGACAAGAAAGAAAAATGGGAAGAGGAAATGTTTTGCTTGTTTCTCACCTAGGAACAGCAAAGTTTTTGCATTGGTGTCTTCCTTAATTTTGATGTATGTTTCAGAACCAACAGATGTCTCATGTTTAAATTTACAGTCATTGTTAACAAAGATACTATTCTTTTCCTGTGTTTATTAGCCGCCAATATTAAGAAAAAAAAAAAAAAGAATCCTTCAACTTAAAATGCCTACATGCTATTCTCTTTTTCTTATGATGTAAGAACTGACAATAGTTTTCACACCATCTCTTGATATTCAGGTTATAGGAGTCTGAGTACAAGAATGAAGAGAAATCACTCCTTTTAAAAATGCTATGAAAACATGAAACATCTACCTCTTAAAGTTTATACATTCAAAGAGCTTTTCTTTAGAGGTTGACTTTTAAACATTCTTAAAAGATGATAATAGAGAAATTTAGAAGAGTAGTCACATTTAGAGGCAATTGGAAACTTTGAGCTGTTGTTTTCCCCTGGTTTTGATTCCCATTGTCCTTTTTTAAATTCATATCCTTTCTGTTCTGATTTTTAATTCCTCATGGAGGTCAGGCATTTGAGGCATCCGTTTCTGATTGACTGCTGTGGAAACAGCGATGAGGCAAAAGTGAGAGCGATGACATCATTGGAGAAACAGATGGTGAGAGCTGATGAACTTCTAAGAAACAAAGACACTTTTGCCAATAAGTATTCCTAGAGAACAAGAAAAAGAAAACTGAGAATAACAATCTTATTTCATAATGCAAAGACTGTCTTAAAGGAAGAACAACTAGCATTGTGGATAGCTTTTTGGACTCCATTAGGCCTTTGACTCAAGCTAAATGAAAACAGTGTTGAATACTGGAAGAGCAGAGAGTAGAAGATCGTTCAGGGTGCAAAGTCTCCCAGACACTCCCACATTGTTAGGAAGGTAGTTTAGAGCAAGCTCACCAAAAAACTCCCTTTGCTCAAGCATCCTGGGAAAATTTGCTTTTGGGGAATGAGAGTCCTCACAACAAACCAGGCTTTTCAGTTATGGAGTGATATTGGTGTCTTTAATAATCTTGTTAGATACTAACATGGTGCAAATGTAGCTCAATTTGAAAAGGAATGTGGATAAAACGACAGTCAGCCCTGTTACTAAAGAAAGGAAAGAAGAGGAATCTGCACAAGTGGTTGTCTGTTGTCTTCTAGTGTGAAGAACATGAAGAAATGGTTGGTTTGGGGAGGTGGGTAGCAAGGCTTTGGAGTTTTATTCTACCGCCTGACACTGGCATTACAATTACTCTGGTGTCTAAATATGAGAGTACTTTGTGCTTACAAACTTGATCAAAAGCCTGCCATCTGGGGTTGCTGGACTGTCTCTGGCTGCCTCATCAGTAGGGGTAGTAATTCCAGTGTCTACTCTTGACGTGATTTGGAGGGGGTCTGAGTGTGGCCTGTCATGAGGTGGGCAAGATGAGGTCTCACTGATGATGAGCTGCAAACTGTGCTAATGAAGACAACTGAGTTGATACACCTTCTTAATATAATTTTAGAGAGGATGTAGTATTTTGCCTCACATTACTTTGGGGAAACATGAGCTAGCATTATGGAAGACTGCATCTTACTGGCATCTGCTCAGTGACACCAGACAAGCAGCTCTTCCCCTGAATGGAGTTTGCTGTGAAGTCATTCTTCCTCCTGAGACAGGGCAATCTGACTCCACTGATGGCAGCAGAAATACTTGAACTGAATTTGTTGGGTCTGAGGCTGAGGCTTAAACCTAGCAGTCTTCAGGCATGTGAGCGGATACCACTCCCAGACAAGGAGTATAGGTTGTGATTCCTTCACAGAGAATCCTCTTCCTTATTTTCTAGTACTATTTGATCACATCATGGAAAACACATAGATATTACTTCATGCACTACAGAAGGCCCAAAGCCCAGTGACTATTGAAGTACCTTTGTATTAGGCGCTTTGAGGACCATACACTTTCATCCCTCTTAACTTTTGATGTTTATGTTTGAACTTCTGCTCCAGGCAATCTTTATAGCCAATGGAAAGAGATAGGCGCTTCCAGGACTTGGTTCATCTAAGCGCTTTTCAACATCTACCTTAAAATGAGATTACCCATGCCCCAGAATGCCTGTTTCTCTCTGCTGACTGTTAAAGTAAGTCTAGACGTCTAGCTCTGATGTAAATGCCAACATCTGGACAGGTTTATCCCACCAGCAAAACGTCCCCTGGTAAAATCCAGAGCAATTACTTTGTTCTCTTGAAAGGACAAACTGCTAAATCAAGGGTGAGAGCAGAGAAGAGTGAGGCTGAAGAGAAAGCCAGGGAGAAAATGATAAAGCGATCGAATTCCCACACCACTTCAGGGCCAGTAAGGAACAGAATCGGTGCAGAGGGCCAGCTCATCCTCTTATCTATGGATATGGTGGGAAGAATTTATAGATTTCAGAGGGAGGAGACAGGAGGATCCAAATGTTTTGATATAGTCTGTAGAAATAAGCTAATAAGTACTGGCCCTGTATGTAAATGAAGTTATCCTATTAGCCTCAACTCTGTGGTAGTGTTCTGGCTTTAAAGCATGAGCTGTTATACGCAAAGGATCTGTACATTGGGGGAAAAAAATTAAAAAAAATGCTAAGGTGTTCTAGAGGGAAGCAGAGCCACTATGGGTTAGGTTATCCAGTGTCAACTGTCCTGCTTATCCACAACAGGAGCAAAAAAGCAGTGCTAGGTGGTGTGTCACCAAAGAAGACTGCTGCTTTTATCAGTTCCCCCAGAACAAAGGAGCCTACAGATAGCTGCTTTCTCACATACTTGAGAATGCCTCATGATTTTTTCATTTCTTTCTTTTCTACCTCTGCTCTTCCATCAAACCAACAGACACTGAATTCTGTCTCTTCAAATTTGATCCCTTAAGATATTGCAGCTTTAGGGTTGCTGAGCTTGACCAAGACAGCACAGCACATTATTTGGCATTCACTCATATGTATAGACGCATTTTGTTCTCAAACATTGAAGATGCATTTGTTATTAAATTTCCAGTGTCCTATTGCTGCTTATAAAGGCAATGACTATTTTGTGTAAGGAATGCTCTCTGTGTGACTGCAGTGTATATTTATTACTGACTTTTCTGCTGTAATGGAGTCAGTTAAAACTCATTTAGCGTAAGGAGTAAAACATCAGTGTGACCTGTGGAAAGTAAACCAGCAAGAAATGTCCTACATAGGTGTATTCATATATGACTTGTTATAAAATACAACATAAAATATGAGAGGAAGAATGTTGCTATAATTAAAAACAAAGGACTGGCAGCAAGAATATCTGGTTTCTGCTTTTGGCTGTGTCACAGACGCTCTGTGTGGCTATGGAAGGATCACTTCTCTCTCCCGTGGGTTTCCCCATCTGGAAAATGGTCTAATGATACCTTCCAAGAAGGTGCTTGAGAAGCATGACTCATTAATATTTGTAAATATCCAGGGATCAAAGAGCCTGTAGATATACAATGTAACATATTATTATGCTGCTGTTCTTTGCCAATTTCCCTTCTCTGTAAGGATGAGCTCTTTGAATTTACTGCTTTTGACATCAGGAAGATGGTCCCACGGGACTCTGTGTTTTTATTGACTCCAGATGAAGTTTTCTCATGTTTACAAATAAAGTGATAACTTACTGACCTCCAGTGCCCACCACGCAAGCCCGCCCTTGGATCTGGCTCCCAAATGTGGCTCTTGCTGGTGCATGGCAATAAGCAAAATGCCACATTTCTGGTGAGCAGAACCAGTTTTCTCTCTCACAGCTGGATGACTCCGGTGGGGCTAGCACAGAAGGAAATGCCCTAGGTGGGTTTTGGGAGTAGGCAGCACAAGGCAGGCACAGGGAGCTTGGCTCTGCTGTAAGGAGTGGTCGTGGCTACAGATGTTTTGCAGACCATGATATGATGCTGGTTTAGTAACGATTGGTCCCGTTTTCCCTGTCCTGGGATACAGACAGTTTACAGTTCTTCTTACAAGGAAAATCACTTCTGCAGCTGCTCCGCTGTGGGGATCTTTCAGAGCCAGAAAAGCCAGAGAGCAGCTCCTGCAAAATGTTTTCTGTAACTGAGGAGTACATATCACCAAACCAAAACAGTCTTGGAAATGCTTGAAAATAACACCAGCGTTAAACTTCCAGCTATTGGAGGATGTAAGAGAGTCTGAACGTGCTGGAGTCCACTGGTGGATAATAATTCCAGAGAGTGATTCTGCGTAGTTGCAGTCAAAGTGTTTCATCAGCCCTCAAAAGACAGAATTTACTTCAGTATTTAGTTGTTGTTATTTTGTTCTCCAGGGACAGCTGAAAGTTTGTGATCTGGTAAGATGAACGGGTAGCTTTTACTTCCTGGAATACTTAGGTCTTTTGAAAGTGGATGGAAATTGTGTTTTGCTTAAAAAAAAGTGCTTGAGCATTTCAGATATAGCTGCATTTCTCCGAATGCACCATACAACCCACTGGAGAAGAAAGAAGTGTGATGGCCTAAAGCCAACATTGGCTAAATTAGGGACAGAAGTTTTACTCAGGGGAAAAGTGCTTTAGTTTTGGGTAATTTTTAAAAAAATAATTATTATTCAAAAATGTTATCTTCATGGGAAAAAGAGGTTGCAGGAGAGGCCAGGGCTGACCACTTTGAGCAGGAAATTATTAACGATTCTTATCTTCTGGAATTTGAGTAGATTTGGTTGGTGATCTTTATAGAACAATATTTATCTTTCCCTGGTGGACTTTCTCTTTGTCTCCACCAGCTATCAGAATTATAACCTGGCGTTCTGCATGAGTGGTCTTGTAACTGTGAGCCAAGGGACCTGGGAGCAGAGACAATAGAATTACAGTTACAGTTGGCAAATTGTGAAGATTTTTTGTTTAAAGGTTGGATGGTAATCACAGGAGATTGGGTTTTGTGATTACTAATGGTCCTTCGCTCCCCTTTCCCATGTGATTCTTTGCCTGTACAGAGCTGCAAGAAGCTGCATGGAGTGAGACTTTGTTTTTCAGCATGTGTTTTCCCTCCTGCTCTGTATGCTGTTGCTGTGTTTATGAAGGAGAGGAAAAACACAAATGTTCTTTGGAGATCATCCGATGTTTAAAACTTTCTCATTCAGATTCATGTCTTCCTCAGTCTCTCAACTGCCCCAGGCAAAATTTCTCATTTTCTTTTCTTCCTGCACCACCTTATCTGTCCTTCCTCACTGTGCTATCTTGTCCCATAAATACCCCAGAATCTATATGTTTGTATGACTTCAACTATTTTTCTTACACTATCTTGAGCTATTCCTGCTGCATATGCAGTAGTAAACAATGATAGCACCAACTGATGGCATTTTTTACTCTTTGTATATAGATGTGTCTAATCCTGGTTGTTGGGAGAAGTTGCACTTCACTTCCCTGCTTGAAAACTGGTAGTGTTGTATGGGCTAAAAGTGTGAAAAGTGTCCTACCACAGAGGAAGTCAGTGCTGGATTCCTTACCAGATAGGCCAGAGATATACTAAAAATGTAACTTATCACTAGTGGGGCTGTGCTGTCCCTGTTACAGCAGGGTCTGTGCTTCCTTATTGCTTGATTCAGGGTGGTTTGTGGTGGTGTGTAGCCCACAGACCAGACCACACGCTGGCCTGTTGTGTTGGTAAGCGTGTCGGCGTCCTTTTGTACAAAAGCCTGGGCTGTGTTTTCCCTGATGAACCAACTTCTGAAAGAGAGAGGGGGTTGGGGTGGAGGGGGAGCTTCAGCAAGAGATGACAGGATTATTTTGGCAGAAAGATACTGCCAGAGAGATGAAGGTATCCCACAGGCTTCTTGAGCCTCAGCTCTCTCCAACAGGAGTATAATCCTGGTTTTCTTCTTTGGGGTTTAGCAGCCTTGCCCCAAAGCCCTCTACACACAAAGAAGACACTCAGAGTAGCTTCAGCACACTCAGGGTCAGGCCTTCTAACGGCCTGAAGGGATCTGGGGAGCACAAGAAATATGAGGTGCAAGGCCAGTTGCATTTCACTCTGGAATTTTCCCATCTTCTCACAGCTAGAATACATTCCCTGGAAAGTCCAGCTCCATTAGCTGTATGTTAATTATTGCCAGCTATCTCAGAAACGGAAATCTTCACTCATTTTTCTCCTTAATCCCTATCTTCAGCAGAAAAGTCCTGTCTTCAGAGGGTGGCTGGCAGGAGGGGACAGTCCATTTCTTTGAGTTAGTACTCCTGTATCTGGCTTCTTAGTAATAACAGCAACAACATTAATAAGTTAATTTTTAGCGATCTCTGCTGGGGCTATGACCGCACTGTCAGAGGGCGCAGGTAGTGGGACTGCACTTCCACATCCAGCTGAGTTATGCAAAGCGTGAGGTAACATTTAAGTTAATGACATTCCTGTTCGCACGCTTGCCCAATGGCCCTCTGATGCTGCTGAGTCTTTCCTACAGTGGTGTTTGCAGGCAGAGGCTTCCCTGGCTTGGGTGACCGTGTTTATACAGGCTTAATTTTCTTGCTAGCATCAGCCGAAAAAAGAGGCATTCCCCATGGCTCCCCTCATCCAGGTTGAAATTCATGCTCTGCCGAAACATGTGGGTGAGGGATATTTAATCCCGCATACCTCCAGGCACGGGACCAGGTGCCACTGTGATCTTTTCCCGTATTTCACCTCCAGAATTTGAAGCAGATGGAAAACTATCCAGCAGGGAGCAGTGGGCCAGCCCGCGGGCCGAGCGGCCGTGTGACCAGCAGGGGGGAGTGTGGGCAGCACGAAAGCCCCGTCCCTTGGCTGCCAGGGGAGAGCCAACCCGCCCACCAAACGTGGTCCAAGGGTTTGGATGCTGGGGCAGGAGATCATAGAATCATAGAATCATAGAATCATTAGGGTTGGAAAAGACCTTTAGGATCATCAAGTCCAACTGTCAACCCAGGATTGCC
>JAVJGI010000035.1:12959946-12971725 GCA_035590275.1 Ibycter americanus
GGAGAGCCAACCCGCCCACCAAACGTGGTCCAAGGGTTTGGATGCTGGGGCAGGAGATCATAGAATCATAGAATCATTAGGGTTGGAAAAGACCTTTAGGATCATCAAGTCCAACTGTCAACCCAGGATTGCCAAGTCCACCACCAAACCATGACTAAGAGATGGGAGTTTGCTCTGGGTCCTTTCGCCGCCCTGCCACAAACCTGGAGTACGACATGGGTAAGTTGATCATCACGGGAGCTGCCTTACCTGCATAAAAGTTGCCTTTAGCTGCCCAAAAGTTTGCCTCCGACTCAGGTCTGAGGCCATTGCGTAGCTGCTCTCTGTAGCTGAACAGAGACACAGGCATCTTTCAAGGCCTTGTCTTGTAGGGTCTTTCTCCAGAGACATCTCTTGGGATTGAACAGTAGGAGCAGGGCTGGAGGAGCATGGAGACTTGGGCACACTGGGACAGGAATGGAGCTGTGGGGAGTCTGAACCTTGTGGAAAGCAGGAGGGAAGGTAATGAAGCAGACTGCTGCTTCTGGCTACTAGAGATGGAGAAGGAAAAGAGGCCATCAGGAAGAGAATCGCTACTGGATGCAGAGAAACTGCACTGACTAACCAGCAGGAAGGCATGAATCCCTATTGTAATGAGAGCAAGCAACAAAACCACCCACAGAATCCATCAGCTTTTATAACAGATTCTGAAACATAGGGCAGAAGGGACTGTGGCGACCATCTCATCTGTTTTGTATGACACATGCCAAAGAATCTTCCTGAGTTCATCCCTGTTTGAATTAAGGAGAAACATTACAGCTCTTTTGTAGAAAATGATTGAAAGATTTCCAGTTTTCAAAAAATCCACCAGAGCTTGTTGTAATTTTCCTCAGTTGTATTTTTGCCTCATTTCTAATCTCCAAGACTGCCTTGCATCATTTCCGCCCATTGGCTCTTTTAATATTTGTAACTGCTGTTATTGCATTGCTGTCTTCGGTGTCAGACTCTTACACGCCATGACCAAATCACCCATGACCTTCTCTTTCATCCAGTGAACAGGCTGCATCCTGGCAGCTCTACTCCATGGCATCTTTTCCAGTGCTGCAGTCATCCTCTGGCCCTTCTCAGCACCCTCTCGACTCCTCCCTGCCTGTGCAGCGATCCCAGCAGCAGTTGTCTTGGTGCTAAAGGGATAATACAGCCTCCCTTTTCCTGTTTAATATTTCCTGTTTTGCAGCCCAGGATCTTGTCACCCTTGACACCGTATTTCACCCTGGCAGATATTTCCATGACCTCCAAGTCCTCTCCTGATTTCTGGCTTGCTTGGGTAGAAACCCCCTTTTGGTAGGAGGTCTCCTGTTTTCTTCCATAGCTGTGAGTCATACATTTCTGCATTAAAATGCATCGTGTTGCATGAGCCCAGGCAATCTTTATTGTTTCGCCCCAAAGACTTATCCTCTTCATTACTTAATAGTTTCCTCTCCAGGCTTCAATAGGAATCATTTAATATATCTTTTTGAGTTGGATTTGAAGGAGCTGGGCCAAAAGCACCACCTGCCAAATGGTGACTCTTCACTTACAGTATCACTTCACAAGACCTACTAGTTAGCCAGTTTTTAATCCATTTAATAAGATCCATGCTTATTTTGTATCATCCTATGGCATGAACTAAAATGGCCTGAAGAAGTCCAAGTAAATTACATCAACCCTGTTACCTCTGTCAAGCAAACTCGTAATCTCACTGTTAAAAGCTGGTGTTATTTTAACTAGATCCATTTTCTAGTATCTAGGCTCACTGATATAAATTATGCTATCCCCTTTAATTCATTCTTCCTAACTGAAAAGCTCAGGAATGGAGGCTCCACTGGCTCTCTGTGTATCTTGCTGCAGTGCCACATGACATTCTTTATTTGCTCATCATAATACTGGTAAAATGCCACCTTGTTTCTAGGCCTATGAAACCTGTTCTCCAAAACTTATCAAAGCCCCTCAGAGCCTTTTTTTGCTAGCTTTTTTTAATGCTTTGCAGTGGTGGGTTTTTCATGTGTTCAATCTAAACTGCTGCCTTCAGGTTTCTTACAATTTTGTTACGTATTTTGAAAACTCCATAGTCGCTATTAGGAAGGAAATATGTGTCATCACTGTCCAAAGTCTACAACAATAATATTTGTTGGCTACAACTGTTTTCTGTATCATTACTGAATAATTATTTCACCACTATTTCCACGTAGAAGTAGACTAGAATTGTTTTATGGTATCCTTTGTTTTTACTCTGCTTAAAAAAGCTGTCTTACTACCCTTAGATCTTTCCGCAATTATCTTCCTGTCCTTTTGCTCCTCCTATAAATTTTCTACAGTTGTAATAAATTAAATTATCAGTCACATTAATTATTGCTACCAGCTTCTCTTCCCCCCCCCCATATCTAGATACACACAAGTCCATAAGGAGAGACCAACATCTACATATTTAATTATTGCAACTACTTTGTTTTCCCTCCAAACCAGCCTCCTTTCCCAATTGTGATATTTCAGCACCAATAAAAATATTCAGTTTCCCAACTATTGCATTTCTTCTGTTTGTGTTTCTCTCCCATCTCATTTTGCTCAAAGCTGAATTGTTTTCAGCTTTGGAAACCAGCCCTTTTAAAACTCCACGTTTGTACATTAGCAGTTTGGACTTTATTCTGTTTGCCTGTAACAAATCACATTGAGTCACACTCATTTGACTCTTAGCTAATCAATAATTCATTTTTAGTTCTTTAGTTAGTAGTCTTAATCTGGCACAGAATACCAATAGGGAGTGAGTTTCCACCAAAGCAAAGTGTTTTGGAAGGCCCACCCTGATCCCTCCTATTTCACTGTGCCTCCATTCTGCCTGCAGATGTGTGCTAGCTGATGTGGGATCACCTTCCACATTAGCCTAGGTGCTACTAGTACTGGTCAGAGTAAAATATGCGCTAGTCGTTGAGTCTCTTGGGATGCAACTGGCTGTTTTCCTCTTAATCCTGCAGTGCTTTGGAGTCGGACATGCTTTGGTATCTTCGGGACAGGAGCAGCCAGCAATAAACTGCCCTGGATAATGTTTTCCCATTTGCCAGCAGGTGACTGTCCCCAAGGTGTCTGCAATGACAGAGCACAGGCCATCTACTGTAAGATGGCACAGAGTCGCTGTGCTGGCTGGCTCCAGCTGTGTGCTTGGCTGCCTCCAGCTAGCTGTTGTCCCTCAGTGTGCAGGGACCTCCACGTGGCCCATGTCCTGATTCTTGTCTGGTTTCTGATACCTGGCCACATCTGGTAAGGAGATTGGTCCTGCCTTGGGGGCCTGCCTCAGTGGTGACCCCAGCAGAGATCGTCATTCTCCCACCTGGTCAGATACATACAGGTGGGACACCAGGAGAGAAGTGCCAGCATGATCTGCCCAGTCTTCCCTCTGCCAGAACGAGCTGCAGACCTGGGAGAGCAGGTAGCCAACCCGATAGCCACTCTCTGAAACACATGTGCACGTTGTTGGAGAAAAACGCAACTGGCTCAGGCAACCTCAGCAGCTGCTTAATGAGTCTTGACTCATCCTACTACACCAAACATCTGACCAGATGAAATCGGCACTGGCTGATGCGGCTCCTCCATTCCCACTGCTCAGTCCAGAGAAAAATGAAAGGCAAGCGCTTTCAACCGAAACCTGGCATGAGCCCCCAGCCACCGGCCTCAGCTCTCTGCACCATAGCATGCTGTCCAGCAGCGAAGCCAGTCTGCGCACAGTCTGCACCTGGGTCAAGGATGTATATTAACGCAGACAACTCCCTTGGCAACCACTTGATTCTCTGAGGTGGTAGCCCTTGGGCTTCTCAATGTCTAGTGTGTCAGAGGTGCTCTGTTACATTGTAAACTGACGGGTTGTCCTCTTACCATCATGACCCCCTGGGTGAAGAGCTACAGACCTTCCACCATGACCTCCTTTAGCAGACTCTGCATCATCTCCTCACCATGCACTCTCTGCCCAGCTCAGCCTTGTGTGCCCAGACCTCTCCTCAGTCCCAGGCAGGGCAGGGACATGGATACACTAACAGCAGATGTGTTCGTCAGTGAAAGAAGTACAGAATTAATAAGGCATTTCTGTTCTGGAAGTCACTTCTTCCATTCAAAGACTGCAAAGCCACCTTCCTTTCAAACAGAAAAGGCCAGCTAAATGACAGGTGCCAATGCTGCTTCAGCAGAGCTTTGCAGCTGAAGCTATTTGCCATTGCAGGGTCCCTCCACTGAGTACTGCAAAGGATCAAAGCAAACTGCCTGAGTGAACTACAGTGAAATGCGTCGGTCTGCAAGGGGAGAGCGAGCAGAAGTGTCAGAGGTGGCACCGCTGGTCTCCAGAGCAGGGCTGGCTAGCCAGGCATGGCACTGCACGAAACACACTTATTCTTGCATTGAGTTTGCTGCCTGGCTTTGTTTGCTTAATTGTTTGTTTTCACAGACAGCACTGGATTGTGTAATCATTTTCTTTGAAAATGGGATTCAGCTCATGTTATTTCACCTAACTGGGCTGATGTTGAGTGAAGCAAAAGCTGCTTTGCTGACAGCCCTGGTCCCCAGCCAGTGACATGTACTTGGGATGTGGCCTCAGAGAACGGTTGTCTTGTTCCGATGTCAGGCGTGTCCTGGGGCCCCAGCACAGCACTGCGCATGGCAACTGGGAGACACGTAAGGCAACCCCCCAAATACTAACGGCACGCAGCTCCAGCTGTGGCATAAAGATATTTTGAATGGACAGGAGAGGCTTTTTGCCATGCAAGCTTCAGGGTTACAAGCATTAAAAGGTAAAGCAGCTTAAGCATTTAGTCCAGGGTAGAGAGTGTGTTTTAGGGCTTTTGAAACTTTGGGGGGGTAAATGAGAAAGGAGAAAGGCATGCTGTTATTTCTAAAGGGTGAGGGAAGCTTTATTCAACTCAGCCTGCTTCTCTTGTATTTGCAAACTGGTTGGCTCTGGACATGGCTATCCAGATATAAATGCATTGCTATAAGAGCTGTTTTGTGGCTCACTTTCAGGGAAACAAGGCTGCTAGGTACTTCACAGCAAGTTTTTTTGGAGCAAGGACTGTGTATTTTTCTTTACTAGGAAAGCAGCTTGCTCTTTCTGAGTGCTGCTGCCTCACATTGTAATGGTAAGAGAGCACTGCCCCATGCAGGTCTGGAGCACTGCCCTGATGGTCCTGTGCTGCCCTGCAACATAATACAGATGGATAAGATGTGAGTGGGTAAGATGCTAGTCCACCCACAATGTAACTCTCGTGAAACATCCAGGAAGGGGATGGAGTAAACCTGCACTATATTTTTTGCTACCGGGATAGAGATAATACCTTAGATTCACTGATGATTTGCGAACTCTCATCCCTTCCTCTGTCCACCAGCCTTTGGAAGACTTAATATTGTCCCTTGAGGGGAAAAATAACATATATGGGAATACAGAAAATACTGAAAAGCAAGTTCTCTATCAAACTATAGATGTCAGAAGCTAAGCTCTTTGACCTATAGCTCAGTTCCAGAAAAAACATTTCTTTTTAGATGAGCCGAAAATAAGCTGGCAATGATGAAACTGATCATATGTTTGAACTTTAATTTTGTTGGTGGATGGCAGTTGTACCAGTAGCAGCCCCTACAGTTTTTGTTTTAAATCATCTGGGCTTTTAATACTGACCTTTCTGTGAATTGGTGACATCAGAAAACCTATTACCCATTTCAGATTTTGCCAATCTTCTTCAAAAGTAGTTTTATTTATGAATATCCTATTTGTAAGAAAGGGGGCATTTCTGGCATCTGGAGCATCTTAAGCCTCGGCTATGTTTTGTCCTACTGGTATAAGTAAAGTTTTCCCAGAACTGACACTAGTGAAGCGGTCTCAACCTGAAGCTGTTTGGACCAAAGTTCCTTCTTCCCAGATACGCCCTAAGAAATTGTTTTCAAAATGCTGAGAGGAAAAAGGAATTTGAGAAATTATAATTAGCAAGGATGAGGCTGATGAGCTTGGCCAAGGATGAGGAAGGCACGCTCTCGAATTCTGTTCTTGAGAAATGCTCTACAGGCTGCATTTCAGTTCCAGAGCTGAAAAGTACTCCCCCAGGAAACTGAGAGCTGGAGAATTTAGGAACCTCCTAACAGCCTACTTGCCCCTGTTTTGATCTTTTATTAGTTGGAGTATTGCCCAGCCTTTTTTTGGGTGTGAAGGTGTGGCTCTGGGCAGACAGCCACCAAGGTGTGTTGGCATCTGTTGAGTCCAGAGACAGAAGGAATTTAAGAAAAATTCCCTGCTTTGAGCAACGCAGTGTGCTCTCATGAAATCGCTCACTGACCTGTATTCGATATGCTTTACTTAAGGTCCTGATGAAACTGAAATACTATCTTGTGTGAACTGTGATTCAAAAGAGTTATCAAATTTCCATTTATCCAAAACAATTTGTTGAAGTCTGCTATTTTAAAAAAATTGCATGTTTTCGGAGTGTAGAGCCAGACATTAATATACCTCTGAGATGGAAGCTTCACAATTTTATGTATGGTTTGTGGTTTAGACATCAGATAATAATCTAGCATAAGTATGAAAATATTTAACTGGCATCCAGTTGTAGATTTGATTGGAGCATCCTTTGGTTGGGGTTTCTAGCCTGTACAGTTGAGTGGGCAGGATTTCGTGAAGGGTCAGGCCCCAGGTCATTCGTGGAGGTGAGACTGGGATGATCATGAGTTACTTGTGGGAAAGGGGGTGGGAGGAGGAAATGGTGCAAGGAGGTCTAGAGTCACCTGTGGGGAAGTGGTATTTGAGGATGGGGAGGTTCCCTGCCTCAGCCCCTAATTGCTGGGGAAGAGGCACAGGTGTTGCTTTGGTGCACATACATTTCACGCCCCTCTGGTACCCTGGAATGGGAAACCACAAATGGCTGGCTGGTAGCTGCTCCCCAGCTTTTAGCCCTAAGGAAGTTACAACTACCAAATCTCCCCCTTTCATTGTAGAGGGGCTTTTGAGTCCCACCAAGCAGATCTGAGAGGAGGTTGGGTCAGCGCTTGTTGGCACCCTGCCTGTGTGGCATAATCCCACACTGCCTGAAGGGAGGCAGGAAGGTTTTCTCCTGCCTTGGAAGGCGAAGGAGGCTTCTGGGTTTCTGCTGCGGCTTCTTCCTTCCAGGGGAGCCTTGGTGAGTGAGTGGCCAGAGAAAAGACATGATTTGTGACAAGGTGTAGCCGTGATCCTGTCCCCATGTCCCCAGCATTTAATCCAACTGTCAAATCTGTGGACAGGAGGGAGTTTTTCCTTGATCAGATAGACACCACTGGCTGGGGTGTGCTACCTTCCTCTTTGGCGCTGACAGCTTCTGATAGTTGTGTGGGGCACTGGTGCGAACCACAGCCTGCCACTGCCGAGGCGTGGGGAGAGCCTTGCACGCTTCTCTCTTTCTGTGGTGCGTTACGTTTGTGGTATTTGACCTTTGCTACAGCTCTGAAGTGTGGTGTGAGGTGCTGGGAGGGACTTTGTGGCCCATGACACACAGAATAGATGCTTTGTGGGTTCCTCTGGGCTGAAGTCCCATTTGGTTGTCTTTGTGGAGGACTGCACATGCTGACTGTCCAACTGCTGTGTCCCTCTGTTACCGTACTCATTTGATGTGTCATCGGTGTGATTCTGATTTGATTGTTGTATAGGTTTATTTATTGTTCAAGTCAATATTGCTAACGGCCACTTGATTTGCAGGGAAGGGATAGGCATGCTTGAGTTTAGTTTTATTTTTGTTTGGTAGTTACCAAAACGTTGAAATCTGAGACCAAGTCATACCTCCTTCAGCAAGCAACATGTGTCCAGCACCTGGGACAAACATCAAGTGATCAACCTCAAACAACAGAACAGCTTTTCTGAAATTAGCCTTTGGTTCTTAGACCCATAGCCATGAATAACACCCACTCCCTATGTTTGGAGTGTAAAACACGAGCTCCAGGACGAATGATAACAAATGAGCCCAAATGAATTTTCCCCTCCAGGAAATTATTTGATATGTAAGACTGCCCCATCAGACGCTTCTCCAGGGACCGTGATGTAAGTGTATGGTGAAGTACTATCACAATAACCGTGTGTGTGTATATTCCTACCAGCTCTATTAGCTGGGGATGTGTAAGTCAGGGTCAAGATGTCTGACGTACCCTTAGGCTGACATTACATGTAGTTTTGGCATGAAAAAAGCTGTTTGAGTCTCTTGATCTCTCTGTAGATATTAAAACAATCCTGCTGATGGCTGAGGACCTGTCCTGTTACATCCATTCACTTGTCACGGCCTCTGCTGCTTGCTGCAAAAGGATCATGCAAAGATCCAGTGAGAGACTGGGAAGTGGAGATGGCGAGTAAGGAAAGGGGAGCAATTCCTCACAGCCTGCTGTCTTTATTGACTGTGGGAGAAGCACCCAGGGTACAAAATCAACCCAGAAAGAACCAGCGAGTGATGGTGCTGTGCATTTGTGAGCATTTTTCTCTCTTTCCAGGAGCTGAAGATCTTTGGACAAACTCCTGAGCGACAGAGGCAAGTGAAACAGCCAGTGGGTGGTGCATGGGCATCTCTAATGCTTGCAAATACAAGCCTAGCGCTGCCCTTGCCCGCTGCTTGTATTCTATTTATACCACAGCAGAGGGAGCGTTGGCAAAGCATCTCAGAGGAGCAACCTTTTGTTATACCTACAGCTGCTCCCTTCCCTGTTAGTGCAGCCGACACAAAAATAATCACAATGATAAGGATCATGCGGTCAATTGATTCACTGTCTTGTGACCATGCTGCAGCCAACTCGGCCATAGCTTGGCTATTGCATCTGTCTCCCTGTGATTTCTTACAGGAAAGGAAGCACCTGAAATACCTCAGGACATTTAGGATCCGTTCACCTGGCTGCTTCTCTCAACAGCTCACTCCATTCTGGCCTTTTTTCCACGTCTGCTAGAAGGCCAGATCAAGACGTCGATTTTCCTCGTGCTGTTCTCCAGGCTCAGCGCTGAGGGACTATATTTGAAATCAGAGAGTGAGCTGTGTGTTAAGAAATAGCTCTGGCACTAAAATGTTTAAAATTACTCTTTGTTTCCCTGACTTCTCTCCTAATTTAGATTATCCAAATCCAGATTCCCCCCAGACTTGCCCACAAGATGAAATTCTAAGAAAATATTGTTTCATTTGTTTTTTAACGTCCACATTTCTCACATTTCCTGTTCCAATTTCAAAGTGGGCCTGAGCTCCTCTGCTAACATTGCTCCGGCTGTTATTTTGGGGATCTGAGAGAGGGGAGAAAAAATAAACGAAGTGTGGGGAATGCGTTTCTTGCATTTCCCCCTTGTCAGCCACAGGTTCTTTTGGGCGAGTTGGTAAAGAGTTACTGACATTCCTCTCTTTTCAGGTCAAATAGAGGGATTAGACGAAGAGTATTACTAACATGGGTCAAGGTATTAAAAAATGGATGCCTAAATTTAGGCTCCTAATTTTGTATTTTGAGCCCCCAAATAAGGCTTGTGCCCTTTGAAGTCAATGCCAAAGCTTCTGCTGAATTCAATCTGCAAGATGAAGTCCTAAATTATGGTCAGGTTCTTAAAAGTTCTCAGCGTCTCACAGCTTCAAATAAGTCATCACCCAGCCTCTTTGCAAATCACGTGTCTTCCCTTAAGTGCCTGAACATGGAACTCGTGCTTTTAGGTATTCCATATTTAAAATGCTGCCTGTTGATGCCGTCGTTCTTTCTGTCTCTGGAGCCATTGACATGGGAAAGATAACAAGGCTAAAATAAAGAAGCGTAGCTGGGTAACGCATTGATTTGCTTTTTTGGTGAGCGGTGCCTAGCACGAACGCTGCGGATTCTATAGCAATGTCAGTATTTATTACGGTGTAACGTTAACATGGGAGGCACATGAATGTCCTTGCTGGCGCCAGAATTCAGGCAAGTACATGACCATTTGCACAAACTTCACATACGCCGCTTTCCTGGTAACAGGATGTTGGCAGGTGGGAAGATCACAGGATCCACATGAAACGTAAGACGAGATGAGCAATTCTGTAGTGGTAATTTTAGAAGCTGGGTTCTGTACATTATTTACAGTACATTGTAGCTTTAAGGGGATAACACTACCCCTTGCCACTCGTGGATTTAATCTTCTCCGTGAGACTTCTGTGTGGGACTTGCGGTGGTGCAGCAGCCAGAGGGATTTTGTCCATCCAGAGGAGGGTCAAAATTGCAAGTTATTTGCGGTAGAGCTACCTTCATTCATAAAACGCTCACCTAGTGAGAGGGGGAAAGGCACCTAGGACCTTCTACCAAATGAAGAGAAAAAAGTACTGAGTGAGTTACCTGCTTGCTGCTGATCTGAAGCGCAGAGGCCTGGCACAAGGAGGGAGCTGCTCACAGTGAGCTGTGACACAGTCGGAAGCGGTTCCTGCCTCCGGGAACTTTAATTTGCCTTTACCTTCAGTTAGTGAAATATCCCCTCCTTATCCCAGGGAGGGGCTTGAACTCTCCCTATCTCTCGAAGGACATTTTTGGCAATTGCATTCTGAATACGGGAAACTCCGGCTATTTTGGATGGATATTTGTTTCCTCAGAAGTCCTCTGCAACAATTAGTTAAAAAATAAAATAAAATAGAGAAAGCAAAGAAAAAGGGATTCTTTTGCAATGTTTGAACAACACCCACCACTCTGCTGTAGAAACGTGATCCCTGAGGGGAAAGGGATTATATTCTCTTCCAGGCTTTCAGCTAGGCTGGATTTCTCCCCTCGCCCAGAAGGAAGGCCGTGGGCACCAGGGGTGCGGGGCATGACCCCGCAGCCCAGCCAAGGCAGCGGAGGGGCTGGATGGGAGCTGGAGCCGCTCCTTGCTCAGATAGACCTGTCACTCATCTCCCAGCCTTCCTCAGGATCGGTGTGACCCGGGTGACATCCCCGCACCGTGCACCAATGGGTGACACAAAACCTTTAGAAAATAAACAAAGGGAAGAACAGGTCTAAGATCTACCGAAAGCAAAGATAATTTTTTTTTTTTTTTTTTTTGTCATTTCGTGTGTTTCCCTCAGCCAGCAGGTGCCTCTATAGAGCCAACGCTTCGCCTGTGTCAGTAGGAGTCTGTGGCACAGCACTGGAATACCTGCTTTCAAATGATAATACGGCCTTTTCTTTCTTCGGTGTCTTTTTCCCCTTCTCCTTCCTCCAGCCCATGGTGAGCCCCAGGAATCTGCCAGTCTGGACTCCCACTCTGTCCGCCACCCGAGGTCCTTGGAGGACGGTGGCAGGAGAGAGATTTATATATGTTGACACAGGCATATTGTTACTATATATCCCGTATGAGGAAATTTTGTGTGTGACAGGAGCAAAGAAGGAGCTCAGTTGGGGAATGCCTGCGGTAACCCCAGTGAGACAAAGCTGCCTTTTTGCCCTTCAAATACCTTCCCAGAAAGCAGGGTGGGGTTTGTCTGGCAGAATCTGCACCCCCTCGGTCCGACACCCACGGCGCATGGGGCACGGCTGGGGCAGCGCGGGGGGGGGGGCTGGCGCTGCATAGAGAGGGGTGAAACCCAACTGAGGATGACACCTCCCGCCCCCCCCTTTAGCACGTAGGTGCTAAGAAATCACTGTATCTGAAAAGCGAGGGCCTCGGGGGGGACGGATGATGTCTGTGACCACAATTTGTCCCCTGCTGCCCCCTCCCCCCAAATGGCTCCGCTGGACTTTGGAGCAATTCCCACGGGCAAGGTGAATTTTGACCCGAACGTGCATCCATCGGCAGGGCAGAGAGGGGGGAGGCGGCGCG
>JAVJGI010000035.1:12979313-13067885 GCA_035590275.1 Ibycter americanus
AAGGTGTTTAGACACCTGCATTTCATTGCTTTTGTCTGTGATTTTGATTCCTTTCCTATCTTTGGCCTCATATTTATATTTTTTTTTTATATATATATATATATATATACACACGCGCGCGCGCACACACAGAGCTGGGTAGCGGCGAACAGTTTGCTAGGGATTCGCCACAGTGCCCAAGGAATGGATTTGTCATCTTCCCCGGCAGCGCTGGCAGTGCCCAGCTGGGTGGCCAGGGCTGATCCACGAACAAAGGCTGAAGCAGCACCCCGACTCTCCCCAGGCGGCCAGGCAGCGGGTCTCGGCGAGGGGAGAGGGAGGAAAGGGCAGCCCAGGGTGATCTCCTGGAGTCGTGCCTCCTGACAGTCCCAGGTACCCCCCCCAGTCAGGATATTGCTAAGTGCCGGGCTCAAAAAATACACCCTTTTGCTCTGGTTTGAGCTATCAGGCTTAGCGGATTCAAGGGACAGCAGTGTGATCCGGCAGGTTTTACTTAATTCATTGCTGGTGATCCAGTACGGATGGGACCATTCCTCGGTGAGGAAACGAGGTGCTGCCTCTGCAGCCGTTGCGATTTTGTGTCTCTTTGGCTGCCCAGAGGCCAGGCTGTGCCAGCATCCTCCGCCTTGTTGGTTTGTGCAAGTACCTGTAGACCAGAAGAGCAGTCAGCCCCCAGGTTAGTCAGAGACGCTTCCTGCAAGTGCCCTGTCTAGTGGAGCCCTGTGAGTTGCAGGAGGTTGGCTTTCTGTCTGCAGTCCTCGGTTCAGAAGTGGGGTAAAAGGACTGTGGACTTTGGAGCCTTCAAGCTGAGGTGATCATCAGCTGCTTTAAGACCATCCTGATCGCCTTTTCCCCATACCTTCATAGCAGAGCAGACCACTCGCTGCATGGCAGGGTCTGGTGGAGGTCTTGCAGGGTCCCCACGGGTTGTGACCTCCAGCGTTATTCCAGCTGGAGGTCAGCAGAGGGCTCTAGCCGTGTGGGCCCAGATTGGCTTTTTTTTTTTTTTTGTCACACTTGATTTTAATTTATGTAACTTTATTGGTGTGACAGACTGCATGTGTGTTGCCAGAGGTTTGTGGCAGGCTGTGTTTGCGATAGGTGTCCATTTCGCATGGGCAGAATACCTGATTTGCTGGTGGGCTGCTGCCTGTTGCACTTGAGCCTTGCTCCTGCTGAAGTCAACAGAAGAAGGTTCAGTGACTCCAGAGGGATAAGGATGGAGCCTGCAGTGTGGCTTATTTTGGTAACCAGTCCTCTGCTGTTGGTAGGAAAGAGCTAGAATCCTCATCTGTGCCATTTGTTGTGTCCGACTGCTTTCCCTGGGGAGGGCAAGAATCAAACAGAATTTAATTCCTGGTCACAGGAAGACTGATAGGATCGTGGGAGAAGCTGGTCTGGCAATATGAGTGTTGAGACTTCAGTGCTATTGCCTTGGTGCTATTTCTGATTCTGTGATGCAGATACATCTGTGAGCTAGAAATCAGGACTCTTGGCATTACCTTCCTGGCTCTACTTCTGTCCTGCTGTATGACCTTGAAGGTTCTCTCTCAGTACCTCAGTTTCTCCTCTGTGAAGAGGAGACGATGATATGCCTCTGTTCCACAAGGACAGTCCTGTAGTTCCTTCCGCTGAAGCTGTTGAGGTTGAGGTAAAAGGTGATTTTGTGTCTTTGGCCATTTTGTGCTTGCTCTGAGATGTTGAGCTGTGACAGGTCATTATTTGGGATGGACTTACTCTGGTTGGAGACTAATTTTAGCTTCAGCCCCTACCCTTTTGTGCTCAAGAGAGCCTTCCACATGTTTCGTGGCACACGAAGTTGTAGAGGAGTCAGACAAACACTCTTTGTTTGTTCCACGAGAAAAGATTTTCTGGTATAAATAAAGGAAACCACCAGCACTTGTGGCTGCACTTTTTATTTTCAAAAGAACAGTGTGTCTGTATTGCTGCTAAGCCATTGATGGGGAGGGAGGCAGAATGATCATAGACTTGCTCCTTTTCTAGTCTAGCATGTTCCCACTCAACTGCTCCAAATTTGGACTTAATCCTGCCTGCTGTGGCTTTAACTGCCCTGAAGAGTTAATGTAGGCCCTGACTGAGTTTTAACCTTACTTCCCCCCCTCCACTCACAGAGAAGAACCTCTGACTCAAATCTGGAGGTGTTTTGCAGGGTACGAGTGTGGGTTAAATGCGGGATTAACTTTTAACATGGGTTGAAGCCCAAATTGCAGGAAGGGAGCAGGCCAAGTGGTGTTAGTCCTTGTGACCTTCCTATGCTTACCCATGAAAGACAGGCCTTCTTCTGTCCCTGACACAACCAATGGAAAGGAAGCACAAACTGAATCAGCCTGGCAAAGTGTGGAATATGACTCTCGGTACATAGGAGTAAGTGTAGGTACAGTAGCAGGGGCAGGGCTTTGCTGTGAAGATGACTGTACCTCAGTCATGTGCTCCAGTTTGGGTGCTAACTGCAAATGAACTATGGAGCGTTGCACAGTGTCCGTGTGTATGCTCTGTGTCCAGCAAAATCAAGGCAAAGTGCCTTTCATGGCAGGATCTTTTGACTGGCAGCTGGAGAAAGATTCCCCATTTGCTTTTCAGAGGCTGATTCAGACTTTGGAAAATCATCATAAGTTAAAGTAGAGCCAAAAACTCCCATATTCTTTATGGAAGGATTTGGTCCTGTCAAATCTCCCAGATCTCAAGTATAGTTGTCAGGGTACAGCCGTGAAAGTAAAGGCTCTGCAGAAGAAGTTCAATGTGCTGTTCTGTGGCCAGCCTGTAGTCCAGATTCTCTGGTGTAATCCAGCTGCTTGCGCAGTCCAAACATTTAGAAAGCGTGGCAGATGTGAATCATTTTCACTTCAGTTTTCTACTCTGTTTTGGTTTCTGCCTCCTTTATGCCCCAGACTACAGCATTTGATCTGCACAGGTAACTGCCACTTTCCCTCTCTCTTTTCTTCCCTCCCTCCCCTTGACATAGGTCTGTAGGCATTTTTATCCAGAACTGTGCCTTTACTGCCAGAGTTTCCAGATCCTTTCTGCTGGCACAGCATGAATAATCAACAGTGCAGTTTAGCAACTGTCATTGTGCCTGCAGAATTTCCCACATACTAAATTGTTCAACTTGTTGGAACACAGGCAGTGACTAAGGTCACTCCAAAGGGGAACGAGGAGAAAGAGGTAGCTGCAGACGAGATAGGAGAACAGACAGGAGGCATACTGCAGCTAGGGGAGGAAGGAAGAGGAAAGGACGGGACAAGGAACAGAAATGTTGTCTTCTAGATGAGGAATACCAACAAGCAGTCCATGCCTGCCAGGCTACATTTCCCTTTCACAAGCCACTTTCTCTTTTAATAGCTGCTCACGCTCTCTGACACTTCAAACTCCCTGGACGGAAGCTCCTCCCCTCTTGTACCCGCTCTCAGCGCTGTGGCACTGTCAGCTTTGCATGACCTAGAATTAACTTTCAACAATTAACTGCGGGCTGTGAGCTCCAAGCCCTGCAGCTTTTGCATTTTTGTGGCAAAGTAACCTTTATGCCAGTTTGTCACAAGTTCAGGGCACTTTAGAAACGCTTACTGGAGACCATTTTTTTCCATGATGCAAGCAGTTTGCTCTTATCACTCAGTTATCAACCTTGGCGCTGTAGGACTCTGCATACTGTACAGGTGGATCATTATAGCGCATAACAGCATGGGGCAGGTACTCTCTCTGTGTGTGCTCTTATGCTCTGCTCCATTTGAGACATCCTCCTTTGTGTGCTGGTAGGGCTAGGAGGCCTGGAGGGCTCCAGGTACTCACTGTTTGCAGAACTGTACTAGCAGCTGGGTTTTGTGCGTGTGTACTTATCTATCCTATCTCTCAACTCTTTAAATCTCTCCAACCCTTGACCAAGCAGCGAAATGAAGCTTTGGCAAGAGACTGGGAAATGTTGAGAAAGGCTTGTGAAATCAGTGCAGGTCGCAAGCAGTGTTTGCTCCATTCGTAGGGAAGGCAGGGGATAATGGCAGATCCGCCCTGTTCCCCCTCCCACACTGCCTCATTGTGGTTTAGTAGCCAAGTATACGGTCTAGTTAATCCTGGGGGTGCATTGGGTTTGCTTTGAAACTTTCAGTGGGTGGCTTGATTCCTTGGTCTGGGAAAGTGGTCAGTGTGGAGACATGGAGGCTGTGACTTCTAGCAGGTGCTCTTGTGGTTCTGAGGTGGCCTCTTTAGGTGGATGTTCTGCATGGGCAGAAGAGGTAGCTGACACGAAGAGTGAAGATATGTGGATGCATGGTTCAGAACCCTCTGCTTGTTCTTGGAAGTGTCTCTGCGCTGAGGTCTGTAGAAAGGATGCTTCTGGCTTATCCCCTTGCCTTCTAAAACCCACTGGGGCACCCACTGGCTGTTTTGAAAGGGCATAAAAGACAAACTGGTGAAGGGCCTAGATCCAGAGCACAGATCATTTGCGGCAGCTTTGGGTGCTTTTTGGCTGAGTTAGTATGCTTAGTGGCAGCGTATCTGAGAGTATGGGGGACAGCAGGGAAGGGGTTTGGGGAGAAGGCACCTGTGGGATGCATCATGGTGCCAGGGTGACAAATAGTAATGCTCTTGTTCTCTTGTTTACCCTGTTTATCTACCCTGAAGCAGTGGTAGGAAGAGATTGTCTCTTTCTCTTCCCCACTTGATGTGTGTATGTGTGTGTGTGTATAGGGCAGAGACAAAGGACTTAAGCTTGCAAGATTGCTAGTGAAGAGCATAGGGTAGATGTGTTGCAGCTGTCTGGCTTGATTTAAGGGGCAAAGCACTAGAAATTCCTGAGCTAAGTTTGCATTAACTTATTCCCTCCATTCCTCCTTTTAGTTATCAAATTCCTGGAAGTCTACGAGCGCAGCTTCTGCAGGACAATTGAGACCCTGGTGGACATTTTCCAGGAGTACCCTGATGAGGTGGAGTACATATTCAAACCATCCTGTGTGCCTCTGATGAGATGTGCCGGTTGCTGCGGCGATGAGGGCCTAGAATGTGTCCCTGTGGATGTGTACAACGTCACGATGGAGGTGAGGGCCCAGCTTGCAAGCCGGCATGCTTGGGTGGAAGAAAGCAAGTCAGCCATCACAGCCACCCGAAGTCCCATCTCCGAGCTAATTCAGATGAAGGGCAGCCTACCCCAGGGAAATGGAGATTGTTGGATCAGGAGGGCTCAGCTCTCTACTGACCCTTGTGCCCAGCATTACACCGTGCTGGGTTAAAAGATGAGTTGCCCATGTCTGTTCCAGGCCAAGAGGAGAAACTGTTTTTGGCTCTGACTTTGCTAGTGCCCAAATACAGTAGCTAGGAGCATGCAAAGGAGCACTTCATGCTTAGAGAATGCAAAGGAGCTGTTACCTGTGAGGCGCTACAGAACATACTCATTGGGCCCTTGCTCCACTGTAACGCTGCATTTGGTCCACACAGCTGTTGCTGTGAAGGCAGCTGAGTAGTGCAAAAGGGGAAGGCCTGTCAGTACTCTCTCCTGGAGGGCACGTGAGGTCAGCCTTTACCAACAGAGCAGGGGATTTGGGTCATTAGCTACATTGGCACAGCAGGGGTGGAAAGGGGCTCTAAGAAACACACTGCTTTAGTGTCAAGTGGAAAAGCCTTTCTGCCTCTGGGCGTCTTCCTCCTTTGTTTGGAGGCTGCTGAATTCATTCCTTGGAAGAGACAGAGATGGCCATGATAGCAAAGGCTGGGCACATGGGGAAGATGCAAACTCTGCTTTAGAGACCTTTGCCACTGCTCTTGTCTGCTAGCCTGGATCCCAGCTTGTGACCTTAGTGGTGCTGGTGCCCGTTACCCTTAACCCATAGCTCCCTCACCTCCTTTTGTACTTCAGCCTCTTGAATGGATACTGTAAATACTGCCATCACTTTTTTATATGTATGAGAGACATTCAGGACTAAGTGATTAACCAGCAAGCTCTCTTTACTTGTCATTTGAGCTGTGTTTGAACACTGGCAGAGAACCTGTCTGTACCCTTCCATAGTTCTCCATGCTGCTTTTCTACTTGCAGGTTCCAGCCTGGGCCAGAGCATGCTAGCATGGTGTAGAGAGGGATGGTTTTCTTCCTACCGTTCTTTGCTGAATTACAGCTTTTGGCTGGTATGCCCACATGCCTGTAAAGGGTCAGAGGCACTTGAATAGATCTCTGGTGCAAATGCTAGAGCTGGTGGTCCAGCCAGGTTCTGGGTTGAAAGAATGCGACAATACATGCATAGCTTCCAGTACAACTTCCCTGGAGGCACCTGGGCCAGGGGGATGGGTGATGTCTGGCTCTGCAGGGCTGTTTTAAGCACAGATCACCAGATTTACTTTGTGTGTTGAGTCACTGAGAAAGTGAAATGTCAGTTGGGAAGGAACGCTGGCTTAGGGAAAAGGAGTCGGATATGGAATTCTTGCTTTGGGCCTTTGCATTAGACTGAAGCATGCTTCAACATGAGAGCAGGCTGGATGCTCTGTTACTGTCTCTCTTGCATTGTCCAGGGATGGCTCAGTAAGAACCTTGCTATGGTGTTACGTCCTCTGCCATGCCTGTCTTCAAGGCAGTCCACCAGTGCTGGCCCTTGCACGCATGAGCAAACAGAGCTTTGGCACGAGTCTGGTGTTGCTGCTTTCTTGTGATCAAAGACCTTTTCTGACTGGGAGAATGGGGCCTCAAAGCCAGCTCAAACTCTGCCATGCTTTTCCCAGGGGCACCTGGGGTGCAAATGCTTTGCTGCGCAGCGGGCTGATGTGGAGCTGTGAATATAAATAGTGAATGGGCAGTGACCCTCTCTGTTTCTTTCATTCCAGATCATGAGAATTAAACCCCATCAGAGTCAGCACATAGCGCACATGAGCTTCTTACAGCACAGTAAATGTGACTGCAGGTGAGAATGGAGCAGCACTGGTTCCTCTTGCAATAAACTTATTCTGAGCCTTTCCTTTTTTCTGCCATTGGGTTGGGACTGTTGTCCAGAGGCTTCTGCAGTCTCCTCAGCTGGTTTGCAGTGGGATGGCTGAGCCTGGGAAAAGAAGTCGTTTGCTGGCAAGGCTCCTCCATCTCTAGATACCACAGGTGGGCAATGCTAGCCTGCAACCTGGCGTCTTTTGGCACTGGCTGCCAGCAAGGTGCAACAGGAGGGCAAACACTTTGAGAAGGACCACTTAACCTGTGCCATAGGCATCCTGCAATGCCAGCTGTACGTGTCCTTCCCTGGACCTGGCAGGAACTGGGGATAATACTGGAAGCATATGTGGAAAGCTCCCTTCTAATGAGGCCTTTGTTCTCTCTTCCCCCACAGACCAAAGAAAGATGTCAAAAACAAACAAGAAAAGTAAGTGACAAGCCTTTCCTCCTTTCTCTTTTGGTGGTTGGTTGGCATTTCCTCTCCCCACTGCCCGTTACCCTTTTCTTTGGTTGAAGATGCTCACTTTGAGAAGGTGTTTTTGGAAATGGCATATGGTAGTGCATGGGGCGACACTCTGAATCCATTCCAGGTGGGCACAGAAACCCAGATCTGACGGTCCTTCCATCATACCCCAGACCTGGAGCTTGCATGACCCATGGCCATGGCAGTCATTCCTAATACTTTATCCTGAGTCAGGGAAGTGCCGTCGTCTGTGTCCTACCAGAATGGATTCAAGGTGCAGCCCCCATTCTCCCTTCCCTCTTCCTGGGGTGTTTCTGGTTACTGCAAATCGCTGCCTTTCTTTATTATTAATTTTTTTCTTGCTGCTTGAGTGAGTACTTGCTGGCTTCTTTCACAGCAGCTTGGGTAGGAACTCTGCTGGCAACAGGGAGAGGTGGCAGTAGAGGCCTGGTGGAGGCAGGAGTGATGCCATGCAGGATGTGGCGCTGGTTTTGTTGGCTGGGGGCCTGGGAGGGTGTAAAGGGAGGTGGATGTCCTATCTGGGTCTTGGTGGAGGCTTTCATGATATTTTTTTTCAATCTGATGGATTTGCTGTGGTGACCTGAAGGAGGTTAAGGCACAACCTTCCTTTTCCTTCCGCCCCAAAGTAAAAAGGTTGTGCAAACTAGAGAAATAAGCTCTCGTCCTGCAGTAGTTGCAGGGATGATCATGAAATGTGGAACAAGATTGAAAAGAGTGACCTCTCTGGGCAAGAGGGTCAGCTGGATGGCGCATGGCTGGGATAGCAACTCTGCCTTTAGAGGTGTGGAGTTAAGAGAGGAAGGGGCTCAATACTGGGAGATGAGGCTGAAATGGAGATGGAGGGAGCAAGCAGGAGCATGAGAGAACTTCTTTCACCCCTCTCCTGGTGGCTGTATATTTCTAGCTGCCTTCCAGCCTCTCTTCCTCCCCCTGCAAATTGCTCCTGGCTGCACCGGGCTGTGTGCAGCAAACACTCCTCTCTGTGCAGGGCTGTGTTGGGGACGGTCGGTCAGGGTGGCTCTGTGGTTTGAAGGTGTGTGAGAGCTGGGTCTGTGTGAGCTCTGGTGAGGATGGGGTGTGGGTGAAGCAGCCAGCCCAGACTGTGTTGCATTCCCTTTCCTTTTCTAACAGCACCTTGCCTGCTCTTTGCTGGTTCTGCACTGCCCGGGGAAGGAAGGGAAGGGATGGGAGAGATTGGTGTGCTTTGATTTGTGCTGGATTGAAAGTCCTGTTATATTGGTGCCCCTCTCCTCCCTTCAGGTCGATTTTCCTCCCCTCACCGCATCCCTGTGACTCCTGACATGTAGGGCAGAGGCTGGGAGCGAGCTGATGCTCTGACACTCATTCCAGTGAGACGGCTTGAACAGGGCCTAAGAAACAGCTATGGTGCTTTTCCCTTCCATCCCCCCATGTCCCCTCATCAGCTCCCTCCCGAGGTGGGCTGCGCCAGGGAATGAGGGAGCCTTTGCTGAACTGCCACAGTGCCGGGGCTCACTTGCCTGACAAGCCCTGGTGCTAAGCCCTGGTGCTTTGCCTAGGACCTTCTCCTTGCATGTCTCTCCCTTGGTCCTGTGCTAACGTGGCTCAAGGAGCAGCACAGGCTCCAGCCTCCCTCGCTCCCTGTGCTCTCACCGGCCTGGAGGGATCCACAGTTAGTGTCCAGGCCTGCAGATCTTAGCCCCTGTCTGTCTCAGCTCCTGCCCAAAGAGTCAGGAGCAACTGGTGAATTTTTCAGAATGGAGTCAGTGCCTTGGCTCCGTCCGCTTGTCTGCATGGCAGATCCATGTTGAAGGGGAGGGAGGGAAAGGAGGGAAGATCTGAAAGCTGTTTTCTGGTTATCTCCTGGGTGACCTAACTAGGTCAGGCCTTCCTCTTCCCCCTTCAGTACTCAGGATGGAGGCCGCCAGAGGGGATGTTAGCAGACATCCAGCAAGGTCTCCTGGAGTCTTCCAAACCACAGGCAGGAGGTGGGGTGGGTAGAGCAGAGCCTTTGGGCTAGATGGCCCTCTCTCACACAGCGCTGCTGTGTAGACCAGGTCATTCCCCTTGTCTGTGGGGTGCTGAGGCCAGGCCCCCTTTGCTCCCATCTCAAGGCAGGATTGCCACTAGCACTGCAGCAGAGCTGTTGGAGCTTGGCTGTTCCCTCCTCGGACTGGTGCTGGGTAGGGCATCAGGTCAGAGCAGTTTCCTTTTCCCTGGGGAGAGCCCCTCTGCTCAGGTTGCCTCTTGTCAGTCACTGTGCGCCCGTGCTTGTTGCCTGGAACGGTTGTCTGCACTCACTGCGGTTGCGTGATGCTTTCACAAAGCTTTCTGTTCCTTCCTCCTCATCCCCTGTCCCTTTCCCACTTGTCCCTCTCTGGAGGGGGCAGGTGCCCCTCTGAGGCTCCAGCAGATCCACCTCTGCTGGCAGCAGCCCTGCTGGAGGTGGTCTCTGCTGAGTCTGCAGCGCTGGCTTGGCTGTGGGCAGGCTGGCTGCGGAGCTGGCAGAAGCACAGGAGGGCCGGTGAATGTGTGTGCGAGGTGGAGATCTGTGCTTCAGCCCTGGGACTTGCTGTCCAGTCCTGCCTCATGTGCTTCCCCCCTCCCAGCAAGGCACATGGCTGTATTTTTTTCCCCTCTTCTTCCTTGCGTTTTCTTCCGTTTTCTCTCTATTTCTCCCTTTCTTTCCTTCTCTCTCTCTCTCCTCTGTTTTTTTTTGTTTTTCTTCCAGAAAATCAAAGCGAGGAAAGGGGAAGGGTCAAAAGAGAAAGCGCAAGAAAGGCCGGTACAAACCACCCAGCTTGTACGTTTGTGTCCTCTGCTTGTAGACTCTCTTCCCTCCCTCTCCCCAAACCAATCCGCCTGCTTGCTGCTCACTCAAATCTCACCCTCCCCTCCCAGTCACTGGTGGGCTGCAGACCCTGCAGGGGCAACACTGGTGGTGGCACTGCTCTGGCACTAAGGGTATCTCAAGGAAGGTGGCTTTAGCTTGCTTGGCTCTCTAATCATCAGTGGCAACCATTTTTTCCCAAGGCACAAGAGTGTGGGTGGGTGGGCGAGCACCCTGCACCTCTTTTCCATGCCTTCCGGTTGCAATTCTGTCATCTGCTTTTCCCCACTTGTCTTGTGCCCTCCCTTGCTACGACGACTGGTGACAGGCAGGCTGGCATCTGCCGTGCATATGTGTGCGTGCGTGTGTGCGCGCGTGTGTGTGCGTGTCTGGTGGAGTCACAGGTGGAGAGGAGAGGTGGGATGGTGGGAAGCTGGAGAGGGGGTGCTGGGGAACCGGGGAGGGCGTGCTCTTTTTTCCCCCCTCTCTTTCTGCTGGATTTTGGTGGCTTCTCTGTCCCTGTTTCTCTTGCTGTCTCTTTTGCTCTGCCTCTCTCACAGTGGTTCACAGAATTCTGCATTGTAAACCCATGGCCCTTCCATAGGAGATTCCTAGATGGCAAGGTTGGGATGGGGCTTACAGAAAGGGGGGCAGTGCTGGCTGCATGGGTAAGCATGTGATGCTGGAGCCCAGCTGCTTTCCAGGGGAGGAGAGACCCTGTGTATTTAACTCATTTAGCCACTGGCCTCTTTCTACTCGAATAGCCCACTTCAGAGAACTCCTTTCATTGATTTGTCAATAGCTGGTTGGGACCTCTCATCTTCCCATCCTTGCTTTCCCCTTCTTCCTCCCTCTGGCCTGTGCCGATGGATCAATGCAGCATTTGTGAATACTGTGCAGAGAGCCTGTTTTCTTCTCTTTACGCTAATGCAAGGGTGTGCTGTCCTGGGGCTGCTGGGGTGCTGCTGGAAAATCCATCAGCCTGTGGCGCTCCAGTGGGCAGCATGGGGGCTGTGGGAGGGGGCAAGGGGATTGCTTTGATGTTTAGGGTGTTGCATGTGTATTTTCTTTCTGCTGAAGCGCTGTAGCTTAGACATCTTTCCTTTTGCCTTTTTGCAGTCACTGTGAGCCTTGCTCAGAGAGGAGAAAGCACTTGTTTGTACAAGATCCCCAGACCTGTAAATGTTCCTGCAAATTCACAGACTCACGTTGCAAGTCGAGGCAGCTTGAGTTAAACGAGCGCACTTGCAGGTTTGTGTCCTGAAGGATGAAAGAGAAACACACAAAGAGAAAGAGAGAGAAAGAGAAAGAGGGGGGAGCTTGCTTCCTGCTGACTTCTGGCACCAGCGCTATATGATTACTTCTTTTCCCTGTCCTACGTGGGCCAGAGGGGCTAACTGAGATGAGGACAGAGTTTCCCTGTGTCAAAGGGTGGCTGTGCATTTCAGATGTGTCAGAACTTGGACGGAGACGGCTCCCAGAGCAGGGCATTTGTATCTAAGCTATCCTTTCCTGTAGAACAAGATAACGGAGTTCATGTTGCTAAGATAGCCAGGGGGAGGGTCTGTAGCCCTCTGTACACTATCTGTATGCAACTTTGAGCGTAGTGTTGGACAAAGACAAATCCTTAGCTGACTAAGATTTGGCCACCCCTGTCTTCCAAGCCTGTTTTATATGGCTTCTGGACACTCTGCTGTGTGCAGAGTCAGGAAACCCAGGCCAGGAGCCTCCCTCAAGGCTGTCCCCACGTTATCCTTTGCCTCTTTGTTCTTCTAAAAGCCAGTGAGAGCACCCTCCTCTTGCAGTGTACTCACAGTTCCCTGTCCATGTCTTGGCCAGAGCTGTGGTTTGAGGGCCTGCTCTCAGGCCTGTGGTGTGGGATACAGCAGGATTAAGTCTGTCTCTGGGTGAAGGCAGGCAGCAGTCTGTATTTCAGGTGTGAGGTGGGAGACGCAAAGACACTGTGTGGTTAGTGTTTGTTCAGAGATCCATGCTGTGCATGTGTCATCTGAGTGTTACCTGTCACGCACCATCTGTGGCATAGACATTCCTGGTTCTCATCTGAGCACTTTGGTGAACTTAGTGGGGTCTCTTGACTTGAATCAGCTGTGTGTGCATCTCTGGTGTGGGATCATCCTACCTATCTAGAGAGAGACATAGAAATGGGGTTGCTAATGAGCCCTTGGCTGTGACTCTGAGCTTGGGTCCCTTTCACAGAGGTCTAGTGGAATTCCTCCTGTCAAGAGAGTATTGCAGTGGCAGTGGCTGGATGGGGGAGAGATCCAGGGTCCTCTGTGGCTACATCCTGAAAGAGGAGACATCCATTTGATGCCTGCCTGCCTGGAATTTGCTGCTACTGAGGCTGCTACAAGTAGCAAGTGCTTCCTCTGGGTGTGAAAATGCTTTGTGCCCAAACCAGAGAGGTGTTGGCACTGCCAGTGTGGTGGAAACTGCTCTGTATACAGAGGAATTTTCTTGGATGCTGTAATTTCAGTGGGAAAGTAACTGATGGAGGGGCCAGAATAGAGCAGCTTCTGGAGTTAAACTTCTCCCAGTGATCATAACCCCTGAAGTGTAAGATGAGACTTTGGCCTTTTCCCTCTGCTCCTGTTCCTAGACCCCAGAATAACTGGAAATTACCCTACAGAGTTTGAAAGGTGCGAAATAGCAACAAATACAAAGCAAAAACAAATGATACCCTAAAGAAGTAATGATGGCAGAAGGGGGTTACTGCTTACTCTTACTAGTCCCTGTCTGTGTTGGGATAATTGGCACTAAGGGAGGTTTCCGGGGCTGGTGTGTTGGCCAGAAAGATAGGAAGGTGTCATAGGAGTGGGTAGCTTATCTGTTTCCAGATAAAAAGCTGGTTAAGCTGAAGTTCCTCGTGCTCTTGCTTATAGAGTTAGAATCGGGCCCTACAGGGAAGGGTAAATTCTCATTTCTCCTGCTGCTTCTTCAGGCTGCTGCTGCTGTTCTCTGGTGCTAACCCTTGCTCATGACAGCTAGTGGAATGAGAGGCACATTCTTTCCACCTTCTTGCCTGCATGAGGCCTTGTTGTCTGCACTGCTTCCAACCCAAACAGCAGTTTAGGTGGAGAACTGAGGGAGTGTGTCTTTCTGCATGCATTGCTTAGCATTGTTTTTCTGTGTGTTTGTGTGTATCTGTGTGCGCATGGTGTGAGAGGGCGCAAACAAGACAGTTCACCTGTGAGAAGGTCTCTGATTCTGCTCCTAAATTTACCCCTGTACCGGTATCCCTCACTCGCCACGTCCAGATGAGCCTGGGGGAATAGAATCCATTGACCTGTGCATGGGTCGAGATTCTCAGCTGTTTTGCCCCATCTGCACAACACTTCACCCCACCAGTGACATCATGCCATGTCTTAACACCATGTGCTCTTAAACACATTAGCCACCTCCCTTCCTTCCCTTTCCTGTCCTACTTGCACCCCCATCACAAACATTAACCCTTCCTCTCTTTTTTTCCCTTTCCTCTCCTCTCTGACAGATGTGAAAAACCGAGACGGTGAGCAGCGGAAAAGAAGGGGGAACAGCCCTGTTTCTGGAGCCTGATTTCTCGCCTGGACAGAAAAAAACGAAACAAAACACTAATCCAAATGAACCCTAAAAATGAAGGATCGGTAGAGCACAGCACTTTCAGTATGGACGATGGACTCCGGAAGGAACATTCCCCAAGGCACCCGCCGCACAGAATTCACCTTTGGGTTTTGAACTGTTTTATTTTATTTTTCTTTTCATGCTGCTAAATAACAGAGCCAGGAAGACTATAGGGGTGTATTTGATGGGGTTTCCCATGCATACATATATATGTGTGTATACATGCATATACATATATATATATGTATATATATTTTAACCACATCTATATATACATATATGTATATCTTAACCACACACACACACACATATATATAATATATATATATATACTGATTATTTTTTTTAACATTGCTAATGTTATTGGTGTCTTCACTGGATAATACTCGACTGCTGTGGACACAAGCGGGCTACTTGGGGCATAAGAAACAAGCTAAGACTGGACTTGAGTAGAAGCGCTAGGTGTAAACTTCTTAACTCTAACTGACTTGTGCGGCCTCCGCTGTTTCTCTGTAGAGTGTGCTGTACCACAAACTACCTTCTCCTTGCCTGGGACAAGGGAGGAGAGGTGATGGAGAGGACGGGCAGGGAGTTCCAAAGAGCGGCATCCTAGGGTGCGATGGGTCAAAGGCCAAGGAAATGGCCATCTCCGTGATCAAGGATTCCTCCTCCCCTCTCTTCCCCCAACCTTCGCCCTTACTCGTCTCATAACCTGCCTGCCTTGCTGGGACATGGGATGTCAGTGTACATTTTGCGTTGACTTTATTTGCTATAGAAACTTTGCCAGAGAGACATGCTGGCTTCTCTTAAGGATGGTGGGCAGCTGATGCGCGCTAACTTTCCATTCAAGGAAGTATCACAGGAGTCTAGATTTCCCGCCCTTGGTGGCTGCAAAAGGACACAAGGCCTACAGTGTGCTGAAGCAAGAATGGGGACCGGTGCATAGCCACACAGTTGTTCAGCACTGTCTGCTTTCTTCATGCACAGAGCTGCCACTCAAGAGCATCCAAGATGCTTACGGAACATTTCTGGAAAGGGATATTAATCACAAGTATATACACAGTAGGGGTGTGTGTGTGTGTATGTGAATGTGTGCATTTGTGTCTGTGTGTATGTATGTTTGTGTTTTTATCTCTTTTTTATATATATATATTTATTTTTATACATATATATATATAAAAAAATAATATATATGTATGCCAAGATTGAAGGGGGGAAAAAGAAAGCAACTTCTGCTGCCTTCAGTTTGTGTGCCCAGTGTGAATGACCCTTAAGAACGTCAAGATTTTTTTTTTAACGATGTACTGTAAATATCAGGCCCCTTTTCCACATCTTGGGCTGGGAAGTCAAATGTGAAGGCAGCCGGAATCCCTAAGCCATGTCTGAGAATCTTGGCTATGTGTGTTTCTGCAATATACGCTGTGGTGTATGTGAAACCCACCTTACACATGCGCGCACACACACACCCCCCTGAAAGCGTGTTTGTACATCTATGTGGATATATATAATCTAGTTCTGTGATTAAAATTATTAATAATAATAATAATAATCAAAAAGGTACTCGGTCTGTGTCAGAATGCTGCCGAACATCATCTGCAATTGAATTTTCAACGCCTGATAATGTACAACACGGAAAGCTTCCAAAAAGACAAGACAGTCTAAAAACAGACTCACAGCAAGTGACTACTAACCACTAGGAACTCCCCATCCGACTGATGGCTTTCAGAAGGAGAAAAAACACGCGGGTGGGTGCTTGCATCTGCAACGTATAATACTCGTGCTGCATCATGCGCAAGACAGAGGCTTCCGATCGGGGGGAGGGAAGAGAAAGTGTTTTATATACTTATTTAATATCCCTTTTTAAATTAGAAATTAAACAGATAATTTAATTAAAGAGTAGGGATTTTTCAGTATTCTTTGTTAATATTTAATTTCAACTATTTATAAGCCGTACCTCTTTTTTTTTTTTTTTTTTTTTTTTTTTTTTGTACTGGTTGTGTATAAATTTAACCTTCCTGTTGTCCCATCCCATCTCTCCCCAATTGTTGGCAGAGTCAGTAGCATGTTATGGGCAGTTATTTAATTAATTTCTCTAACACCTACCCCTACACATTCCTATTGAGACAAGGGTTAGATATACATCTACATACTATATATATATTTGGCTATGTGTTTGTATATATATATATGTTTATGTATATGTGTGATTCGGATTAAATAGACGCTACGATTTTTTTATATATGTAAAAAGAAGAAGCAGGAAAAATAGAAAATTCTACATCTTGAATCTCTCTCCTTTTTAATTTTAATATTTGTTATCATTTTATTTATTGGTGCTACTGTTTATCTGTAATAATTGCGGGGAAAAAAGATATTAACACTACATATTGTGTCTAGTGAATTTTTTCAAGATATTCCTTAGTACATATTTATTTTTAAACAAAGAAATTACAGATATATCTTAAAAAACAACGACGACGACGACAAACAAACTTTTTTTTGTATTAAAGAATTTAATTCTGACCTTGATTTCCTTTGCCTTCTCCTTCTGCCTTGTATCCTGGTTTTCTTCCATTGTGTAGCAGACCCTCCAGCATTGCCTCTGGAGGCTACAGGGCACCAGTGACCTGCCAGTCGGACTCTTGGATTTGTGCCCAGAGCCTCCAAAAGCATCTAGGTACCTAAAGCCTGTTGAGATGAATGGGAGGTAGGCACCAAAATACTTGCGTGGAGCTGAGCCCGAGTTCCCCGCACGGTGAGAAGAGGGTGGTCTGATGGGCAGGAATGAGGAGGCAGGACTCCTGCCTTCCTTCCCAGCCTCTGACGCCAAGGAGCGCGGTGATGGTCCCAGCCCTGCCACTGCCTTGTCAGGAGCCAAGCCCCACGTGCTGGGTGCTGTACAGGCAAGAGTAGACGCGATCCCGGTGGAGTTTACAGTCCAAGATGAAAGTAATGCTCTGAGCATGTCCTTCACTGGTGATGGACTTGGGGTTTGCAGCTGGAGTAGCGCATACGTAACCCACTGCCAGCGGTGGCTCAGCAAGACCTCGCCATCCTGGACGACACTGAACAAAGAACTGTTCAGCTCTGACTGTGCTCATCGCTTCGTGAGGGATCTTGGTACCGTTGCACCTTTTGTGATGCGCTTTGGGGTCTTTGGGATAAAAAGCTCTTTGGAAGTGGTCTTGTTTGCTCATGAGCCGTGGAGGTGAGTGTATCACGTGCCAGTTGTCTGGCCACGCTGGGAAGGAGCATGCAGGATGTTCCTGGGTGTCTGGGACGCGACTCACCCAGGTTAACACAGAGAGTGCACCGAGTTCAAGGCCGCCTTGGTCCTGCTCTTGCAAAGGTAAAGGAGCTGGCTTTTATTTAGGGTGGACTTGGGTAGCTCAGTGGGTGGATCAGCAGCCACAGCCTCTGCAGTGGGCAGAGTGGAGGAAAGCGGACAAGTACTTGAGGCTCTGGTTCGTCTTGTTCAGTAACATCTTGTGGGGTGCAGCGGTGAAGTGAGAAGATGAGCAGGAGCCGTCTATGGATGCTGCTGCCTGAGGAACCCAAGGAGTTACTTCCCTTGTGTATTCACCACCAGCTTTTGGTTTGTGAGGATCTATGGCCGGCTTCGCAGATGGCTGTGCAAGGTGACAGACAGCAAGCTTTGCCTCAGTAGACCTGCGTTGTCTCTGTCTGAACTGGGAAATGTTTGAAAGTCATCAGATTGAAAAGATTGAAACTGGTAGGTCAGTGTTGCTCCCCTGGGCTGAGCTGGATGTGAAATCTCAGCATGAGGAAGCCCAGGTCTCCCAGATGGATGAGGTGGTGGGTCCCTGCTGCCAGTCGCAACACATCAAGCCCTGCCTGCTGACGGTGAGCTGGGCTGGCTGCTCCCAGCGCCTGGAGGATCAGAGCATGCAGCACCCCTCTCTTTTCCTACCTCTGAGGACTCAGGAAAAGTAGGACATCTGCAGAGCCCGGCAAGCTGGTAGCCACCTACCCCATGAGACAGTGGCTGCGCCTGGCTGGGTGGCCTGTTTCAGCTGGGATGACTCTACCTGCTCAAAGGATTCCCTTGCATGTGGCTGCAGCAGAGCTGAGGCAGCTTCTTCAAACCACTGCAGCATGAACCTGCCCAAGCCATCTCTGAATGAGGTACCTGGGGCCCTGGAAGCAGTCCAGCTCTTCTTTATCCTCCAGGGTGGATATAGCTGGGCTGTCACGTCTCGTGAGGAGAGTGATTGCAGCAGCTCGATGTTGGAGGGGAGCTCGGCCTGGCTGGAGAGGCTGCGTGCCAGTGAGCAACCTGCTCCTGGAGGGTTTGGGACACAGGAGCGTGGCTGCCCCTCACCCTGCCCAGGGTTCTCACCCGGCTCACGTGTGCCCTGTCCCGAGGTGAGGTGAGGACACGTGGAGTGAGGCCAGGTTTGAAGGCTGGTGCTCTGATCTCAGCACGCAGCCTTTCACCCTGCTCATGAGGACTTTCTCTCAAAGGCTTCTGGTTACGTCCACGTTTTAGTGGCTGGCTAATTAAAATGCTATCTTCAGGCAGCCAGCTGGTGCTTTCGTCGTGCCTGCTTCATTTATTCTGTGGGACTCAATGAGCTGAGGCACCATGAAAAGCTAAAAAGGGTGCCCTGGGCAGACACGACAGAAAACCCCACTGTCAATGGAAAAAAAGAGTGCAATGCCTGTAAAGGTTCTGTCCTTCAGCACGGTCCCACAAAGGACCTTGGAAGCCCAAAGGAAATCAGTCCCACAGGCCACGTCCTCCACTGTCTGCTGGCGGGAGCTTCGAGAGTGACAGATGGGTATTTTTATCCTAGACTATGTGGTGTGCATGCAGGCAGTGCACGCACTCCGTGCTTGGGACGCCTGAAATTTAAGCCTAATTTTGATCATCCAGCACAAGGTCTGCAGTCCCGCTCCATGCAAGCACCATGTTTGCTCCCAGCATCCCATTTAGGGCCAGGCCAGTGTGGCCCCGGCAGCACTGTGTCACCCCACAGGCAGCTGCTGTCCCCGCTGCGCCCTGCAGCACCCCATGCCCTGCAGCGCGATGGGGCGGCTGAGCTCCTGGCCATCCCAGAGGGACCAGGTGCTCATGCCTGGACCTCCAGCCAAGTATCCTGTATCTTGTAGGAGGTGGTGAGCTGCGGATGAGAGCAGGGAGGTGATACCCACTGCACCACCAGCAAAGGAGGGTGCGAAAGGAATGGAAAGAGCGCCTGATGCAGCTTTGGGGAAGGCTTTCACTGCAGTCTGGCGAGGTGGGAGGACCCTGGGGGCTTTGCACCATGGAGAGGATGAGGGTCAGGTCCCCTGTCAAATGTCAGTGGCTTGCTGGCTGCCCGCATCAGGAACAGGGTCCCAAAGTATCTCCCAGAGGTGCGGCTTGCCATCTGTGTGAGAAGGTTATAGGCTTATCCAGGCAAATGGGCTTCTTGGGCATGTCACCTGTTTACCTGCCCAAGGCTGACCTCCCAAGGCCAAAAAAGCCTTCCCATAAGGATTTATTTCAATTTGCTGCCCAAGCTGCCTCCATATATCCAGGCGGGCGATGCTGCATGTTCACAGCTGAGGGACATGTGAGGAAATACCTGCACTTCTGGGCTATATCTGTACGTTGTGATAGGGGGCTAATCTTGCTGGTTCGTGCTCTTTAATTTTACCTCGCTCTTTCAGGTGTCCCAGACACTTCTTTGGGGGTGAAAAAAAAAAAGCCAAATCCTTCTCTAACCTGAGAGTGCCCAAGCATCTCCTTAGGCATCAGGGCTGCCTGCTGCAGCCTGCTGCCATGGGCTTCTACGTGCCTTTAGCACCCAAATACCTCTACTGCCCACCCTGCGCTGCTCGTTTCCTGGCCAAGCCTGGTGCATGCAGTAGGGGGAAGGCATGCTGCAAGCCTGATGCTGGCATGGCAGGGGTTTAGCTAGGGAGTTACTTTGACACCTCCTTTGCCAGCTATTCTGGGAGCTGTTGGTGCACTCCGCGTTTGGAGCATGTTGCATGGTGGGACCCAGGCTGGGAAAGGCATCTGGCTCTGCTGAGTGCTCTGGCAGGACCGCTGATGAGTGGCAATTCCTGCTGAGCGCTCCCCAGGGAAGCTGGTGTTATGCTGAAATAATCTGGGATGCAAGTCCCCAGGGAAGCTTGCATTATGCCAAAATAATCTGGGATGCGAGTTGGGATGTCTTGCTCCCAACCTGTGTGGTGCCTTGGAGATAAGAAGCTTTGGCTCTGGATGGCAATACCTCTGAATTTCGGTTGAACGTGTCGGTGGTGAAGGAAGGGTGCATCTCAACACCAGCCCTTGGACCTTTCCTGTGCAACCCTGTTCAATGGGAGCATTAACTAAGCAAAGGGGGGAGAGACCTAACCCCTTAGCTGCAAGCCCTATGGACAGCTTGGGAGAGGTGGCACAAGATGAGTACAATGATTAGCTTAAGCAAATGATTGAGTTCCATTATCTCTTCAGAGATGGTAAGGCCAGAAGCGTGACCTGCCTGAGCTGGCCAGAGCCCTTCACCTTCATCTTGCCCATAACTCCTACCTGAGCCATGGTGTAGGCTTTGGAAAGACATCCAAGCTGCTGTCTTACTGCCTGGCCTTTCCGCCCTTCTCACCTACAGAGAACCTGCTGGCACTGGAGGCAGCCTGTGCCATGAACATATTGATATGGTGGGAGTACGTGTTTGTGTCATTGGCTTCTTCTCCAGAAGCCGGGCTCCCCCCAGCACCCCTCCCTGCCCTCCCTGCCTGTGCTCGGCTCTGACTCCAAGTGCAGAAGCAAAAGCCCAAACAGAGCTTTTTGTCGGACTCATTCCTTCCAAAGAAACCCCTCACCTGCCTGCTTGGAGGCCAGTGCAGGTACTAACTTTTGGAAACACAACATGCTGTCAATCACCTCCCATTTTTTTATTCCCCAGTTTGAACTGGCTCATTCGTCCTCCAAGTCCCTTTCCTTATGCTGGGCTGCTTGCTGGAATGTTCAAGCCTTCTTTTTTTTGCATTGCAAGGACCTCACATCTGGGAGAAGCAGCCTGGAGACTCCTGAGCAGATCATGTTTCTTCTAAGGTGGTGTTGCTCCTGGGAAATAAGGAGCCAACTCCTACTTACTTTGATTTATCTCACCACTGGAAGTGCAGTGAATGGGGGGTCAATGGCACTGGATTTGATTGTTTCCAGTCTTCATAAGCACCATAAATTATGAGTCATAGGATCATCCTGAGTTATTCGGTGACTAATCTGAGGCTGGTCTTGAAGCTTAGGGCCAATTTCTTGCTTGCAGTATTGGCTTGCCAGAGCTCTGTGTTGTGAATGTGCGGTGTAGACCCAGTCAATACACAGCACCCAGAAGAACTGGCTGAGCTGCTGAAGGGGGTGCTGATGAGTCAGGGAGTGGCGCTGCCCTCTGCACCAGTACCATACTGGGGTGGCTGGATGTACGGCGCAAGAGTCTGTGACATTCATGAGTCACTTTGCGGGACTGAGTATGATCCACACCCCTGCTGAATTGTTGGGACCAGTCACGGACTCAGAGACATCCCAAGAGGAACAACTTCTGGGTTTAGGACGTCTTGTCAACCAGTTGCAAATGCGCTGCTGTTCTGAACATGTCTATCGTAGTGCACGTCATACCCCACAGCCTAACCTGTTGCACTGCCTGGACTCTGTCCTGCTCTTTAGTCTCTGTTTTCTCTGCCTTAATTTCACCCTGTTGCTCCAAGTTTGCAGATGTGTCAGTAGATGTGTTCCTTTCCTCTCTGACGTAGACCCCTCAGATCCTTGCGGGGTCTCATCATGTCTCTGCTGTGGATGTTTCTTTGCCAGTGACATAAAATAATTCTTCAAAACCCCTGGCATCAGCTCATCGAGCTCTGCCCTTTGTCGTTTGTTCCTCTTCCTCATCTCCTGACACCATTCATGCATAACAATAATACTCCTTTTCCCTCAAAAGGTGTCTAGTGCTGAAGACGCTCGAAGGTGGATCGCTCCAGAGCCACAAACAGGCAGCTGGCTCTGAATGTACCCCTTGCCTCGCTCTCTGGATGCATCTCTCTGGGGTTGCTGTTTCTCAACCTCTTCTGGCAGTTCTGCTTTCCAGAGTGTCCCCTCCCACTGCAAAGCAGCTTTGCCCCAGATACATTAGCTTATCTTTTCCCAAGTTAAATCTCATTTTGTTTCCTGCTCATTTCTAATCTCTTTCAATCCTTTCTGAGGATTTTTCAGTTTGCGCTGGAATTCGCAATCGCTTCTGATGGAGGTGCCAGCTCGGGCAGCTCACGGGGGAACGTTCCCTTGGTGCTGCTGAGTCAGGAGGGTGCTGTGTCTCCCAGGCCGGGGTGGGGGTGGTGGTGCCCCACAGTGTGGGTGCAGGTGTGGCCCTGCACGTAGCTGCGTTCAATCATCTGGTGAGCTGTATTTCTCCCTCGCCGTCGGACAGGAATTGCCTAGCGCAGCTGGAGGAACCGTGGGAGTCAGCGGGTCCTGGTCTGTAGAGCAGGGCAGAGGTGTGGGAGGCGAGGGAGCTGGGTTCAGTTCCCAGGTGGGCCACCGAGGCTCTGCTTTCCCTCCCTGCCTTGATTTCTCCATGCGTGACAAAATCCCATCCTCCTCTTTTGGGACCCTTGGCAGATGGTCAAGCTCCATTGCCTGCTTATCATTTTATTGCCAGTTGGTAGAAGGCTCCCCAGCTGGCTGGAATTGTTCGGGATCTCTGTGTACTTTCCCCAAAAGCAGGTAAGTCATTGTCCCCTCACCACCCAGTCCCAGCTGCAGTCATGTCTCCCTGCTCCTCTCCATCATCTGAGAGGGAACCTCGACAGGTATTTTGGTACAGACAGCTCCTCCTTCCATCTGCCCCTTGGGAAGGGGACAGGAGCATACGGGGTATGGGGCTGGAGGGGAAACAGCAAGGCACAGCTCAGGAGGGGCTTTGCTGTCAGGGAGAGGTAGGGGACAGTGCGCAAGCGATGAGGGCGGAAGGTGAGGGATGCCCTGTGAAGTGGGAGGATGAGGAGGAATAGGCTCACTGTGTCCCAGGAGTGGGGTGGGGCAGGCCTGAGATTATCTGACAGCCCTGGGCAGAGAGAACCCTCCCAGTTACGAAACCTCCTGCACTCCCGTGGTTGGGGTTTGCAGGAGTGCCTGAGCTGCCAGCTTCATCAGCACCTGGGGAGCCTTCCCTGGGCAGCCCCTCGGCCTCTGCATGCCACGGAGAGCCCTGCTGCGGAAAGGGCAGTCGTGAGATGCTGCACGGCATCTATTAAATACTAATACTAATACCAACAACAACAATAATAATAACAATAATAAATAGAAATATATAAATATAAACATAAAACCCACCAAAACAATAAATTAAATAATATTATTAAATAATAATATTACTAAATAATATTATTAATTAATTCCCTGGAGTCTCCCCTGTCTGCAGCGTGACCATGCAGGTGAAGAGGCAGCTGCTAGAGCCCAGTGGCCAATGCAGAGGATCTTGTGCTACTTACACCAGCAGAGGAGCTGTGTGGTGTGCAAGACGACCTGCTTTCAGTCAAACCAAAAAGCTTTCAATCCTTCATACTCCTGAAAAAAAATAAAATCTAACACGACCCAAATATACTCCAAAAGCGCAGAAGGCAAACATCCCCATATTGCATTAGTTTTCAAACTGCTGTGGGGTTCAGCTGTGCAGGTGATTTGCCAGCAGTGACTTTCCTTCCTAGTCTTAAATCCTGCCAGTGAGTCCCTTCAGGCACGCTTCAGACTCTGCTCTCCAGGCTCTCGCCATATCCCTTTACATCCAGGTTCCACCCTATTTTTAATCTACTCCCCATCTTCTGGTGTTGTCAATCTCAGACCCTTTCCTACGCCCAGAAAAGGATTGTATATGTGCCCTTGTCTCGCTGTGGATGTTTTTTATAGTTTCTCTCCCAATTTTAAGTCACTTGAGCCCTGTTTGCCTTTTGGGTTGTAGATACGCACAAAACCCAGGCATCCAATCCAAGGTATCCACAGCAACTGCAAAATATTTTTTTCCAGAGGGGACCTTCAAGACCCATTGGTGAAGAGGTGAAGTTTTGGCTGTTCTGTGCCAGGGTATGTCATCCTGCACCTATCCAGGGGCCGTTTCAGAGGGCTGTTGGGCTGCTTCACTCCAAAGTATCTTTACATCCCTTTCAGGCTCCTCAGACATCTGAGCACCATGAGCCAAACCCATTAGCTCCTCATCCTCTGTGTCCTGGGATCATTCAGTGGCAACCAGAGCACCGGCACCCTGTGGCTTCCTCATTGGAGGTTCTGCTCCGAGCAGGTTTTCACTTTTTCTTTAATCACATCACCAAGTTTTAATGCCCAGCAAGAACTTTGACCCTTATCCAGGGATTAGTTGTTATCCTTAAAAGCTTTCTGCGGCAAGCCTTATAAAAGAACTCCAGCTTTGGAGAATGTGGGCAAATCATGTCCACCGGGTTAATTTTCTTTATTAGCCAGCTGCCTCATTTTTCCATCCACAGCCCTTGGATACTGTCTCCTCGCTCCAGGAGAAGGGCCGTTCCCATCAGTTCACAGGAAGTTCACTGCCGGGACCCTTGTTACCACCAAGCCACCCTCATCAAGAAGGGGGAAATCTTGGCCTTGGTGAAATTAAGGGAAAAACGTTATGTTCCCTCATCGGGCTGTTTCGCATCCCGCCCCAGCAAAATCAGGCAGTGATGGAGGGCTGCCAGGCAGACCCTGTAAAGAGGCAAAATGTTTTAAACAGGGAGCGTAGCAGCAGCTGGGGTTAAGGGGAGGTAGCAAAATCCATTCAGCTGTTTAACAAGTTGTCTTCATGAAAAGAATTGTGGGCATCTGTCTGTCTTTCCTTGTATCTCTATCACAGCCTATTTCAAGTATAATCCTGTTTACCGAGCAGGATTTTAGTAAGGGATAAAGGGGATTTCTGTTCTGGTTATTGACTGTTATTTTTCATGTGTGTGCAAGGTACTCGGATACGGGAAAACCAGGAGCACAGTGTGTTTTGCTCTAAGTAATTAGAGGCAGGATTCACAGGTATATTCTGGCTGCTTTCAGCCTTTCCCGTGACAGCAAGCAGCTGCACACCCAGCATTAGCCAATCTGCTAATAGGCTGTGTCACAAGACACAGCATCACCATGTCTCACAAAGCAACTGCATTGTCCTCTCTAAGCTTATTGTGTGAAATACCACGGGAACACCACCAAATCGTGTCCCGCAGACCGTTCCAGACTAAACATCCACAGCCCAGCTCCCTGACCCGGACTGGGGTCCTTGAGGGAGGAGAGAAGGTACCTCGCTTCTGCTATGCTGGGAGCACAGGAGGTCCGTGCGCTTGTTCAGCATCTCCATGCAGACATGCCTGTATGCACGGGCTCCGATGCATCCAGAGGCTCCTCATTTTCTTGTTCAAATGATAAGTATGTGGAACACGTTAGCGACAAAAATCAGTCTGTGGGTACCTCTGAAGCAGGTCCTGGGCTCTCCCAGCCCAGGTGGCCAGGCAGACCGAGCCCTGCACCAGAAAACAGTGGATCCTTAGAGTCCAGGTCCTATCTAGCACTGGATGACTGGTCTCTAACTCACTGAGGAGGGGTGCGTGGGGGTGGGTAAAGACGAAAGACAGAGTGGTGATGGGAAACCTGCTTGGAGGCTGCTACAGAGAGTGAAGGGAGTTTTGGATAGGATCTTTCCACCAAGATGGACCAAAGCTGTGGCCTCTGTGGAAATTTTTTTGCCAAACCCTGTGCTTTGGCTCGGTGTAAAAGAGACTGGCTAGAAGTTACAGAGTGGTGTAGTACAGGTGATCCTGCACCTTGGTGCTGTGACAGAGCCAGGAGCCCTGGGTCCTCTTCGCAGCCCTGTGCTTTGCTTGCTAATTAGAGCGGTGTCAATCACTGTTCTGGTCCGTGCCTCAGTTTCCTCATCTCTTAGTGGTGATAACAGGACAGTGGTGATAACAGTACTGCGCTACCCTGGGGGATGATTTGTAAGTGAATTAATGGTGAGGAGTTAAACAAAAATTAATTGGTAGCCTCTGTCGAGTGCTGAGAGATTCCATGATAGTGGGCAGCAAGTGATGAGCCGAAATTTCATGTGCTGTGCAAAGCATGGCTTTTGCTTACATTGCAGCCTGTCTCTGAGTCTTTGCTCCTCTCTGTGTGGCTCCAAAGGAAAGTCACGCTTTGATTAAGACAAGCGCTCATCAGTCACGTAATGTTATTTCCAGGTGTGCAGCAGCCTGTGTGGGCAGGATAGAGTAGGTTCCCAGCTGCAACTGTCTTCCCTTGAAGCAATATGTAAAGAGATAATCCAGGACTAACGTTTCTAGTAGACCCCCACATGATGCGTGCGATGACAGAGAAAAGGGAAAAAACACTCGGAGAAACAGAGCAAAGTGGGCTGTGGCTTGTAGCAAACTAGTGCTGTAGGGTTTTAACCATAAACTGGTAAAAGCTAGGGAGCTTAGCTCTGGAGGAGGGAAACCTGGAGAGTGCAAAGCATCACACAAAGTCTGCTGGGAGGGTAAGATCAAGGTCTGGAAAGAAATGTCTGCTGAGAGCTGCGTTTGGCCTCCACCTCCGTGGTGTGAACTGCGAGTCTGGGGTATGACAACAGCTTATTAGGTTTCAAGTTTTTTCAGTCTCTGAACCTCTGCCCCTCTTCCAGGGGTGTTTCATAGCTCTTCAAAGAAGTCAGATACGTAGATCTCTGCAGAACACCCAGCAAAGTGCCCTACCTTGTCACTTCTTCTGGATCACCAACATGTAGCTGCCAGATCTGTGGAGCTCTCTGGAACGCAGGCAGAAGATCACCCTTGGTGGATCATTTTACCTCTCTGCACCTCAATTTCCTTCTCTGTGAAACAGAGATGTTAAAACCAACATCATCCTAAACAGCAGCTTGGTGCCTCGAGGCTGGCAGGGGCCATGGGGCAGGGCTGAGGGTCAGGGGCAGAGCTGTAGGTTTGAACGAGACCCCAAAAGACCAGAACTCTTCGTGGATAGGGGATGGCGCCTCCAGCATGACCGAGCACAGGCAGTTGGAAGAAAGTGGATGCTCAGCACTGGCACGCCTGCTCTGCACCCATTTGCACAAGCTGCGCTGTGTGTTACGCAGGTCACCCCGGAGAGCTGGGGTCCCGCAGCGCGTGGGGGCTGCCCTGTGCCTCAGGTCAGGATGCTTTGCTTGTAACCCCTGCCCTTGTGCACAGCAGGTCCCCGAGGCAGCCGGGCACCCACCTCACCCCCAATCCCTGCGGCTTCTGCCTCCAAAGATGGAGCCTCTCTCCCCTGAGAATGAAGCAATGTGGCAGCGCTCTCAGACCTTGGCTTGTAACAGCAGTAACCTCCGAGCTGCTGACTGTTGCTCAGCAATAAACACCACTCGTGCTATTAATAAACACTATCTGTCAGCCTTGGTATTTTTAATGCCGGGACACTGTGCCCTGGCATGCGGAGCCACTCAGAGACTGAAGGCCGGATTCAGAGATGAGTCTAAACTGGTGTAAGGCACTGCATCATGCAGCCCTGCAGCCTGTGCCTGCTGCAAGGTGGAAGGTCTCTGCTCTCCTTGGTGTATCAGACAGGATCCAAGTTCCTCCCCACAAGGGATTTTCTCTCCCGCCCATTGCAATCCCAAGGCACTGAGACTCAGAGACAGGCTTTACGTGCTCTCACAGCCTGGGATAGATCTAACAGGATCTCGGGACTCATGTGAGTCAGTGAAAACACTCCAGCTTTTTCCCTGTGATGTGCCAGTATGTTTAGCTGAATCAGCAAGGGAATGCTGCCTACTTACACAGTGTCTTTGGACTCACAGTCCTGGTATAGGAGGTTCCAGACACCGGCTTAAGACGTGCTCCCCTGTGCCTAGAGGTCATCAAGAAAGACCTGATGGGATCGATGCCTCTGAATGGGGCACCTGGATCCTGCCTGCTGCGAGTGACTCCACCACTGGCAGCCTGGAAGAAAAATAGGAAGGAAAAGGAAAATGAAGCGTGTATGGGGGCTGGTCATGTTGTACTGAAGCTCCCGGCTACTTCCACCTGGCTGGGGTGTGAGCCATCCCTGCATCGAGCTGGTGTGTTCTCTGCTGGGGTTAGTCTGTCTATGCCCAGGCAGGGCTGGAGGGGGCTGGTGTGATGCCACGAGGGGCTCTGCGTGGGAGGGGGTCCGAGGCCGTGGGAAAGAGCCGGTTTCACCTGCAGCCTCAGCGTTTGGCCCTAGAAGTGCAGCCGGGGTGGCAGGTGGGTGGCTCCTCCTGTGCTCAGGGGCAGGGAGTGGGGCTGCGGGTGCTGGCGAGCCGGGGTGGGGTGCGGGTGATGTCAGTGGGGAGCAGCGCGGCCCCGGCACTGGCTGCTGCTGGGGTGCACAGCAGGCTGGCTGGGGGTGCACAGCGGGGGTGCTTTGCCCTACGCTGCTGTGAGCGTGGCAGGAGCAGCTGTGGAGGGTTATGGAGGGACGGGGCGGGGGTGGACGACAGGGGGGAGGAATGGCTGAGCAAACAGTGAGCTGGCCGAGCAAACAGCCGCCGAAGCGAAACAATTGGGTCCCGTTCTGGTAAAGCTCAGCAAATACTGCGTAAAACCTGCTGCTGGCAGTGGTGCTTGCCCTAGTCATCAGGTATAGCAGTATCAGAGGGCAGATACAGAGCAGCCTAGGGAGGCAGGGAGAGGTTGTGCAAGAGAAAGCTCTGACCAGCATGACTCAACACTCATTAGCAGTGGCACACCTACGAGAAGCCCATTAAAACTGAAAGGAAGAAGCTCAAGCACGTTATTTCTCCTCTTCGCTGTAAACCATCTCTTTTCCCATGTGCACATCTTAGTGTCTGCAGTGATGGCAGCAGAGAGGGAAGCGCTGTGAATAGTCATCCCTGGTTCTTGGAGCTGCACGGCATTTCTGGAGAATTAGGCCCTGGTCTGAAAAGCTTCCAGCATCAGTGGAAGCAAGTCGTTATAATGGAGTGCGCATGGCCAGGGGAAAGGGAGGCGGAAGACAGATATAATTCCTTACCCTATCACTTTGACCCACTTTAAATTCCCCCCAAGCCTGGCCCCAGGCCCCCTGGCTCTGCCTCTGCCCTGTCTCCTGCCCCATGGCTCCCACCAGCCCAGCCCCAGGCCCCCAGTAGCTCCCTCCAGCTTGATGGCTTGTCAGTGATGTGATCCAAAGCTCATTTTTCAACCATGGCCTTGGACTCTGGTTTCTTCAGAGCCAGCCACCCTGATGTCTACAATCTCCTGTAAAGGCTGAAGTAGCCGAAGGACGGCACTGCCCCTGCACGCTGTGCACAGCCCCGCACCGGGCTGGCAGTGTCCGTAGCACAGTCGTAGATCTGCACCTGGGAGATGCCCTCAGCTTTTAGGTTGAAGTTGTGCTCTCTGAACACCATCCACCCGCCAACTTTCCCTTACCTACTGGCTGGTTTCTTGGACATGCCCTTGAAAGCACCAAATGAGAGAGAGAGAGAGAGGAGACTTCTGTGTGTCTAGGTATAAATACCCCGACCTGGGCTGTGCAGAGTGGAAACATGAACAGAAAGCATGTCTGCAGCTTGCCCCCTGGGCACTGGTGTCCCTTGCTGGTACATCACTGGGAAAATGGTTTCATTTTTCTGCTTGCATTAAAGACACCAAAATTAGGTTTACCCTGAAGAGCTTAGAATACAGCTGTAGGACTGGCCTTGGAGTAAAACTCCCTTAAGTCACTTCTCCATTAGTATTTTACAAGGAGATAGCTAAATCCAGTCATCCCTTGGGCATGTCTGCATTGCATTCCAGAGGTGGGATCGCAGCTTGGTAAACACACCCTAACGAGTCTGGGTTTTAATCTGAGTTTTAACCTAGTTTTCTGCCTGTTAGCGTGGGTACCAGTAGCGGTGTGTCACCGAGATGTCTGGATTGCAGACCCCTCCTTAGGCCAAGCTTGGCTGTCTGCTGCTGCTCGTACTCTCCCACTAGTCCCCAGATAGTTTAAAGCTGGCTCAAGCAAGTGTCTCCAAGCCATCAGCATGATCTCGGATTGCTGTTTTGGCACTTTATGTCACCATTAAATTCCCACCACATCTGCCAGTCCAGAGGCACCGTGAGTCCTCCCCTGCTGCTCCCAATACGTGTCTGAGCCCTTGGGCTTGCTGGGCTGGACCAAGCTGCACAGCCCTCGTGCAATTTGGAAGAAGGGATCTCTCTGCAAAGGCAGGGCTCTAGAAGGTGTGCTACATGCTGCAGAGGGGAAGGGTGGTCTCAACCCTCTGTGCACGGGGTGGCTTTGCTGTTCTGGACAATTATCTGCCACAAAGAAGACAGGTCATCCTGCCCCATCCTTCCTCCCTGTGCCCCTCTCTCCTGCCCTCATGGTGCACACAGTAAATCTTTAGATGGGGTCTTCTCTCTCAGAAACACCATCCTGGGCCCACTGTCTTATCTGATTCAGATTAGATTTCTTTCTGCTTTTCTTTTCCCTCCATTGACACACAGAAGAGTGATACCCCCACAGGGGAGGGTCCAGACATACTCCAAATGATGTCAGCTTCGATTTATTATTGTTTAATATCATGTTGCTTACTGTTACCATTGCGTGGAGTTAGCTCAGTTTGGGAAAGACTGCTCTTCTTTGGACAGGACAGATGGTCTGAAAATTAATTTTTTCCCTTGTCTACCTAAATATCCAAAGCAGGCTGTTCTGTCATCAGAGCTTTCCTTAGGTGAGATCTTTCCTTGGCATAAGTGGCGGGGGGAAAGGTGGGGATAAGAGGAGAGAAAAAGCGAGATGAGTGCGCTCTACCACAGTTGAGGTTTCTCAGTTGGTCTCCTAGTCCCCCCTCCGCAAAGCCTCCTTCCACTCCTGCCAGTTTCCCAGTGCTCCAGTTCAGAGCTGTGCCTGGGCCAGGGCCAGTGCCAGACACTGCAGGGAAGAGGGGTGGGCAATGTGACTGCAGGTAACTATGAAACAACCTGCTCAGATGTGTCGTTTTGTCTTAATCCCTATCAGTCAGGCTGGCTTGTATCGTGGAGCAAGAGGGCTTACATCTCTTACATTTTTATTCTATCTCGTGTAGCTCTGGATGTTCTTTTTTATCCATTGAAACATCTGATCCTTTCGTGCTTCCTGCAAAGCTCTTGGCCTCCCTGATGACAATGATTTCCATCTGTGCTCTCCCTCAGATCAGTTCCAGGCTCCTTTTGGTGAGTGTGTGGGTTCGTGGGGATCTGAGCTCCTGTTTTGTGAATGAGCTCAAGGGCTTTCTGGGAAGACTGTTTGAGCTCGTGCTGCCTCACAACCTCTACAAAGCTTGGCTCCCTGCCCTGCAATTGGCAGGACTGTGTGGGTCTTGGTCAGTGTAGACGGGTCCTGTTATGCTTCTTGCCAGGGTCGGGAGCCAAGCTGCTGGGCTGTTCAGAGCGAGGAGAAGAAGACTCCAGTCAAGGAGAAGAGGAAGAGAAGATGCCCAGAACCCACATGCTCAAGCCAGCTTCAGTTTCAGTCTTAGCAGGGACACAACCTGAAAATCTGCTCCTTGTACGTCTACCAGGCAGACGAAGAACACTGCATTTGTTCCCACTACTACTTTTAGTATGCAGCTCTCAAATGCATAGACCTATATCGTCTCAAAATGTTCTCTTATTTTGTTTGGCCTGAATCCTAGAGGACATAACTGTGGGTTTCCGAATATTTAAGGCCAATGTGTTATTTATAAGCCATGTCGGAAACATCCTGAGCATGTGGATTTTTAGTAAGGAGAGTCTGGGTTTGGTATGTCCGCACACCTCGGGTCTGCCATTCTGCAGTGCTGTCTGTGGTGATTGCATTTGAGGTTAGCAATGTCTGTAGCTGTGCTAGTCTTGTGGCATTCTCTTCTTAATGTCTTCAAATGTACTGGCAAACAGCAATGAAATAAAGGCAGGTAGCAAAGGACGGAGGGAGAACTTGTGTGCTTTTGCATCCCTTGCAGTGCCCTCATTTAAACTCCTAGCAGCCATCACACCCCTCCTCTCTACTCTCCTTTGGCCCCCAACAGAGCCCTTGCCCTTTTCTTCCGAGGTGATGACTGCCGTCCTTGGCATGGCACCCCAGCCTGCGACCACCTCCCCAGGGAGGAGCAGGAGACAGAGAATTGAACCTCTTCCTCCGAGTACTGCTCTGTCCACCCATTCCTCATGGCATTTAACCGGAGCTCGTCTCTGTGCTGGCTGCCTATGGCATCCCTCCACAGCAGCCTCTCCTCCAGGACACACGATCCCTGCAGCACAACTGAACGGCAATTAGTCGAGAGCCAGAGCGGCTCTTGGGGCCCACATTTTCCTGCTCCTGCAGGAGCAATTAGTCTGCTCTGAGGCTGTCTTCAGTAGGCTGATGTTATCTCCACCGTGACGCAGGCGAGCAGCCCTAAGCCCTTGTAATAACCATGCCAGGGTCACTCTCTTCCTGCTGCCTGGGTGCCTCTACCTGCGAGACAGGCTGAGCTCCAGGACTTTCTCAGTTATCCAGCCAACGGGCAAAGCCTTTTCTTTAGCAGCACCAAAGCCTGAGAAAGTCTTTCTGGTCTATGGTTGAGGCAAGCCTGCAAGGCTTTTCGGCGGGCAGATGCATCCCACAGTTCCTGCGAAAGCCACACTTTGTTTGGTGAGTTGAGGCCAGGGAGCTGCTCCAGCTGGGGACTAGCTCTCCAGGGGAGAGCCTTGGCTTTCCAACCAAACCTCAGAAGGTCTGAGATTTTGCTGCCTGCTAATTGAGACAAGATAAAAATTTGCATCAGGGATGCCTGCTCCTGCTGACATCGTCATATCCAGCTGGTCTGCTCTGCTGGGGTGTTAATCATGCCTAGGAAGGCTCCCAGCCACCCCCTGTCACTGCCCAAGGAGAGGCAATCTCTACCCTGGAAAGCTTTTACCTAATTAGACAAGAAAGATAGGGAGGGAGAGAGAAAGAAGGAAGTGGCAAAAGGCTCGCCCAGGGCCACGTGTCAGGTGAGTCGCAGCAGCAGGACGTGAAGCCAGGTCTCGTGGCACTTGCACTACAGGTACACGTCGCCTCCATGGCAGGGCTCGGCAGTGTCCTGCCCAGCCCGTCCCGGGGCCAGGCACCCTCCAGCCCACCCTTCCCCTTCACTCCCAGGCTGCAGGGGGGTGCTTTGCTCTCCTGGTACAGAGCACAGCACAGCAGGGAAAACCTGGCCTGGCTGGGGGGATTGGTGGGAGGACAGGGAGGTGAGCACTGGCCAGCTGGCAGCCCCAGAGGGCAGAGAGAGGGTTTGGGGCACTGGCTGCTGTGGGTGGTGACACCTGGGCAAATGAGGGGTTTGTGTCCCCGGAGCTGGGGCAGGCAGGTGGTGCGGCTGATGCTGGTGATAAACACGCATCATGGCAGTGATGTGATGAGCCATTCCCATGTACCTGTAGGTGGGTTCCCCTTGCCCAAAGAGACTGCAGCATCAATCACTAAGCCCAGGGACACCTCTCCAAGGCTGCGATGTCTGATGCTGCATCAGTCACCAGAGAGGGGAGCACATGTCAGTCTCTGCACAGGGCACGGGTCCCTTTGTACTCTGCCCTGATCAATGTGGAGTTTGCTGTGGGGCAAAGGGGTTGGACTGGTACCAAAAGCACCCCCCTGATACCTGCCTTACCTTGAGTGTGCCTCCAAAGTAAAATTAAACCAGGCTACCTGCACTCCTCTGTATGCTGCGGGATGCATTCTTGTAGGTCAGCGAGACCCCTCAGCGCTGCCCTGATCTCACACTGACCAAGGCTCTGCCCTGTACCATTTGTATGGTTTGGCTGCAGAGTTGAAGTGTTTGAGTGACAGCACATGCAAAGAGACCAGTCCAGGCTAGGGCCCTTCTTGCTGAGCTGTTGTATTCTACTACCCACGATTATTTGGGGCACATCAGGATGTTTAGTTATACATCCTGGCAGAACACTTTATACCTTTTGGTGACTGCAAATTCTTTAAACTGCAAGCCAAGGTCTTGCAAAGGAGGGGAAGGGCAGGGGTGAAATAAAATGTCCCTGAACTGTGAGACACAGAGTGGAAGAAAGATCCTTATTTCAGCTCTTTCAGCAGACAGAGTTTCCTCTAGATACCAACAACCACTTGGGAGCTGCCTGCTGCTCCCCAGAGCCCTGAAGCATGAATGGGAGAGAGGTAAGTTAGGAACGATGTGCTTCCAGTGAGCTGGGAGGACCATGGCTACCAGGCTTCAGGTTCAGCCTGGTCTGCAAGCCATTTCAGTCCATGCTTGCTCACACGTTATTGCCCACAGGAGTACATTAGTGAGACTCTTTTTGCCCTGTTTAGCTATTTCTGATGTTGGGGATCACCTGGCATTTTTCTCACAGGCTTTGTTCCTTGAGGAGTCAGCTGGGGCAAGCAATGAGGTGTTTCACCTTTCTCCCTGATTAGATGAGCCAGTCGCATGCAATTAAGCAGCTTAGCTCAAGGCAACAGAAGCCGTTATCGCTGGGCTCCTCTGCTTTGCTTGAACTCTGTTATCCATGCTAAAAATGTCAGAGAAAGAAAACATTTTCTTCTTTCCCTGGCGTCTCCCTGGCGCTGGCTGAGTGGCAGGTGCATATCTGAGATACCTCTATGTGCATCTATCTGATCACCCTCGCTCCCCACTTCAGGCTTGTCTCATTTGAGGTAGGCTGGGGTTCGGTCTCAGGAGAGAGCAAGAATACCTGGCTAGGTGTCTCATCCCTCCCTGGGGAAAACCTCTTTGGTTTGGCAACCTTCCTGCCTCCCAGGGAGAGAGATCATCTTGGCTGCTGAAGGCACCATGCAGAACTCTCCACCTGCCCCTTAGAAACAGCAAGGGTTGAGAAGAAGCCCTCCTCTGAGTGTCTCTGTGTTTCTCCATCCTTCTTCTCCACCGGGCCTGCACCAGAGGAGAGGCAATGCCTGGAGAAGGCACATGAAACACCCTACTTTTGGGGTAATGCTGTGACTTTTTATCTGAGCCGGATCTTGGCACGTACTGCAGGGTTGGGAGGGGTTTTGCAAGTATAAGTATTTTTACTTATAAATATACTTATAAGTATATAAATATATTTATAAGTATTGCAAGGATTATTCTCTTCTGGTTACAAATGTTCATACTGCAGTCCTGCTTCCCGTTATCTGGGCAAAACTGTGTAACATTCAAAGAAAAACACGCAAACACACACAAGCATACATGTACATACATACATACATGTGCAACACACATAACGATCCCTATACCTAGCCCCAAACACAACTGATGCTTGAGGGCAGGGTGTATTCCCTCCTGTCCAAAACCACAGACTGCCTCTTCCTTCACAGCTGGCCCCTGTTGATTCCCTATCCATCTATCCAGATGTCACTAAGCATTGCTCTGTTACTCAGACACGTTTCCCGGTCATAATTCATTGTGGGTTTTCACATTCAGGTGCTATTAGCACCCAATCATGTATTAATAAAGACAATTAAAGGCTTGTTTTTAAAAATAAACCTCTTTCTCGTGAAGTTGCCTCTAATACATCTTGCTGATTAGGAGGTCCTCAGTGTCCATTGGCACAATAGCCATGTTATGGTCCAGTGGTTGCTTCCAGCCAAATAGCCTAAGAAGGTGTCCCAAGCTCTCTGGGTAGCTCTGAAAGGGGTATGGGCACTTCCATAGCTCTTCAAACACCACTTTCACTACTGGCTGTGAAGTGGCCCTGCAGGAGATGTTGGTGTATACCGTAGCAGCTGGAACACGTCCTGCTTCGGAGAACAGGACAGCAGAGCTTGGGAGTGAGGGCATTGAGGGCAGAGTCTGAATCCAGGCAGGAAAGAGTAGGGAAATCTGTGGAGGTAAACTAATCCAGCTTGTACTGGATTCTGAAGGACATAACCTCCAACAACACTGACTACTGTGGACATAATTGAACTGTGTGAAGACATCTTTCTCTTTCTTTTAGGAGTCACAAGTATTATACTGTCACCCTGACTGGAAGAAGATCAGAATGAAGTGGTTTGGCTCCAAGGTGAGAGCCATGCAGGATTAGGTAGGGATCATTCTATCCTTACGAAAGACCTCTGATTAGAATTGAAGCTCACAGACCCCTCTTCTTGAAGAGATTGCATGGGATTTAAGAGTGAAGCTGCAGAAAGAGCGATAGAATTTTCTGCCAAATGGGAAAAACTCCTCTAGACAGGGAGGAGAGCTTTCTGGTGGGCTAGATAACTGTCTGCAGGAGCAAAGGACTGCCACATCCCACCTTCTGTCTTACACTTGAAGGCACTTCTTCAAAGCTGCTTTCTCTGGCTATGATACCCGGTGGGCAAAGTAAACCACTTGCATTACCTGTGTACTTCTGTCTGTGGGATTGGAATGAGGAAAGAAGGAGTCCCATAGGGTAGATGTTAGTCAGACTGCCTTAGGTGCTACTAGGAGGTCTTCAGATAGCGCCACGATATGTTCACATAAAGAAGGGAACAACTCCAAGTTTGTGTTACTGGGGGCTGGGGGCCACAGCTGCTTGTGTGGAGTCTGACATTTGGGTAAGAGTCAGCAAAGTGTCAGAAGTGGGAGAAACCTCTGGTCCTATAAAAATGACATAGATGGTGTTAGAGAAAGGAGGGTCTCTTCTCTGAAGTGGTGTCAGGAGAGGGCTTCATTTTTCAGTTTAGCAGGTGATACATCACCCTGGGATGGGCAATGATGGACTCATTTCTGAAGCTGCTCATCCTCATGTCCCTGCAGACACAAATACTCCCCCAAAGCTTTTACAACACAGAGAGGAAAGTGACTTCATGGCATTCCTTTTCTGACTGTTTCTCTGGCATGTGCTTTCTAAACATAGATCTAAAAATCAGAAAGCACCAGGAGAATTATGGGTTTCTACACCCTATTGTGCTTTATAATAATTATAATTATTGTAAATACGGCCCAGACACTGTAATTTTCTGCTCTCCATTGGGTCTGTCTTTTTCATTTTCTTCTTCTTTTTATGACTGTTTTCTAAGAAAGTTTTCATATGTCACCTTATAGATGGGAAACGGCAGAGTCAGCTCTTAAAATAAAAGGAGAGGAGTGGCTTGAGGGGGGATGGAGAGAGGGATGAGAAGGGAGTGAGGAGAGAGAAATGTCATATACTTTGTGTGAGGGCACCAATGGGAACAATCAGGAGACCTGGTGCAGTACCTAATCTAATGCTGACCTGTTGCGTGATTATAGGCTCCATCTATTTACCTATTTTTAGTTGTGGGGGCCTTCTCTTATCTCTTATCTCGTTGCTTAGCTCAGCAACTATCTGATCTTAAGTTTAGAGGTGTTGACCACTTCTCACATGAAATGTCTGGTTGAAGTTGTTGTAAGAAGATGTGGTACAGATATTTGAATAGGTAGAGTTTTTGTGGCATTGCTCAGGTACAGGCAGGAAAACCTGGTTTACACTATGGGTGGATGTACGCTATGGTATGGACACTGGTCCTATGCCCTATAATTGTCCAGAGCAGAGATGTGGCTGAGATATGTCTTCCTGCCCAGGCAACTTGGTCTTATTCCTGTGGACATTAAGACATGGGGTAGAGTGGAGAGAGACTGAAAATCAAGTATATCCAGGTTTTGTCTCACCAGAAAATCAGAATGTGACCAGGATATGGACTTAGGTAAAGTGGAGTCATCAGTCAGAGCACGGACACAGCCAATGCTGCCTGGAGCTTTGCACAGGAGCGGTGAGGAAAGGAAAGATGCAGTAAACAGCATCAGGGGAAACAAAAGGCAAAACAAACAGATGGCCTGAAGTCAGGCAAGAGAGTTTACATTGAATTCAGATGGAACTTAAAGAAAGAATTAAAAAGAAAATGAAAAAAGGTAGATAAGGATGGATGAGAAGTGGTAAAAGACGTGGGGGATATGGTGGGATGGATAGTAGAAAACGAGCAAAAATATTTATGCAGTGTAGAGATTGGGAAAACAGAAGACAGGCAAATGAGAAGTCACCTGGAATGGGAATCGCTATTTTTAAATACAGGACTGAGTTGAAACAATGTCACCAGAAACCCAGCAGAGATTCAGATTGAACTGTGACTAGTTTATCCAGCTTTTGCCCAAACAGAATAGCTGAGTAGTCTCTCACTGAGAACTCAGGCTTCTGCCTCTCCTCAAAAGTCTTCCCTGGAGACTTCCAAAGCAAACCAAAGAGCAGAAAGCTGCTCTCCACCACATGACCAGGGGAACATTGGTTTTATATAATTTTAGAGCAAAAGGAGGAGTCTTTCTAGGTGACTTTCTACAATGAGTGTAGGGTTTACAGTGTAGACTAGGGGCTTGAGAGGTGTAGCTATTACTGTGCCAATGAAAAGAGATTGCAGCTGCTGATGGGACTCAGGAATCTGGCTTCTAGTTCCAGGCTTGGGAAGTGACTGACTGTAGCCTGGAAGTGAAAAGTGGGTTAGTGGAGTTTAATTCCTGCCTTTCCCACTGTCACACATCAACCTACTGAATCACTTTCTTAGTACAATTAAATAGCAATTAATTGCCAGAGGGTTTCCCTGATGCTGAAGCTGCTGTTTGCAAAGTGCTCAGAAATCTGCTGGTGAAAGGTGATTTGGAGGAACAATGATTATCCCTTTACCTTGTGGGGCAAGAACTTCTTACAAGAAGGTTTGTGTATTTGCCTCTGGCCATCCGTAAATACACCGCTATTGCAGGCAATGCAATAGGCTGAGCAGAGCCCTGTGCATTAGAAGGAACAGTTGCTGTAGTATTTGGAAACAAGTAAAACCCTCTGCTATCTGCATTTCTTACAAATACCACAGATTCCTTACGTTTGTGCCTCCACCATTCCAAGCTGTTGCTTTGACTTGCTAATAGGTCTCTGCTGTAAAAAAAGACATGTGTGTTTTTTTTTTTTTTTCTTTTTTTATGGGGCTAACACTCAGATGTTACTTCGTGCCCAGCAAGACAGCAAGAACATGGTGTCTGCTGGATTCCAGAAGGAAAAGTCTGCAGGGGTCCTGGAGGGAAAACAGTCAGACAGGTATTTATGAAAAGGAGACGATCGGGTTGGATTCAAGAATGTACTACAAGCTAGATGCTTATCTGGTGTCAATTGACAGCTTCATTGAATTAATTGGAGCTATGCTGATTTATAAGTACTGAGGATTTGGCCAAGTCTATATAAACAACTCTAATCAAGCCCCTTTCAAGGCAGCAAGAGTTAGTACCAAGAGATAAATCTTGATCAGCTATAGGTCCTTGCCAATTGTCTTCCAACTCTGCGCTTTCTTGTCACTGTAAAGAATGTATGGAGCTTTTGTCATCCAGGTTCAGCTGACTCACTCTCTAGTCCTCTCAGCTTTGTTGACGCAACTGCTCCAGCCTGTGCTGCGTCACTGATCACAATTTAAAATGAACAGCAAACCTAAAGAGATGAGCAGCCCCAGAAGCAACTGCATCAGGTGGGAGCCAATGTATGGAACTAGGCTCATGTGCCAAATTCTAGCTTGACCCACAGAGAAATATATAGTAATGGAGTCGGATCACCAAGCCTTGCACTCTCAAGTTGAGCTTGGCTGACTCTCCAACAGATAAGCTTTATCTAGTCCAGCAATCACCAAGACTTGCAGAAGAGAGGCCTGGCGGAAATGTTATGGCTGGTACTGAGAAGGTATTAAGCAAAAAGCTGGACTAAAAGTGCCTGAGGATCCCTGTGGGCATGCAGAGGTAAGCATTTAGCCACTCAGACAGCAGTCGTTCTCTGTGGGCTCTCATCATCTTCCCCACAGACCTGCCCGTGGTGTAGCAGCAACACTCAGCGGCTGTTTCTCCAGCAGTGGGTGGAGGATGGCTGATACGTTACCCACCGCACTTCGCTGCAAGATCGCCGGAGAGCTGTGCGGCACCTGCTGCTCTGCTCTGGGCCATGGGTATCTGTTTCGCAAGACTCAGCATGGACCCCAGCTCCAGGGCTATGTAAGTTGCTGAGAGGACTCAAAAAGTGGAGAGCATGAGGATCTCCAGAGCAGGCAGCTGGCAGTTTCATTTCAACATGGGTAGGTACAAGGTAATACAACATGAAAGATCAATTTAAACTACTTATGTAACACGACAGGCCCTAAATTAATTATTTCTTACTCAGGAAACCATCAAGGTCCTTTTCAGGCTCTTTGAGCAATAGCGATCACAATAACTAGCTAGCACTGAACAGGTTGTATTATAATACCCTCCTATGGATTGAAATTATGTCTACATTTGAAACACTGTGCTCAGATTTTGTCACTTTTCTGAAAGATATCAGAAATAGAAGGTATCTAAAGATAGATGATGTAAATTATTAGAAGACCTAGAAAGATTTCACAAAGAAAAGATTAGGACCATTAATTTAGTGACAGGGATGTGACATGGGAATGACAAGAACAACGGCGGGGAGAAAGCATATGAGACCCTGCTATTTATCCATTCTAAAATACCAAAATGAGAAAGAAAAAGCTCGTGACTTAAAATACTGCACCTGAAATACTAAGGAAGGAACACACTCTGTTGCACAGTATGTAACCTGTGGAATTCACTGTTTGAAAATACGACTAGGGCCAAGAGCTTGGGAAGACATTACTCTCACATTTTCCATACAGGAGCAATAAAAATACCATCCACCCCTACACCAGCTGGGATAAAAACCTACATGGGATATAAATCTTCATCTTGCGTGACAATAATTGCCGCAAGCTAGATGAGGAAGCCTATTGCATAACTGTCCACTATGAGGGTTTGACTACCTCCCATGGAGCGTGCGGGGTTGGCTGCTGGCAGAGATGGGCTGCCGGGAGGGACACTGCCACCTCCCCTTGCCATCCCTCCCCTCTCCACTTCCATCTGGAGCAGGTCCTTTAGCTGTGCCAGGGACCTCTGCACCAGCATACGGACAGACCACCCTCCTCGGTGCTCTCGGCAGCTCGGGCTGTATTTAGCGTGCGTGGCATGGCTCTGGTGAGCTGGCTGAAAGGAGACGTGCCTCTGCCCTTGGGAGATGTGGAAGCTGGTAGTCATTCAACCGGCTCCCTGCAGGAGCGAACTGCAGGGGTAGGAGTCAGCAGCAGGGAAGATGCCCATCTGCTGCAGACATCGGCGTTCCCCTCGACAAAGATTTTCAGGTGAATCACTGCCACTGTGAGTGGCTGTGATCAGAAAGCATGAAGCAGTTCCCTTAGGCAGCTGGCGCCCAGACCGTGAATTCGTTTGGGGAAGAGGGCTGAAAGTCTGGATTTGGCTCAAAATTTGGTACGGAGCTGGTGCAGAGAACCAAAAGGTCTGGTGTTTGAAGTTGATGCCCAACACAGAGTTAGGGGGAATAAATTCAAGGGCAGTTGTCTCTGGAAAGGCTGCATCAAAATGTGACCCCAATGGCAAAGAGGTGCTGTCTCCTTGCCAAAAGGTGCTTTATTACTCTTCAGCTGCAGTACGGTTAGGTGCCAACCAGGAATGGGACTCTGCTGCTTGAGGCAATGTTCATACAGAGCAGCAGATACCAATCTAACAGATGTGGCTATTTCAATGTCTAGAAGTGATGAGGAGCTGGGGCAACATCAAGGCTGTGTGTTGTCCTAACATGCCAAAAAATTGGGCCGATGATGTAAGTTCTTCTTAGCCCTTGCTTGCTGATTTTCAGGGCGAGACCCTCAACTTTGCCATGGGAAGAGAAATTCTGACAGGTATTTGCAAGCCAAATCAATTATTTTTTGAATTTTCTTACAAAATAGATTCTTATAGAGTTTGCAGTTCGGGATTTTGCATTCTGTATTTCATTCAACTTCTGGAATTTCAAAGCATCCATTAGAAATCCTAATTCATGTCCTTTTTGTGTTTTACAATGATAGTGACTGGTTTAGTATAAAGTTTTAGTGCATAATATGGCAAGAGATTTGAAGTCTTCCATTCTTTAACTTTTAAACTCAATTAAGGGCAGCTGTTATATAGTACTAATTAAAAAAATCTTATCTTTCTCTACAGATCAAAGTGACTTTTGTTTGTTTTGTAATGAAACAGTCTGACAAAAAGTCAAACAAAAAAAGTGTCAAACTGCTTCATTACAAAACAAACAGGAGATACTTTGATCTGTGAGAAAAGATAAGGCATTTTAATTACTACTAAATAACAGCTGTCCATCATTATTTAAGAAAGGAAATAAAAATCCAATATTTCAAGTCTTTCATATGGTGATGTGCATGCTGAGGAGCTCTTGTAAAAATAAAAAGCATTACAATGAAAACTGGGCTAAAATTTTGAAATTTATAAATTTATGAAAATGTATTTCTTAATCCAGAACAAAGAAGATGCCCATACTGCCAAATTTTGCCAGGGGAAATTTCCATTGACATAAATATCTGCTTATTAAAAACAGTGCGTTTAATCAAAACGCCTTTTAGCACAAAAAGCTGTGTTCAGAAATGTTCCAGCCTGCTCTGCCTGCAGACACGGGTTTCAGCTGTGGCCCTGCTGGGTGGGGAACGGGGGTAAATAGCAAAGTGTTGCGATGTGCCTGCAGCCGGGCGTGATGCAGTTGCAGCATTCCAAGTACGTATCACCTGGTTAAGTCATTCTGGACCTACGGCTGGGCCCGTGTCACCTCTGTTCACTGCACCATGAAGCCACATGCCTTCATGGAAGTGTTGGGGGTAAGGCAGGTGAGGTCAGGTCTTGCAGGTAGTGCTGGCTATTGGCAGGTAGCAACCGATCCCAGCCTTCTCTGCAAGGAATGAGGTACCCTCTCGGTGTGGTCCTGCTGAGCTTTTCCACATTCCTGGGCCAGGGCAAGTGTTTCGAAGCTGGCTGTGTCAAATATTGCCAAGAGCAATGCAAGTCCGCTCTTAGAAAAACAGTGGTTATCTATTACTAAGTATTTCCACTGATTCTCCTCGGGTCTGAGCATTGTGCAAACCTGGTGAAGGGAAACTCCTGTCCCAGGGAGCTACACTAGCAGAGGGAATGTAAATCACAGGAGGACCACATTCCTGCTAACGAGGCCAGGGTGATGGATGACCAGGCGGTGGTGAGCACGTCAAAGGGTCAATCAATGGTCTGAGCCGTGGAGTTCACTTTGCTCTTCCCTTCCACCTTGCTGTTAACAGCCAGTGAATTTCCTACAGGAACCCCATGGAAAGGGTCCTCAAAACAGTGTCCTGTGATCTCAGGGGCAAGCAAACATCAGTCTCAGTCCAATTCTTGGACGTCAACTCTGCCCCTTGTTCCCGGATCATTGAGAGCTGCTGGGCTATGCTGCTTGCTTTTCACAGCCTCCTGTTTATCTCACCTTTGGTCCTGCTCTGTGTTTACAGTTAAGCTGTTCATTCAAGTGCCATATAGTTTGTCAGGATTTGCTGAGGGAGCAAAGGTCTTCAAGCATAAGACGAGAGCAGAGGAAAAACAGCCTCTGGCTGCCACACTTGTCCATGGCTTGCTTCAGAGAGGTTGCTCAAGACGGGCTGGCAGCTAATATGTACAAAAAAGATAGCAGTAGCAGTATGTCGGCAAAATTTGGAGACCTGTGAGACTACCGTCTTTGTGGTTGTTTTTGGTTGACTTCTCAGTGCCTTTATGATGATGATGCAGTCATTGCTCATTTTACTTCTAGTATTTTATCAGGAATGTTTTTTATGGTTGCATTAAATTCTGAAATATAGATGGACTGACTGCTTCTGCTGATCACCCCAGCCCTTCACATTTAGTGTCTCCCATATTCATGTTATAGCTGTGGTACATAAAAGAATATAAAGAAATAAAGTTTTGTGGGGAGAAAGTATGCCTTTTACTTGGACCAAATCACAGAGTTAGGAAAAAAGACAAGCTTTCAGGCACCTAAAGGCAGGTTTATCCTCACTCACTCATAACCTACAGTAATATAAGAAACAAAGATTGAACATTTTAGTCCTTCAAAGAAAACCTTGGCAGGCTGGGCCTTTTTGACAGGATCCTTGATACCTATCGAGACAGGAACAGGCTTCCAACACTGTAAGAATCCTTCAGTCATTGCTGAGGCTGAAATACCATGAAATTATTTGGGATGCAAGAAATTCAAGGCTGTGAGTGAAAGGCAATAACCTGTTGCTTAAGAAGTAAACAGAAGTGGGAGCCGCTGGAGGAGAATGCTAACTTAGGCAGGGACTAAGAAGACCCATCTGCATATTAAAGATCAGCAAAAATATTGTGTGAAGGTGGAAAACAGGTGATTGTTTACAATTTCAAAGGAACTCTTGAAATAATATTTACGAAGGGTCAGGAGAGGAAAATCCAGCTATTTATCCAGGAAACCATACTGAATAAAACTGGAAACAGCAACAACACCAGAGGTCAAGGCCAGGCATGGGCATCGTGTTTCAACCACTTCCCTCAGGCTAGTGGTGACATTAGGGAAGGGCGGCCGTGCAGGTGGCTTGGGCCTCAGGTTGTGACTCCTGTGGTGAGAGCAGGTCTGAAGAAGCAAGCTCCTATGCAGGTTAAGAGCTAGCCCCCTTGGTAGGCAGTGTGATGTTGTATATGTGGAGAATCAGAGCTAAGAGACAAAGGTGGGGAAGTGACTGGAGGAACTGAAGGAATAAACAGGCAGGAGGTGGAATTATGCATTTTGCTGTATTTTCCAGCCTGAAGTCTGAGGAATCACAGCTGGGGTTTCAGGACTGGCCACAAGTGAAAGCTATCCCTGTCCAGAAGGACCACCTCCATCCCACATACGCCCAAGGATTACCTACCAGGGACTGTCCTCCCTGCATCCCTCCTGGATGGGTCTGTCATTTCAGTGACCCAAGGATTCCCTTATTTCCCACAGCCCATATTTATGTCCCAAAATCACAGCCCCTTTCCCCACTAACCACTCCCTCCCCAGGCTCATCAGGGAAAGTCAATCAACTCTACAGGTGTTAATCAGCTTCCTTGGCAGCTTTCTCTGGGGAGGGGACCCAGTATTCCTTACACAGCCCACACGCTCTGTGGCTGTGCCAGCCCTGCATAGGCAGTGAGTGGCACCTCCTGAGGCTGCCCCTGAACTACCCTTCGGTGGCAAGCTGCATGGCATTTCCACGAAGACCCTTCTTTGCTTTTCCCCTCAAGACGGTCCCAAGGATGAAATAATCCAATGCACACAACACCATGTTGTGGTGGAGTAGGTGCTGCTGGGGTTGCAGGGAGGGAGTAGGATTGCTCTCACAGGGTCAGTTTGGCCAGTTTTCCTATCTGCTTACTATGGGTAGAAACTCTTCCTTTTCCAAGCACGTGTTGAGAGGTGAGCCAGCCATCACCAATGTCTGTGAGGGTCCGTGGCATTGTGCCACGTAACTCAGGCTGACAGCACAATTACACACATATGCAAGCCCTACCTTCAAATTGCAAAGAAATCTTTTGGCCCCATGCTCTGGAAACAGCACAGCACTGAGCATGCTCTACCTTACACCTTTCCTCCAGGATGCTAAGCTGCCTGTCCCAGCTGAGCCATGTCTCTGGAGATGTCCTTATTCTCCATGCTGTGATCAAGGAGCGAGCAGACCACAGTCATCTCTGCTCTGAGCTCAGCCTTGGCTTGTGACTTGTGGCCCTGGAGAGTGCGACAAGGACTATGGCCTGGTCCTATGCTCCAACACAGAGGGCTGCCTCCCATGTTGCTCTGTTTTACACATCTGGTGGGGGATCTACACATGATCTGATAGCTGCGTCTCCAAATGGGTGCATCAGCTCTCAATGGGAGAGGAGCACCAGCTTTCAGGGGCCAAGACCTTTTCCAGGGCACACCAGGAAATTTTGGGACAGGACATTTTACAACCTTTTCTTCCTTAATGCAAGGTCACCTCCAGACGAGATCATGGGCCTTTGGCCTGAGTGGAACTTCCCACCTACTGGTTCCCCAACTTAATTGAGAATTAGTTTTCAGTCACTTCCCCTCAGCAGCCACTCTGAGAAGCTTTGGTCCATGAAAACAAAGCGCTTGCCTTGGCCTCATGCTAGAGCTGAACATGCCAAGCAGATAGCCAGTCAGCCGTTTCTTCCCATCACTCCAGTGGGGGATCGCAGGATGCTTTGATCATGTCCTCTGAGTGAGGACAGCTGGGCTGTAATTCAGCGTCCCTGCTGCTCTGAACTCTTTCCTCCACCCAGCACCACAGGGAGAAGGGACATGTTTTTCCTCTCCATGCAGAGGTGAGCCAGGGTGAAACCTAGACCTGGCAACTGGGCCAACAGACCTCTCTGTGCCATTCACTTGTTGCTTTTGCAGGAATTTTCCACCTTAAAACCCCATCTTTCTTCTGCTCTTCCAGGTAAATAATATACACAAGAGGTCAGCTTCTTTCCTGTGTAAAGAACAACCACATTACACTTAGACGATAAGCTGAAAAAGTGCCAAATTTCTTTTTATAGCTTCTTTATTGCTCCCTGTCTGTGTATGTGGAATGAGGAGAGCTGTGATTTACATGGTAACTTTAAGGCTACTCTGTGGTGGAGTGTGGGAATTGCAGAATAGACCAAGATCTTTTTAAGGCAAACAGGTAATAAAAAATTAAACAAACAATGGGTAGCTACTGAAGCATACATGCTGCCTCCTCCATCTTAAAAGGCACAAAGTCAATGCATGTGAGGGCAAGGACAGTGAAATAGGAGGGAAATTCGAAGCAGGCTCAATACTGCTTCTAATGGTTACCCAATCTCTAGCCAAAGCTCCACTTCTGCAATCACTTTTCCAGTGAGCTTATGACCTCTGTAAACATGCCATGACCCTGGAGGGTTTGTGTTCGGAAAGTGGGCTCTGAAACAGCCTTCTACTCCAGGCAAATACCCATCCGCTTTTAAGATGGAATTCAATGTATTTCTGAAATGTAGGGCCTGTGAGAACTGAGGACCAGGCTGGGTGAGCCAGGCAGCCCGTGCAATCTCACATTCCTCTGCTAGAGACAGGTAAGGGATGTTACAATCCTTGTACGACTCAGGACTACAGTCTACATTACACTGGACTTTTCTCTCCGCCTCTCTGGCTGTCACCCTGTATCACCCTCCTCATTTGAAGTTCCCAGGTCTCTCTTTTCAGTTCCAGAGGGGTTTTGTCCGGCACACAAAACATTAATTAGAGGCTGTGTTGATACTATCACACTTATTTTGTGTCTTTGCAGATGCCAAGGGAGGGAAACAACCTCCCTGGTTGTGCAGTCCACAGAGGACTGCTGACCCCCTCTTCACATTCCACCTGGTGCAGTAAAACAGCAGGGCATTAGAAAGACATCCATAACCTTTGTAGGCATTCGTGTGTCCTTGCTTCTACAAAAGCGCCATGCTCCACAACTTCTATGTGCAGGTGGGCTGGTTATGCATTCGTATCCAGGCCCAGGGAAGCTCAGGACCCAGGCTAGGAGCAGAGGGCTTCCCTGGGGGCTGCAGAGGCACTTTTCATCTCTTGCATCACACTTTCTGGAATCAGAATTAAATCCTGATGGCAGTCCTCAAGCAAATAAGTCTGGCTTTTGAACTGGAGTAATCTCATTTATCACCATGTATTTGACAGCAGGAGAGCTGACTCCTTGCTTTGCTCATGGTCCTGCCTCTACAGAGCGTTCATCTGCTGACCCTGGTGAGCAGAGGCTAAAGTTGCCACGAAACCTACCTACCTTCCTTTGGGCCTCACTCCCAAGTTCAGTGACAGACAAGGGAAGGACCAGGTCTAGTGAGCACTTGGCACTGAGGTCTGCTTGACCTTCAGGGTCTCCAAGGGCTACACATATGCGTTAAGGTTCCTTCTTTTTGGGACCTGCCTTACTGAAAGTTAGGTGAAGGGAACAATTCTTTGGATCCTTCCTGCCACAAACACTGGCTTTTCTGGTCACTGCTGTCAGATGTAATGCCCACCCAGGATGCTCTGAAGGATGCTTTGAAGCAACTGTTTGAAGCACTGAGGAGCATTTTAGTTTGTGGTTCTTGCATTAAGGTGCTGGAGATGTGAATTTCAAAGCCTTTTGGGAAATTTGAAAATCTCAGTCTTGAGATTTAGAAGATGGAATGAAAAGGTAACACACAGAATGTACAAGGAAGTCACCGCTTCCTCCCTGGCAGCAGTTTCCCACAGACAAACAGGACATGTCTGCCTTGCAGAAAAACGTCAACAGTAAACTCTGCCCATGCCCATTGGCCAGCGCTGTGTTTTGAAGAGGCAGGAAAACCTGTCACGCTGGTGCAGCTGCCCGATGAGAACAAGTGATTAGAGCACAACGGGCAGCCCTGCAAAGCCACCAGGCTGATGCCAGAATCCTGCAGTTGCTGTGGACCATGTCTGAGTCATGTGCAGGGTCCAGAGACTTCCCTTGTGCTGCAGAAAATGAACAAGGCTTTCCTGCGAGTGCTTCATTCTTCCTGGTGCAAATTGCTGTTGTGACCTCCAGTGCAGGCACATCAATTATAAAACCTTGCAAATTAATGCCTGACCCTTCTAACAAAGTGCCAGCAGAGGGAACACACAGGAAACATCCTGAGCCATGAAAGAAACTCAAAGTCACTCAGCCAAGCAAAAACCCTGGCAGACCCAGCAGAGCTAACAGCATACACAGAAGATGGCAACTGTGCAGCACCGTACCCCAAGGCGAGCATGCCCAAAAGGGTGTGCAGTTCTAAGGGCACCTGCAGGCTTGCGCGCACTCCCTTTGAAGACCGGGTATCTCTCTTTCTGCACTTTCTCAATGTTACGTCATCATTTGATCTCAAGGGGTTGCTGATGAGCTTTGGGCATGCTCTGTTCCTGAAAAGGCCCAATGGGACATCCCGGCTACAACACATGCCGCTTGGGCGAAGGGTCAGAGCTGAGAACCAGAATCCGGGATGCAGATGCAGCACCGAGCACACCAGCAGACCTGCCAGTCTGCAGCATGGGTGACATGCAGCCACTGACATCTCAGTGCAAAGGACAGACTTTGCTTTCCTATCCACTGGCATGATACAAATAGCTCTTCCAGAATTTTAAGGGAGTGACTCCTGGTCTTGCCTAAAGAAAAATTAGGATTAGTTTTGTTCTGAAAGATGTATGTAGTCAGGAATAAGCTGTGCTCAGGACTCATCTCTGGAGATTTTTATCCCACTTGCAACAAGATCACTTTTGAGAACTTTCCAATAGGACACTGGGCAGCGTGGCTCTGTCTGAAAGTTGCAGGACAAGGTGCCACTGCAGCAGCTGATCTTCACTTTAGGCATGGAGGAGACCTGGGTACATTTTTCAGGGGATCTGCATGCCACTTTGCTGGCTTCTGCCATAAAAGTTAGGCAGCACGGGGCACCCACATCACCTCGCTCGCTGACTCAGGCCTGCTGCAAGTGATAAATGGGGAGGATGGTGTGTCTTTCCATCCTGGTGTGATTCCTCCTGGCAGCAAATATGACAGAGGGATGGCTCACAGTGACAGATCTTTACTCCCCAGGTGTGGCTCTCTGAATGCCACCTTTGCCAAGGCAGGCAGATCATGGGGCTGTGCAGGGTTTCCAGGCAGAGTCCATAGGGCATGGGTGCACACACATGGGGCTCCTTGCACGTTCTGAATGGTGTCGTGGGCATGCAGGGGAAAGTGGGGCGGCATGCTGGGCTGCTTGGCTGCTGGCGGCGTGCCAGTGGTGGCCAGGGCCCCCCAGTGGGGTGGTGCTCGTGGGGTGCTGTGGATGTTTTGTTATCCCCTGAATGTAACAGGATGTCCTAATGCTTGGGGATATTCTCAACGATGAAGCCATAGGGCCATGTGTGATCTCTACAAACATGCTATCACTCCGGGGCCAGGTTGTGCAAGCATTCGGTGCAGAAGGTATTTTGTCTTGGGAGATCTGTCGTTACTTGACAAGTGAGATGTATCTGAGTTTCTAATGAACTTATGTTCACATAAGTGAATAAAAAAGACCTATCGGATCATACACAACACATAAGACTGTAGTGATGGCCTCACTGGCTTGGACCTAAACGTTCACCTAGGGCTAGGTGTGGGGACCCAGGTGGTCAGGCAGGTTGGGGTGAAGGGGGATGAGGTGTGGGAAAGGGTGAGACAGAAGCACCAGGGGAGGTGTGCCCTGGCTACTGAGCTTGAAGACACCTGGGATGCCCAGCCTGAGGGTGCCGTGTGCTGGTGGAGCGTGGCTCAGGAGCCTGCATGTGGCCAGTGTCTTCTTCACAGGCTGCAGCCTCTGTGAACACGCACTCATTATAAAGCACTGCCCAGCCATGGGCACAGGTAGGAAAGAGTAATAGCTGCCAGGAGGCCAGGGAACCCGGGGTAACTCAGGAGCATGCATGTTTCATTATTGCTGGGTTGGCTTGGCACAGGGAAGAAATTTATAACTGACAGCAGGTTTGCCAGAGCAGTTAAACACAGCAGTGTAACAATAGGAATAAGCATTTCAAATATTTTGATTTTGCCTTGTAATTCCTTGCAGGCTGCTCCCAATTAACAAGGGGAATTCTGTCAAGCCTAAAGTGACTTCGATATGGTAGATAAATTCTCAGCTCTTGGTGTTTGAATGTTCTCCCCCCTGCCTCCCTCAGCAAAAAAACAGTATTTTTTTTTAACGTGGCATGTGTGGACAGCAGAAAGCTCAAGCAAGGGAGTGGTTCTTGTCTCTTCTGAAAGTAGCACACAGGGCTAGGGCACGAAAGGTTAGGAAGGACAGAAGTTCCTCATGTTTTTAAAGCTACAATTCTATAAAAGCGATTTATGACTGGTAAAATCAGTCCCAACATGATGCTTCTGATATTTTATCCAGACACTTATCAGGAACAGTGCTGATGTCCTGGTCCCAGAAATCCACCTTGGCTGCTGAAGCTGACTGCAGCCTGATTTGCCCTGCTGCTGCGCTCGTTGCTGCTGGCTAAGTGGCCTGCAGTTCCCTCTCCAGCAGGGTATTTTGATAGCCTGCAACTGTCAGCCTGATTTACAAAGGTGCTTTTGGGCACATTCATGTGTCGTGGTTGTTTGCCGTAACAGATGACTGGATGCGAAAGGGTCTTTCCACTGCTCTGCTCTGCTCTCTGATATCCAGGCTTCCAGGTGAACTTGTCGTTGCTGATTTAATGCCCACCAAGGAGGCTGGCATCCCAGCTCATCTGGGCTTGTTTTACCTCATAGTTCAACCTTCTGGAAAGGTCCTTATCTTCATGCAGATAGATACCCTTACAGCAATGCCTGGGGCCTTTCTCTGTAGGGCTCAGAAGTCTCTAAGCCCTAGCTACAAAAAGCCAACAGTTGTAGCATCTTCCACAGGTGCAGAGCCTAAATGGGAATTCAGACGTAGAATCAGTCACAGTATCATAGAATTGTTTAGGTTGGGAAAGACCTCTAAAATCATCAAGTCCAACCATTAACACCTAGCACTGCAAAGTCCACCACCACTAAACCATGTCCCTGAGTGCCACATCTACACATCTTTTAAAGACCTCCAGGGGTGGTGACTCAACCACTTCCCTGGGCAGCCTGTTCCAATGCTTGACAACCCTTTCGGTGAAGGTATTTTCCCTAATATCCTATCTAAACCTCCCCTGGGGCAGCTTGAGGGCGTTCCCTCCTGTCCTGTCGCTCGTTACCTGGGAGAAGGGACCGACCCCCCTGCCCACAGCCCCTGCCAGGGAGCTGCAGAGAGCGATAAGGTCCCCCCTGAGCCACCTCCTCTCCAGCCCAAACACCCCCAGTTCCCTCAGCAGCTCCTCACAGGACTTGTGCCCCAGCCCCGTCCCCAGCCCCGCTGCCCATCTCTGGACACAGTCCAGCACCTCAGCATCCCCCTTGCAGTGAGGGGCCCAAAACCAAACACAGGATTTGAGGTGCGGCTTTTGGATATAAGCCAGGATGCTGTTGGCCTTCTTGGCCCCCTGGGCACGCTGCTGGCTCATGTTCAGCCGGCTGTCAGCCAGCACTCCCAGGGCCTTTCCTGCCAGGCAGCTTTCCAGCCACTTTTCCCCAGGCCTGTAGTGTTGCGGGGGTTGTTGTGACCCAAGGGTGGGACCCGGCACTTCTCCTTGTTGAACCTCATACAGCTGGCCTCAGCCCATCAGTCCAGCCTGCCCAGATCCCTCTGCAGAGCCTTCCTACCCTCAAACAGATCAACACTCCCCTTCATCCTGGTGTCATCTGCAAACTTATTGAGGGAGTACTCGATTCCCTGGTCCAGGTCGTCAATATAGATATTAAACACAACTGGCCCCAGTACTGAGCCCAGGGAACACCACCTGCGATGGCCACCAGCTGGGTTTAGCTCCATTCACTCTGGGCTCAGCCATCCAGCCAGTTTTTTACCAAGCAAAGACGGCACCCATCCAAGCCATGGGCAGCCAGTTCCTCCAGGTGAATGCTCTGCGAAATGGTGTCAAAGGCTTTACTGCTGTCTAGGTAGACAACATCCATAGCCTTTCCCTCATCCAGTAAGCAAGTCACCTTGTCAGAGAAAGAGATCAGGTTCGTCAAGCAGGACCTGCCTTTCATAAACCCATACTGACCGTGCCTGATCACCTGATTGTCCTGTGATGCTTTCAGTCCTGCAGAAGTTCAGCCCTGTTCTCTGCTGGCAGAAAAATCCATGCAGACATCTACCATTTCAGGAAGACATAGAGATAAAGGTTCCTTCTCAAAGCTGACAGGACTTCTCATGGCTGTGTATCTAGCAGCTAGGATCTACCTTTGGAGACAAGTGGCATGGGAAGGAGGTACCACTGCCTTTGATGGGAGACCTAAAGACAGAGAAAGCTGGTCTGGAGGTGGCAGAGGCCTGAAGAATCTGTTGGTGCTTGTTTCTGAGAAGATGGATGTTGCGGTGGTGTCTGTTCCCTCATCCCTATGCACCAGAACCCTCCAGTCAATGGGCTGGTTACTAATCTTTCACCCTGGTGGAGCCAGCAGTTCTCGCTGACCATGGTAAATGGGGTCTCACCTGCTACTTAGCATTTGCAACTGTTGTTGTAAAACAGTAAAGACTCATCTGAAAACAAACAAGACCCAAATTCTGCAAGTCCCTCCGGTAGGCATCCAGCTTGCTGGGGCAGAGGCAGATGCAGAGAAGCAAGGCAAGAATACATGTTCACAACCCTGTTTGAAACTTATGTCAAGGGTAGCATTAGCAGCCTATTCTACCTTAAGCAGGCAAAGACAAGTGGAAGACTTGCCGTAGCAGATGTCTAGAGGACATGTCATTGCCTTCCTCTTCCCTGCTTCACTTTCCGGGTCAGTTGCATATATCAACACAATCCCTCTTGAAGAACAAGTAGACATCACAGGAACAAGCCCATAAACTCCTCCATCGTTAGCCTGGGTTCCCATTTTGACCAGGAGCCTGACCAACCTCTTTTTGGCAAGGCCATGGAATAATAACAGGAGTGAGGAGGAGATTCTGCCTCCCTGGGACTCATGACTGAGATGGTGAAAGGCAAAAGGCTGTTCTTCTCACCTTTACTGGAAAATTACAGCCTTATTCTGCTCTCACTATTGATATTGTAACTCTCCCAGCTTCAGTGGCAGCCAGGATGGGAACAGTGTAACTCTCCCAGCTTCAGTGGCAGCCAGGATGGGAACAGCCTTCTTGTCAGCAAGGTTAAAACCATTTAACTTGTGGAAACACCAGTGGGAATGTGCTGTGGTTTTACCAGAAAAATAGTCCAGAGTGGTTTTCCCATGTTATGGTTTCCAGACACTGCGTGATCATGGTGGCCCCAGGCCTGCTTGCTGAGTGGAAGATCGCCACCCCTCCTTGAATTCCCATTGTCTGTGGGATTTTCTCCAGTTCATCTTCCATGATTGGGATTCTGCCCTTGCTTTTATTGAGCTGCACAGAAGGGCAACAGATCACCCACATGGGAGAAGCAAGGACGGAGCAGAACAAAATAGTCTTCATGGTTGCTATTTGAAATTCCTGGGATGCCAGCTGGGTCTCCTCAGGCTGCAACATGGCAAACACCAGTGCAATGCCTGAAGTGTGAGATGTCACAGTCCACCTCACAACCAGCCTGTCATCCTGGATGGAGGGGTGGGAAATAGCAGGATGTGCTCAGCTCTCAGCAGTGCTGTTGACAGGTTGGAATAAGCCCCAGGGAATGACTCTGGATCTCTACCAGTGACCTGAGAATTTGGATCAGCATAGCAGAAAGGACAAACAGAGGAATGGGTTGCTGGTATAAGGGCTTCAATATGTGACATGGGCAACAAGTCATCACATCAAAACTTACCATCTCAGATCTGTTAGTGAATATTTCTAAAGAAAGGACTCACAGAGAGGCAGGAGGTCTAGAAAGCTTTCCCCTAGGCAACACACTGCCTGGGTGCCCATGTAAACCTGTTTTAGGGGAGACCTACGGCACTAATGCGGAGGCTATACTCTAACAGCGGTCAGGTGACAATGGGGTAAAGTGGGGAATTCAGAGTCAAAGGTTTGCCACAAGCTTCAATGAACAGTGTCACTTTTCCAGGCTTTCTAGCTTTAGTATTTGTTTTTGTGAGGCGTGTGCAACCGAAGATGTATGGCATGACAGGCATACGAACCTCTCCTTGCCAGTTATTCTCAATACTGGGCTGTGCTATGTACTGCTGCTGCTTTTGTCTCTTCATCCTGTCCTGCAGGTTTCCACGGCAGAATTTCAAATCCTGAGAGAGCAGAGGCTGCCCTGGGTAGTTTTCCATCAAAGACATGTTAGGAAACACCTTTCAGGAGGATGATCGTCATGACCTCTTCTCAACAGCAACGGCACTGAGCATCATTAATTCAAGGGTTCCAGCAAATTCCCTGTTTCCTTTGCCTCTCCAAAAAATATCATTGCTTAACTCAAACCCCGTGCTGCTTTCCAGCTGTGCTGGGTTTTATTCTGCTGCTTCCAGTATTGCCTGCCTCCTGGCCATCAAGGCAGCTGAAGGAGTTAAAGCAACCAGCTGGCCAGGAGAATTCAGACATGCAAGAGCTGCCTAAACACACGTAGAGAGGCAGCTGGCTGGCACATGACCCACTGAACAAATCAAACAATGCTGTTTGGAGCCAAGAACAATTTCCAGTACCTGCTGCAGTGTCCATATCTTCCCTGGGTCCCACCCTCCCATCCTTCCTTTTATAGCCAAGTCAGAGTAATATCCTCCAACGTTACTGAAGTGACACGCACCTGGTTCTGAGCACGTGCCTCACAAGGTGACAGCTGTTCGTGACTAGGCAATGTTTATGCCACTTATGTCTGCGAGGGCATTTGAGTCAACAGATCACTTGGTGTGAGTGCATGCACATCTACTGAAACCAAAGTGCCAGTGCCACAGGGATGTAAAGCAGTGCTTCATCTTGCATTGGTTATAGATTCCCTTCCCTTCCCATTCTCCTAGTTGAAGATATGACTCACACTAAACATTGACAAGGCAGACAAACACTTAAGGAAGATGGTTTGCAGAGGCAGCAAAATCACCATAAGCTATTGACTACCTTGCCAATGCCATAGCACAAAACCCCTCAAGATGTTCACTGTTGCTGAGGGTAGATGCTGGGGTAGGCAGCTATTGAGAAGAGTTGGAGAGCGTATTTTCTTCTCGCTCCAGATGCAGAAAGAGCAGCAAGGTGGACTCCTCCCACACGTTTGTCCCAGCAGTTTGTTCCAGGGAAGCAAAGTTCATTTTTCCCTACAATGCTTAGAAGCTTTGGGCTAGTTCTGTGCAGGGATCCTTACAACCCCTTCATCACCTTGTTTCTGAACACCTGAGCAGCATGAGGACACGTATGGTTGTTGTCAGAGGAAATGTGGAATGCCTTACTGTGCTGAAGTTTGAGGGGGTTATTTTTCCTTTCACTTTTGGTTTGTATCTTTGAAAGATGAAAAGGTCCTTTGAAGAATGAAAAAGGTCCTTTGAAGAAATGCCCTCACACTTGGAGTAGAAGGTCGTGTGGTGTCTTCTTGTAGCAGCTCACTCTGTGCACAAGCCTGCGCCTGTTCCAGCCAGCTGGAGGAAGGTTCATCTTGCAGCTGAGATTTCCCAAATGCTGGAGAAGTTGAGCTGCCAGCCACAATGGTCATCTGAAGCAGTAGCTGATCCTTCAGTTATCCTGACCCTTGCAGTGAGACACCTTGAAGCTAATGACTGACCTTGAACTTAGCTGGGTATAGTGTGGGAAGCCAGGCAAGAAAGGCAGAGATCTCAGCCATCAGCCATCCTGGGGGTAGCCTGTGGTGGTTCTGCACTGCAAAGAGTTCTTAACATTTTGAAGCTTTTATGTGCTGCCACATTGCACAGGTTTGATCACTGTGGAATCAAATTATGGTAAGAAATAAGTCAGAGCAAGCTCTTGCAGTCCACCCTGTTGTGAGAGCTGGCTTTGCTGGCGGCGGTGTGTCTGCCACTCTACATCAGTGTGCTACACTTGGCTCTCCAAAGGTAGTGGAAATCTGTTCAGTGACTTTGGATAAAGTGCTGAGCTAACTGGAATCTTACAGGTACCCTTTGCAGTAATTAGGAATTGCTTCTTTTCCCTAGGCAGAGACAACTTACAGTGACATTGAGAAAGAAATCCTGCCAGGGCTAAAGACTGTTCTGAAGGGCGATGGGCTGTAGGGGCTAAATTCTGCCCCTAGCTGCCTGCTTTGCTTGTTGCCACACATGGAAAATGGGAAAACCACAAACTGGCCATTTGTGCATTGCTATCCCCTGCCTGCCCCTTTGGGTCTGGTTCTGGCAGCATGATGGGTGAAACTGGAGATGCAGGATCAGGTTGCAGGAGGGATTTGGACAGGGGCCAGAGCTGGCTGCTGGGAGACACAGGGCAGCTCCATTTGTCTCGGCATTACTGAAGTCAATGGGATTTTGGCCATAGTGTTCAACAGGGCTAGGATTTCTCTGAGCATGCCTAAGAAAGCACTGTATCATACCGTTGTGTTGTCTGACATGACATTCACTGCTAGTGAAACCAGCGTGCCCCTTGTCCACTTGTCTCCTTGTCTCTGTCTTCATAGCGCTTCACCTGTGCTTTTTCCCTTCACCTACTGTCTTGTCTCTATCTATCTGTCTATCTTTCAATTTATCTATGCCTTCTTCTGTTTCTATCTGACTGCTTCTTGCTGCCCTCCTTTGCTGTCTTCTCAGCTTGCTGTCTCATGTACTCTGCAAGGAATGTGCCTGCAAGTATTTTTATTTGGCAGCCTGCGTAAGCTTTCTGTTTTAGCTGCAGGTACTGAGATAAGCAGCCAGCGGAGCTGAGATCTCCTGTGTCACGTTTTAGGTCTTTCCATCTGATAGAGAAGATGGCCTCACTGGCTGGCTGTGTTGGGCAGGTCTGGTGGCAAGGGCAAAGAAATCAGAGTTAACCTTGAAAGAAGCACCACAATGCCTCACATATGTTTTTAGGCTAATTTGCTGTAACATGGGGTGTTGCTGGGAATTCAGGCATTACTTCAGCACAAAGGGTGTGCAAAGATGAGGAGGAATCCAGATACTGGGGCAGCAAAATATTTTTTCCCCCTAGGACTTTAGCAATAGGAAGAGGCTGCCCAAGGGGCTTCATCTGCTCCTGAGAAATATCCTCCTTGAAGCAAATTGTTCTCTGACCAACCAAGAGGTGACATAAGGTGATATATAGCTTTGCTCTCTTCTGTTAAAGAAAGTGGAGCTGCCATGTGTCAGGGTACAGATGACATGCTGTTTTGTGGCATCATATCAGGCCACAGTGGGCCCAGGATAACTCAGTTTGAGACTGCCATGGAGGGGCTAAGCCCCCGGCACAGTGTGCCATGAGCAAGACAAATTTAATGTCATCCTTCTGTACAGAAATGTAAAAAAACACTCAAGGTGCAGATGTTAGAGCCTCCTCCTGCACTGCAATTTGAAAGGGCAAGACTGGCAACCTGAGAGAACATTTTCAAGATGTGCTATTTATTGCTGCAAAATCCGTGAAGCACTGAGGGGAAGTTGTGGTCTGAAAAGTCATGAAACCAGGATCCAGGCAGGCCTGGAGAAAGGACTGGTTGGTATTGCTTCAGTACATGAAGTCTCTGAAAGCCTACCCTCTTATCACACACACCAGATAGTATCAAACCTCTGGCTGCAAGGGCAAAAAAGCACATGGTATTCTGGAGACTTTGCATACTGTCTTACCACCCTTCCCAGCTTTCCACATGTGGTGTTGGGAAGGAGCTGCCCTCCTCTCCTGAGCAGAACTGTGGTGGCCAACCTATTATAGTGGCACGATGCAGGAGTGATTTGTGTGGAACTTGGGTAAAAAGGTCCACCTCACTTTTTGTCAACTCATCCTTCATGCCTTGCGCACACCCATCTGGAGACATTAACTCACTTTTCCCTCTTGGCGTGACACGAAGGAAACCGTGATGCTTTTCCAATAAGATGTGTGCGTGCGCATACACAAACCTGGCTAATTCTGCTCTATGCAGGTGCTAGCTCAGGCTGTGCATCCTTGCACGTAGTAGAGATGGGGCAGATGGGGGTGTGTGCTGAGACAGCCAAACTGCTACGCTCTGACAGCTCCATTGCACGTGTTAAAATAACATCACCCTGGCTTGTTGTCTCTCCTCTTCCACTCTCTCCCCTCACTCAACAAAGCCTAAAGGGAACAAGCTGCAGGTATTAAAATAGCTCCCGTCTAGCTTGTTCAGTCTATTTCAGGAGGCTAGTTCCATCTTGACACAGATAGAATACAGAGACATTGTGGAAACCACAGCCACAAGAGGCCATCAGCCAAAACTAAATGATTTCCCATCGTGCGCCAAGTGGTTTGTTCCCCCTGCCCCCTCATCCCCTCTCCTCGCTTAAAATAACAGCGGGAAGCTGTTTAGCTTTGTTTTGTTGGATTCTTCTGCTTGCTGTGCTCAGTCTGGTGATGTTGAGAAGGAAAGCTGAGGGCAGTTTTGCAGTGTCAGGGATTTGTTGCCTTCTGGGCTTTTAGGTGAGACCTCCAGAACCACCAGGGAGATGAGAGCCCCACAGGTGTTTCTGGGATGCATTTTCAAGGAGCAAACAACCAGCTGGTGCTACTTCAGTGCTAATGTATGGATTTACCAGCTTAGACCACGGATTTGGTTTTCTAGCTTGCCTTAGATTGAGTAGAAAGGCAGTGGATGCAAATGTGGGTGGGGGTAGTTAACGTCTGATTAAGCAATCTGCAGGAAGGACTAATTTTCTGGTTTCTGAGACCCTTTGTTGCTAAATCAAGCCTTGTGACATGGAGATGTACTGCTTAACACCAGCTGAAGGTTTGGCCTAAAATATCTCTCAGCTAAGAATCTGGATGATAAGGCTGATATGAGAACACTGTGAAGAAGACATAAATGCTAGCTTCCTCCCTCATCTGCTGCCAATCTTCCACCCGTCTGTTTGGAGTGTTCATGCTTTCTGCATTTTCTCACCCTCAGGTTTGTAGGTCTCCTTCCAGCTCCTGCTTCTCCCTGGGGTTACGTTTCTCCCTAGAGGACAACAAATAACACCAGGCCTGTTCCATACGTGGCTCAAAATTGGTGGGTTAGTTAAACCTCCATCTTTCAGTCTGAACTGCACCAGTGTTGGTGAGTATTTCCAAATATCTCGTTTGGATTTGAAGGTGCTCTTAACCCTTAAGAAGAAGAGTCAGATGTAAAATCTCCAAAAGTCTCAAGTCTTTACAAAAATACTAGCCCTGTTTCCCCAAGAGATGTCAGATTGTGGGTGTGCAAATTACAGTGGGAAACTGCAAACATGAACTAGCTGTGGGACCAGATGGCTCCGCACCAGAAGGGTTCGCAGGCAGCTTGGCCTCGGGGATGAACCTTGCTGCACGGCAAGCGAGCTCCCAGGGGCTGCTCTCAATGCTGCTAAACTCCACAGTTTAATATCATCTGTCATGCCACAAATCTTACGACCTGAGGTCTTCTGTGTCTCAGCCCAGGTGTTTCATTCATCGTAAAGAGAAAATTTGTGCTAACAGCATTCAGTGGGCACTTCTGCCTTTGTAAGCAGAAATACTGCACAGCCACAATATTCAGTCTTCAGTAGCAAAAGTTTCTAAGGCTCATTTAAAGGTAGTCAACACTGTGTAAGTATGTAAGTTATGAGGTCTCCATGTCAGACACATCATTTATTTTACATAATCGCAAATCTGCTCTATAATTTGAGCTAGGAAAATATTACCTTTTTTTTATCAGTGTTTGCTGCTATGCAGCAGGAAAGCAGAATAAAAATCAGAATTTATATTTAACAAAATAGATGCTTCAGCATTTGTTTTATGACAAACATGGAATGTACATTTGAAACACAGAGGATTTTTGAATGAAAAATTCTAAAATGCTTACATCTCTAAATTGCTTTTATTGACATTTCTGAGGGGAACTGGCTACCTGACTTTTTCAGGTGGCAACATTCTGACTCAGTTCGTTCAGTTTACCAGACTCCTTCCTTTTGAGTCTGTTCAGTATTACAAAGAATATTTGTATGGAGGCGCATGACCCAAGGTGAATGGTAGCCCCATTTCCTCATGTGAACCAGAAGACTGTTGTGTTATGGAAAAGAAATGCAAATGCTTAGGAGACAGTGCATCACAGTATGCAAATGCGCTTGAGAGTATTTCGGGCTGGGTAAACAATGTAACATACAGTCAGTCACACTGAATTATCTGATTTAAAATATACTGTTTTGATTTTCCTAGTGGAAAACTTTAAAAAAAAAAAGTCCTTGGGAAACAAAACCTGCTGGTATTTGTAGAAAGTCTGCTACCCTCAGAGATTACAGCAGGTATTTTCTGACCAGATCTATTTTTACATTCATAGAGTTTACCTATCTATCTATCTGTCTATCTATCTATCTATCTGTTTTTCCACCTTTCCATCTTTCTGTCTTGCTATATCTTGGGGTTTTATCAAGGTTTAATAATTTTGCACATAAGAACAGTCTGTCAGACTTTGGATGGAGTCTGAAGTCACCTGCATGTGTCAATCTAGAAAGTTTTTGTCACGTCCCTCCATGAGATGATCCACAGATGTAACACAGCATACTATTGTCAGTAGTTGAGTAATTACCTTAATTTGAGCAAAAAGGTCAATGGGACCAAATGTTGCTATAGCCTTGTGGTTGGGGTATTACATACCAACCTGCCCACACATGTTATTATTTGCTCAGTGTTCTTTTTTTTTCCTCTTTTTTTTTTTCCCCCCCTGCTGTTTTTTCCCCCTCCACAAACCATAAAAATAAAGATGCTGTCTCTGGCTAGAAATGTGAATGGAATAAATTGTAAGTTCCTGAAATGCTACATGTCAAATTAGGCTGTGTAAAAATGCTTTCCACTTACACAGCTTCTAAACACTGCTAGGACAGCCTGCTCCCATGGAGCCAGACATGTGGATCCCTATTTCAGGAAACACGGCACAGGAGGTGTAATACAGCCAGGGCAAGGCAGAGTCAGTGAGGCCATCTCGATTTGCTCTAGTGGAGGATCTGCTCCGACAGTTTTTCCCTGGGTCCCCACTTTGTGCCCCTGCTCCACCCTGTACCTGACAGAAGCCCTCACTCCCCCATGGGCTGCCATGGTTTTGCAAATGTGTTTCTTTTTGCTTTACAGCAACGAGGAAAAGGGTGCTGGGGTGCTGGCAAGGGTTGCTCAGGGGCAGAGGATGCTCAGCAGAAGGCAGGAGAGTCATCTTCACAATTTATAACATGCAGTTTGGCAGCTGAGTGGGTGTTTAACCAGACCTGCAGCAGAGAAGTAGGATGTCTCGGGGACCCCATTGCTTGGTTCTGTCGATGAGAGAAGCGTTCTTCAAGGAGTCTCTGAGAAACAGGAGCTTCATAGTGAATTGTTTTATAGGTATATGGAACACGTATATAGGTGTATGGAGTGTTTCTTAGCTGGCATACAGGGAGGCACAACCCAGCATTTTGAGCCTAGCAGGGGAGAGAAGTCTGGGGTTGACAGGCTGTTCATGTTCACCACCAGAAGTGACAAGGGGGATGAAAGAGTCCCACCTGCATCAGATAACACCTCTGGCTGCCAGGGGAACAACCGCAGCAGGATCCCTCCCAACTGCTGCCAGAGAAGCTGCAGGCACCAGCCCACCCATCGCTTCCCTGCTGTACACATGGCTTCCCTCAGGCCAGCTGTGGGGGCATGGAGCACGGCACAGGCTCTGTTTTCATGGAGCTGAGGCTTCTCCAATGCAGCTGCTTTCTCATTAGACACTGGCTGCCACACTGCGCTGGAGTGTCCCTTTCCTGAGGGCTGGATTAGCTGGTGCCCATGATAAGAGCACCTGGGCAAGTACAGTGGGTTTGCATGGTGAGGTTTTGGTAGCGGTGGGGCTACAGGGGTGGCTTCTGTGAGAAGCTGCCTGAAGTTTCCCCCATGTCCAATGAAGCCAATGCCAGCCAGCTCCAAGACATACCCACCACTGGCCAAGGCTGAACCCATCAGCAGTGGTGGTAGTGCCGCTGGGATAATGTATTTAAGAAGGGGAAGAAAAAAAAAAATCTGTGCAACAAAATTGTAGTGGAAGAGAAGAGTGAGACTATGCGAGGGAAACAACTCTGCAGACTCCCGGGTCAGTGCAGAAGGAGGGGAAGGAGGTGCTGCAGGCACCAGAGAATATTGCCTTGCAGCCCATGGTGAAGCACCTGAATGCTGGTGGGACTGGTCCTTATGGGAGATGAGTGGAACAGTGAGCACCAGACAATTCTGTTTCCAGAGGAGGAATTGGAGCATAGACAGCTGAAATTGTTTCCTATGTGTCATGGAGGAAATGTGTGTCTCAGTGTCATACAGGGCCTCTGCAATGGGAATTAAACACCTATCTTCCCAGCACTAGTCTGCTGACTTCTCTGTAAGACACTCCTCCAGCCCCTGCCTGGGCCATGACACATCTCTCCTGCTTTTCTGCCTTTCTTCCTTCATCACTTGATGCACCAGCTTTCTGTGTCTTCAGCTGTGGAAGACAAAAAAGCAGAGTCTTAATAGTATTAGATTCCTTCTCTAAAGAAGCCTTTTTAGAAAGTTTTTTATGTGGAACCGAACAGGGTTCCCCCTTCATTTTAGATGCTCAGGTCACCTGGCAGACTCCAGCACAAGCAGGCACAGCAGACTGTCCAAGGGTGCTTGTTTCCTCAGTGGCTTGGGTGACAGCAGCAGCGGCAAAGACACAACCTTGAGGCAGCGGGTGTTCGTTGGAGGCCAGGTTCCTACAGGGGAAGGCAATCTCTGCTGGGGTCATCGCCAGCATGCCAACACTGCTCTGCATGCCCAGACTGGCTGGCCAAAAGCTGGCCTCAGGCTGCTGCTCTCAGACCTCCTACTGCAGTGTAGGTGCAACATAAACCCATGTTATCTATGCCACCTCTAGGTCTGGCCATGCTGCCCCAGCTCAGGTAGGAGATGTTTACTAAGTGCTGATCTCCACTGAAGTCATTGCTCAAATACCCGGGCAGATGTTGGATCTGGATGAGACACTCCCTGAACCTATGTGGGTAATGGGTGAGATGTTCCTCTTGCATGGCCTTGCTTGTTACCGTCTTTTTATCGACAGTGCAAATATGAATCCTTTATTATCTTTCAAAATAAATACTTCTCTTGGATTTAAATCTACACTGGAAAGACTGTGTCTTTCCCCGTATGAGGAGACATCTGACAGCCTCCCATATGTCGTGAAACTGGCTTATTCCCTATGGCTGCTTCCATGGTTTGAAAGGGCTAAATCCCCTCCTCCATTGCTCAGTCAGGGTGGTTGCGTCTGGCACTGGACATTTATTCACACTTGTATGAAACAGAAGGTCTTTTCCCCTATGTAGAAATGAGGGTGCAAAGCAGGATGGGAAATAGGACTCTACTTCAGAAATAAATCAGTTTACATTGACAATTTTAACTCTTTGCCGTGATTTCTGTGTTCATCTGAGGCTGCTTGAGGTAGGGTTGTACAGAGTACAGATGGAAAAACCCTGGGAAAACTGAAGAGCTCAGAAGGTTCCCACTGTGCCCACCTTAGCGCAGGGAAGAAAATCCCACAGCATCACCCGTTGTTCTGTTTAGCTACGCTTTGCAAATGTTTTGGCCACAGACTTTCTTTCGGTATGCCCCAGAGAGCGTTTTCTAAACCAGGCTTGTTTTAGCCTGTGGCTTCAGTTCCATTCCTTCCCTGCACATAATTACACTTCCAATCACCTGATATAAAGGTATGGTCACGAACTAAGGGAAAGCAGAGTCGTATTCCCTGCGGACAGCCTCAGAGGCTGCTCATGGATGAGCGCTGAGGTTCTGCAAAATCACAATGTGGCAACAGCAGACAGAGCAGTCGCTATTTTGCAACATACTGGTGTGACAGTGCTCAGTAACTGGCATTCGCTTGGGCTCTCCACACTCCAGTGTTGTGTGAGATGTCGTTATTTGGCAATGACATTCATCTGACTACACACCCCCTACATATTCACAAGCTGGCTCCAAAGAAGGAAGGGTTGGTTTATTTTAATATGTCATAGTGAATATGTCATCTCTTGTCCTAGGGGAACCTGGTGCTCACACTGAAGGATGCCCTCACATGGCTTCTGCTCCCTGACCGATTGCACAGGAAGCAGCAGGGACAATGTTTGATGTGGCAGTAGTTAATACCCAGAAAGTTTATGAGACCAAGATCTCTGCTTCATGGTGCAAGGCACAGGTGCACTATCTAGGTAATGCTGGTAGAGAAGTCATCCCATGCAGGAGAGTCCTTCTGTGGTGACAGTGACATAAATACCTGTTCCATCATCTGCATTCAGCATCCTAAGCAGGAGCGTGGTGGAACTGGGCTCTGGGAGTGGAGCTGGTGTAAGGGTAACTGCTGTGAGCCTGCTGTGCTAGAGGAACATGAAATGCAGCAGCACAGGACCTTGATGCTCTAGGTTGTAGAGTGTACTTTTGGCTACAGAGAGGCTTTAGAGCTCTTGTTCCTAGCTTCACTGAGCCCCTGTGACAACAAGAAGAACACCTTCACCTCTGCAGGCCCTGTTGCTCCATCCTGCCTAGGGGGTGTGAAAAGAAACCCCCTCAGCCTGCAGGCAGCATTGACCCCAGGTCTCACGTGTACTCTGAGCAATGACGGGTGGAGGCAGCACCTTCAGGAGCAGCCATCCTTGGGAAGAAAAGCAGTGAGGAGCTGTGAAAGAGCCCCTGTAAACATCTCTTCTCAAGAAGCAGCTGCAGCCCTTGAGTAGCCCATCCAAGTCATGGGGTCATTTCTGGAGGAAAGTGCTCCTCAGCAGGAATTAGGTGATCAGATGCTGATACATAATAAAAAGATTTCATGGGCAAACCTCAGTTGTGAGCTGAATGAACTAGAGGCAGGATGTGGCTGGGCTGCGGACTGGGATCTAGGAGCGGGGTCTTGCTGTTGTGATCTGCATCTTCTATGCAGCCTGAAAGGCTGGAGTACATGTTACAGTGAGCCTCAGTTCTCTTTGAAGGGATATGGGCACATCCAGAAGGTGTCTGATTCAGATTAAAGTTCCCCATGGTGGCATCTGTCTCACTGCGCATCTGGGTGACTGACCTGTTAAGTACTTCTGTTAAGTGCCTACTGTCGGAGGTAATGCCTCATTGAGCGGTGGTGGGGCTTGGGCTCCTGAGTCACTTGCACACTTTTGAGAATATTTTTCTTTATTGAAAAGGGTTAGCACTCAGAGATCAGAAGTATGCCAAAGTGACAAGGTGTCAAGCACAGGAGGGAGTGGTGTATTGTCATTAACTGTACACAGTGCACAGCATTCGATCAAAGTAATGCTGGTTTCCTCCTTTGTGCCTCAGAAGTGTGAAAGCTATCTGGGGAAGGCACTACTCACACTCCCTATTTCTATGCCTGTTCTTCTGCTGGGATCCGCAGCAGCAGGAGTCTTGAAGAACGCAAAAAATACCATGCAGCATGGTAAGAAAGTTGTTGGAACTGGCTGTTCACTGTGTGTTACGTCCTGAACCTCCCTCCTGTACCATCTTACCCTGTTATGGGCTGCTGTGGGTAGAGGAGCACAGCTGTGGGGTTAGTGAAAGGAATGGGAATCTTGCCATGGGCTTTGGCAACACCTGGCTGAGCTGCTGGGCTACCTAATAGAGGCTCATGCTCTCAGGTTTGGGGTTCAGTTACCACTGCTGGGCTTTGGGCTCATCTTCTGTGGCTGCTCATGAAAAGTTCTCCTCTTTGTCCTCCCTACGTGGCCTGTTCTTTCTCATGGCACACTTCTCTGAGTCTTCCTCATGGCAATGACCTGGTGCCAAATGTCTGTTCCTCTTTTATCCTGCTTAGCATGGGTGACCTGCACATGTCCACCCAGGAGCCTGGTACAACTCCTGCTGATGGGCTGGTGGATGTGGTGCTGTCTTCCCCCGCTTCTGGCAGTGGGTTGCTAGACATGACTCTGCAATGACGTATCCAAGAACTGCTGATTTCTAATGCAGAGACTTTTATCTCCTCTCTGGGGACAAATCTATATAGGGATATAACAATCTGGGGCTACTGGTTTGAGATACCCTGTCTCAATTCAGAGGGATGGCCTCTTTACACCCCTCCGAGCGTTACTGGCAAATTCCTTGTCAAGCATCTTTTTATGGCAATTTTGCCATCTGCCTGTAGAGCAGAGGATGCTGGCAGTTCTGCAGTGACATCCCACCTCTCTGTTTTGTAATTCAGAGTTGTACTTTGCTGTTTAGATTTACACAAAGATCATCTTCTTGACATGATGGATGCTCAGTCTGAGAACAGGCATGCGTGCGTGTACCACGTGATCCGTGCAGCATTACAGTGCACACCGATTATGCTCACAGACCAACAGATTGTCAACTGCTACTTTTTTATTTTTTTATTTTCCACACATGTGACTGACCCTTGAATAGATAATCCGGTGACTAATCTGTTGCAGGAGCATCTTGCTGGACTTCCTGATCTCATGTGCTCTGTAAACTCTCTGGGCTTCCTGACTGACAAGGAAGTACAGCCCTCATAAGATACAGCACCCAGTGCTATTGACCTCTCTTATTTGCACCATGACTTTGTCAGGCAACATCGCAAGTCCTTACTCAATAGTTTTCTTAGCCTTTATTCAGGCAAAACTCCCACTAAGTTGCTACTAACGTGACCATTTTGATAAATCTGACAGGAGGGGTATTGCTGTTGTGCGAATGCCATCTGCGTATTAGGGGCAGTGACGGCAAATGTTAGCCAGCACTTTGTCTTATTCTGCTTTTTTTTTTTCCTTGTAGTTGCTCATAACATTGCCAGTCACTATTTGGCTTAAAATTTTCCATGCTAGGTCTCTTGCTTCAGAGTGATTGATTAATTAATTAATTGATTTTAAAAAACCATAATTTTTTGCTAAAATGATTCATTGGTTTCTGAGAATAAATTTAGAAAAATGACATCGCTTTGCCCTGTAATAATCTTTCCTTTTTTATGGTATTTTCATGGAGTACTTTGGAGGAGGGCCTTGACATTTTCCCAGGAAGGGGCCAAGAGGTTCTTGGTTGCAACCCTTGTCAAAAAACAGCCTAGAGCTAACCAGGCTTTAAACTCCAAAAAGCTGTGGTGTGCACCTGTTTGGCAAAGGTTTGTAAGAGTTTGTCTGCTAAATTCTCCCAGGGCTCTTGCCTCCATCAGCTCCCCTCCAGCCCCTCCCAGGGCTTTCGCCAGCCCTGGGGTGCAGGAGAGCCAGCTCTGCTGTCTCAGGGTTCCTTCCTTGCTGAGCAAGGCTTTCTCTGCAGTTGCACCACTGGTGCTGAGCCTCTGGCATGTGGGAACTTGTGCTGAGTCTCTTTTCCTCATCTTCATGCTAGATGTGGCTTCAGAGGATGTAGGGGAGGAGCATCCTGGGTGTTAATGTAGAAAGACAGGAGGTAGGAGGAGAGGAGAGAACGAGGAGGGTGGTTGGTGGAGGCTACAGGGAGGACAGCAGGAAGGGGTGGGGGAAAGAAGTCAGAAGCTGATGAGAAGGAAGGTGGGAAGAAAGACAAGATCACAGACAGGGATTAAGGATGATAAGCAGGAGAGGACAGTGAAAAACTGGTGGAGGTGAGGGAGACACAAAAGGAAAAGGTGACTGGAACAGAGCAGTTGATATTCCTAGAGCAAAAAGCTGTTCCCCAGCCTCGAGCATGGCAAGGGATGCCCAAGCTCTTCTGTCCCATTTAGCTGGGAAAGCCAGTGGCTGCACACCTTGCTGGTGTCCTGGAAAGGTCCCTCTGGTCACCAGCTCCACCCCCTCATCCCAAGACAGGGTCAGCACTGCCTAAACCAGATGTGACCAACACCACAACCTCCCACATCATCCTCATCCACTGTAGACCACAGCTTCCCAAAGAGGAAGTCTAGCCCCAGCTACCTTGGACCAACTCACTACAGACTCATCACATTCCTCACCTTCTCCAAGTGGGCAGTGAGAACAATTCATTCCCTTCTTCTCTGTGTCAGACTTTTGCACATGCAAGGATTGTCACCTTGTGTCCCATCAATTGCCTCCCACAGGCTAAACAGCTCATCTCTTCTGGACATGTATCTCCTAATCTTCCTCTCCCATCATGTTTCCCCTCATTTTCTGACACATGGCCCTCCCTCCCCCATTGACCAGATACCAGCTCAGGCTGTTCAGGAGCTGAGGAGAGATTACTTGGAGTCATCCTGCTTCTATATCACACTTCATGCAAAATTTTCACTTTCAGGGAACAGTAGGACATTGTTGGCTCACAATTAGACACTCATTACCACAGTTATCGAGTGATCAGGTAGCATCTGAGTGACGTTAGTTCTGTGTGAGGTAATATGAGCAGGTTAAAGTCTCTGACTCACTGGTGGGAAGTCAGGGCTTGTGCCCCTGCTTGCTGCTGTGCTTCTTTCCCACCCCCGCTGCAGGGACAGCTCTGGTGCACCACTGGGGAACTACTGCTGTGTACAGCCTGTGACACTGTCCTGCACCGGGCTGGAGGCTGAAGGTGCTGCCTGAGCTGGTGAGCAATGCCTGCTCAGAAAGGGGAGCCACTGAGAGGTGGCAGGAAACCACCGATGGATGGTTAGGAGTAGCCATCCCAAAACAGGTTCAAAAGAGAGAGTCTTTGCCTGCAGACAGCAGCGTGGTTGGAGTCACCCACTGAGGGGTTTCTAATTCTGCCCACTAGCTATAGAGGTGCCATCAGGCAGTCGGCTTCCCAGGATAGGGACCTCAGGTGACACAGGGGGAATCCAGATCAAGTGGAAGCCCAAACGGGTGGATGATCCAAAAGTTTGAGGCTTAATCTCATCATGTTAACCTTAATCTCATTAATGTTTGTGAAGGAGCAGGTACAATAGGAAAAGTACCACGGCAAGAAATGAATGTTTAGGGCAGAGATTGGATCGAGCGTGGTAGATAAACATGGGTAAAGCAAAAGGGAATGATGAACCTGTGCAGATTGCATACTGTAATTTGTTCTGTGTGGACAGAAAACCTGAGGGGTAAAATCAAACCGCCTTTTGCATGTAAAGCCTGTATTGTAGTGTTTGTATCTGGCGGGGAGGAAAAGTAGGCTTATACAGAGAAGTCTAACTTACGCTCTTCCTAACCTGGTGGTCCTTGAGTTTGCAAATTTACCTGGCTCCGAGGAGAGCTTTTTGTGCAAAAAAGGTAAGCTGAGGGAGTGCTCTGTTGTAGGGGTATGGGGCTCCTTCACACATAAGAAGTCCGAGTAGGTAGCAGCATCCTTGAGCAGGAGAGCACTGGCAGTGGGGACATGATGTCTCCTTTGGGAAACCTTGGCAGTGTTTCTTGCTTCCCCCAGACCATGGAAAGAACTGCACTGGAGAGCTTTGTGGAGTGAGAACGCATGGGGAAACAGGAGGCACAGCAGGATGCCATCTTTAATGCTGCCTTGGGGTGTGTCTGTGGTCCCTTCCCAAGCCCCAATGGCTTGGCCTCATGCAGTGAAAGCCACCCTTGTGCAGCAGGCCCACGGGAGGCCTGTGTCCTGCTGATGTCTAAAAATGATGCAGCCAGGCTGACAGATCTCTTTCCATCTTGCCCCCTCAGACATCTCCCTGGGATGAGGGTGGTGTGTGGGAAGGGACCAGCAGGCAGTTTCACAGCACTGCTCGTTAACAGAATTACTGCCGTGTTACTCTTTATGGAAAATACTACTTTGAGGGGTGAGTCTTCAGGGGATACGTTAGATGAAGATGCATGTGTCAGCTCAGTCAGACAACTTGAGGGTCAACAGGTTCTCAGGCTACATGTCCCCAGGTGCCCAAATCCTGATGAGGAGCCACTGTATCTGCGTTCTCTCTATAAGCAAACTGGAAGGAGGCCAAGGGAATTAGTGCAGCAAAATGCTTACCAGGAAGCCAAAGATAAATATTCATGTCTGGATTTGTTTCCCATTGACTTTTTTAATTACATAAGGAAGAGATGATGTCTGTGAAAGAATTCCCCTTCTCCTCCCACAGGATATATAGCGCTTTGATGCATGTCCTTTTCAGTAACAGGAATCCTCCTGAAGTGAGTTCCTAGAAAGTCCCTGAGGAAGAGATCTTCATATTTTCTATGGCTCAGCTGCCAGCTCTGAAGGATGGGATGGCTGAGATTCCCCCTGTGCAGCGGTGGAGCTGAAGGCCTGTTCATCGTCTGTGTGATGTGTAGCCCTCCGGTCTGAGCTGGCACGGCGGGGCAGGGGGTCCACCTCTGCCATGAGGTGGCATTCACCTTTTTATTGCTGCGCTTGTAATTACCCTTGCATTTCTTGTACAGTTTGCAAAAAACTCTCTCTTTGGCCCTGTCTGAACAAACCTATTTTAGGTGGGGGTTAACATCAGGATTTTGGGGGACAAAACTGCCCTGTGTCTCACACACAGGTGGTTGCCTCCCTTCCCTACCTACTCCCAGGTATGTGGCATCCCACTCACCGTTCACTATTTTGCTTGGGAGGTAACCAACTCTCATTTGGCATCGTGTCCTTCAGTTCAGAGCCCTGTGTTGTGATGAGCCCAGGTTTGCACAGACAGCCATGGCTTGCTTGTGCTTTGATGGGAAAGTCAGTATTTTTGGGCTTCTGCAAACAGAAATGTGTCTGGGTGTAACATAACAGCAGCTGCTGGATTGCTGAGGCCTGCAGGGTCTTTCGGGTAAAATGAAGCGGAGGAGCTCCAGATATCCAGCAAAGTCCTGTGAAGAACTAGGCTGCAAATCTGCCAGATGGGCAGCCACATCCTGGACGCAGTGGTCAGCAGAGCATGGATCTGGCCAAGAGCAGAGTCTCTGGTACATTTAGGTTTCTCTGACATGCCACATGCAAAGAAAACCTTGGAAGTGGTCCTCCAACCTAGCCAGAGACAGCCTGTCCATGCTAGGAGCTGTCCTGTTCCTACAAGGGTGCTGTGCTATATTGCACCATAGCTGCTGCCTGGGTGGTGAGGAGCCTTGGCTTCTGCACCATGCTGATGCCTCCCTTACTCTGTTGCCGGCTTCATGCTAAAACTGAAATGCCAGAACATTTTATTTCTGTTTATTTCTGCTAGGCATCAAATCTTATAACCACTGCCCAGTAATGCTACTTCCATTCCTCTTGTTCTCCCTCTCTCTTTCTCTTCCTGCTTCTCTCCACCCTGATGCTCACATCTTGCTGTAGTTTTGCAGAGCCTTAAACAGGAAAAGGGAGATACTTGTTCCCCATTTGATCAATGCTCTCATTTTCAGCTGATATTTAGCTGCTGCAAGGTAAATTGTCCAAATCAAATTGACAGAGATATCTTCAGCTTTGGCAAAACATTCCTGCTTGTTTTAATTGCTTTTAATGAGAACACTGGCTGCAAAAATACTTTGCAGTGCTATTTGTGCTTGTGTGCAGGCAAATACAGGAGAATTTCTGATAGACATGTTTGTTCGGTTTTGTCATGCACACTGTGAAGCAATATAATCCTGCTGGGGCCATCAAACAGGCAATAGCTTATTTTGTTCTTTCACTTCTCACTATTTTAAAAAGCAGTAAGAGTAACAAACTCCTCTCTGCCTTTGAAGGGCCAGCCTGCTGAGTCCTCAGATAGTGGGTAAGTGGGTTCCTCTTGCCCTTCCTAACTTACTTTCCTTCCCAACCAGCTGAAAACTGGACCAAGGTCTTCTACAGGAGAGGGAGAAAAATGTGGCAAATCTCTTACTGTTGCTAAGTTCACACCAGTCTGGCATGAGCAGATGGAGGAAAAAGAACTATTTTCCTGCAGCTGGCATAGAGACTGGCACTGAGGTAGTAAAGACTGAGCTGTGTCTCTGTTGCTCTATTCTTGATGTACCATGGCCCTATAGATGGGAGTGTTACTCTTGTATGAGTATCTGGCATGTGCCTGTTACAAGATATGAAAGTGGGGAGGACTCAACTGCATCCCAGTAGAGTCAGAAAGGCGACTGGAGGAGGGCTGGGAGCAGCTTGAGATGTCTTCAAGTAATTCATGAACAAAGCAACGACCAGGCAGTGCAGTGCAAGAGATCAGGTGGAGACAGACTCCCCTGCTAGAGGGTATTTGCTGTTTCTGCTGACCCCTGGGAGCATGAGTGTAGCCTTCTTCTTGACTAAGGTGTACACAGCTGCTCTCTGCCCCTCACCACAGGAGAAGTACATGAGCTCTGGGGAGACCCACACACAGCTATGGGGGACAGGCGTCACCTTCACCCCTTTTTCCATCAAGACTTGCCACAGCCTTCCCACCACTGATGACCCCAGATGAAACCAAAGCTCATGGGGATATCCCAGAATCGCTGGAGCAAGGGCAACAGTGGTGGTGCTCACAGCCTCCACAAAGCAGGACCGCTGCAGGCAGCAGGCTTGAGCACAGCAGCACCACGAGCTTTTCCAGTCTCCCCCATCACCATGGACAAAGCTGTGTGATGATCAGCTAGACTTCTCAGAGCTGTTCCTGTGCCTAGGTCAACACGGAAGCTTGAGGTAGAGAGCAAAGAAAACACGATGGATGGTGACAATTGAAGTCAGGAACCTCAGTCATGTAAATATATCAATAACTGCTTTGTTTATGTTGGCCAAAGTACTTCCCTCTCTGAATTGTGGCATTCACCCAGTATTGTGCTTTTCTCAAAACAAACACCCCACTTTCTGGGCAGATATCCCATGGTACAATGTTTTGCCACCGTGCTCTGAGCATGCTGGCAATGTCATACCATTGCTGTGTCAACAGCGGATGAAATGGAGCCCTTTCCTCAGCTTTGGGGTGCCATTCCCATCTGTTTTCCCTACTGGAGGTATGCTTAGTGTGGGGGTAGACCCTGTCCCAGCCCGCATGGGATTGCTGCCTACCCATACACTGCTGCCGTAGGGCCGAGCATCCTGCCATCCACTGACTACTAAAAACACGCTGTAGATCCTGCCAGTGTCCATGTGGTCATGTCTACTTTCTTAGCTAGTGATTGTCTAACTGGGGCACCCACAGCCTGGGTGACAGTGACCATATTTGCTGTTCTAGCTCACTGATCTTCAGCTGTTGGAGGGCTGAAGTGAATACCCCATGGGTTTCTAGAAGAGGGACGTTTATTTTGCTCAAACTCTACTCATGGTCCTACCAGCAACATGTTGTGCTCTGCCCCACCAGCCCTACCACGCTGGACCATTGGAGAAGTCAGTTCCCTAAAAGTTCGTTCTCTGACTCAAGTTGATTCCCCTTCCTCACCATCCCGGTGCCAGCGGGACTGGCAGTCGGAGCCATTGGTGAGAACAGCACTTTGCATAGGGAAGTGTGGTTTTGGTGGCTGCAAGGATCATGACAGGCCTCTTCTTGCAAGAAGCACATGCTCTGGGAACAACTGAGACCAGAGTCTTGGAAAGGTGAAAGAAACTTGGTGAATCCAAAAGGCTCTCCTAGGCAGACAAGCCATCAGATTTAGCCGGAGGCAGTAGCTACTTGTTCAGCCGGCAGTACCTGTGGTCATGGAGCAGAGAGGGTTGAACTGGAAGCAGGACAGTGCATCTGGCCCCCGTGCTGCTGAGAGGCAGTGTTTACACTACAGTAGCCTCCCTGTTTGCCACCTGACCTTTCCAGCCTCATCCCCACTCCTTTCTGGTTGACTTTTGACTGTCCTCAGTTAATCTCTTGCCATGCCCTTTCCTTTCCCCTTTCTAGCATATTTGCTATTCAGCAAGTTCACACAGCGATAAATGATTAACCAGCAGATTTGTTGCTCAGTCCCATATTGGAATGCAGCAAAGATCTCCACTAACTTTGTACATAAGGTGAAACAGAAAGGCAGGGCTTCTGCCACAGCATCAAACAAGCCTTGGCCTGTGGATTAAATGCAAGTAATAATAATAATAATAATAGGAAAACACTTTAAAAAAATCATGACTTCAGAAGTGAGCCAGCCAACCCCAGGCATGCTGGGGACAGCATCATGCATATGCCACCCTCACATGGATGGTAGGGACGTGCTGAATAGCTGGGCAAACTTCAGAGCATTTCCACTGAGACTAGCAACGAAATTTCTCAGCAGGGGGCCTGGGAGGAGGCAACAACACCTCCATACCAGCCCCACATGAGCTAGCCACGTGGAAAGTTTTGGCTTGGATCACCTGGGGGGTGAGACTGGGGCTCGAGCTGGCACAGCAGCCAGCTAAGCACCACTGACGTGGGAAGATGAAGCAGGTGTCATGCAGGTGAGGGAAGGCCTGGCAATGCAGAGAGAAGACCCTTTCCAAGGTGACCTCCTCTGCTTCAAGGGAGCCGGAAAGCAGCTGGTGGGAAGTGGAAGGCACAGAGCTGCTGGTGCCATCGCACTCCAGCAGGCGAGGAAGAGCTGGGAAAAAAGAAAACTTCCCCTTGCAGGGTGCTTTCCTCCCTCTAACAAGGTAAGCCGGAAAATGACTCAATTATATACTGAAGAACAATGAAATAAATGTTTACAAGGTGCCTTTCTAAATGCCAAGAGTTATAAACCAGTGAGTGAAAGAAAGCAGGACTCAAGATTCCCCAGTGCCCAATTCAGGCAATGCTTAACTACTAGACTGTGAGGTATTGGAAGGGCTCCAGTTCCTCTTCTGGCAGCTCTCCTCCCAAATCACAAGCACAATTTTTTTTCATTCAAAGAAATAAATAAATGCCACCCTTAATCGTGATCTGTGTAAGTGCCTTGAATGGAGAAGAGAAGGGAAAAGAGGAATAGCAGTTTTGCATATCATGCCTGTCTTTGCAGGCTCTTCCAGGCACCAGCACGTACATAGGCTCTTCCCTGGTTACAGGCATATATATAATTAGCACAGCACATTATGCATTGCTTTCCTATTTGCCAGGGCATTCACCTCTGTGCAGGACAGCACAATGCCTGAGTGCTGCTTACATGCTATCGCTGGCCTCAGCTGTCCCATGTCCCCGAGTCAGACTCCTGGAGGTTTGCCTTAAAGAGCACAGGCACTGAGAAGAAAGGTAATTGGGGCAGGGGGATTTATTTGCCTTGCAGTTTTCAAGCCATTATCTTTCACATTCTCAAGTTTTTCTCATCAGCATAGGTGTCTGGAAACTAGCTTTACATAAAAGTTAAAATTACTGCATTACAGTAGGACTTCTGGAGCTGGAGTTGGCAGGAAACCCATCTCCCTTCCACCCAGATAAGAGAGCATTAGCAAGGTCCCTCCTCAGCTGCTGCATCACACATTTATCTGTGACTGCACAGGGGGAGATGGAGCAGAAAGAGACCCCCTAGGCAGCAGTAGGCAAAGCTGTGCAGCTGCATGACCTTGTTGCCTGCCTGGGTGTTTAATTCCTGATTGGAACAGCATGAACTAGGGGAGTCCTGCCTCTTTACCCTTCTGCGCCCAGAACAGTGTGCCAGGTCACAGTCCCACCAGGTGCTCCTGGTGGGTATGTGGGGTCCATGCTGAAATGTATTAGAAGATCAACACATTTTTCCAAGGGGGTTTCATGAGCCGGATGACTTCAGCAGGGACAGGCAGTAGGAGAGCTTCAAACATCAGCACACGAGCACCTGTAAACCAAATAACAGGGAATGAGCACAACTCAAGAGACAAAGAGGGAAAAGGAGAGGAGATGAACACACGGTCAGTCTTTTTGAATGGCTTAGAAACCCCAACAGCTCCTTTTGGGACATGACTCTCCCAGTCAAGCTTACCTGAGCAGCACCTTGGGGATTTGCTTACTGGGGACTATCATGACTAAACAATAAGTGGAAGATAGAAATGTGCTCTCTGTGGAGTAAGGCATTTGGTGCCCCTCTCTCCTGCTCCCTCTAATCACTGGCCATGTACCAGTGGAGCAGCTTGAGAAGGTTTTACTACCGATACAGACAGGTGATGTATGCAGGCTATTCCTTCCCCAGCCACCAAAATTATTAGGTTAGTGCAAGGGGTTGTATCAGCTCTACTGGAGTAGTGCAGGGCTGGCATCAGCTCTGAACTATTCAGAAATTCAGGACAGCAGAGAAGCATGAACCTTGGAGACAGAGGGGACGGCGATGGAGCTTCTGGACATGTCTGCTGTTTACACTGCTACTGTACTTGCCGACTCTGAACCTAATAACTTAGACTCTGCTCACTGGCCGACTTTGCTCTAGTAACTCAGGAATGCCATGCAAAGAGCATGGCACAAAGGCTGCTGCAGCTGCCCAGCGGGACCACAGTGCCAGCCTCACTCTGCGGAGGAACAGGAGCAGGGTATGAACATGGAGGTGGGAGTGGGAAGTCCTGCAGCGTTGGAAAGTGGGCATTAGCATGTTTACACACTTAATAGGTTTAAATCTTTGAGGACCCAAGACTTATTTTCAAACCTGATGGGCCTTAGAAACTTCTCCTGCTGAAAGCCCTCCCCCTAATCCACTTCCGAAATGCAGGTTTAGGGTCCTAAGTCACTTTGTCACCCCTGGAAATGGCTTCTCTGCCATGGTTTCTTGCCTTCCCTGGGGGAAGGAAGGAAGGACTGAAAGAAAGTACTCAAATGCCCCACACATAGACCCAAGCGTTTTGTACCATGCCTCTTTTTCCTGTGTTTCCTCCATAATGCAGGGATTCCACCAGTCCCCTTGCAAGACAAATGTTTATCCTCATTTCTGGGTCTCTCAGCATTAGGTGCATCTCCTAATGTGTAGGTTGTGGTTGTAGGTAATAATTCTTACTTTGCTGCTGCTGCAGCTCTGTTTTTCAAAAGGCAGTCAAAAGTACCAGCCACGTGGTGGCAGATAATTAAAGACTTTGGAACAGTTTTACTGGCACGGTCATCCCCTTGTGCTGCTCCCACCACAAACTGTAGATCTTCCCTGTTTCCCATTCCTATACTTGGGGGAGCTGGCTTGGCTTTGCACGTGATGAAGCACCAAGTAAAAATAACTGCATACCTTTGCATGGCAGAGGTTCCTTCTATCAGGGTGACTCAGCAGGACAGCCATGCATTCCTATGCAATCCCCTGGAGCAGACCACCTCTTCTTCAGACTGCATTGGGCTTTTGGTGAGATTTGGGCCTCTGGAGCAAGGCTGGTGCCAGAGAACAGGTTATCCTTAATTACATTTCCATGATAGGATTTGGCTGCAGAAGAGCAAACACCAGTGAATTCAAGGTGATAGAGCCGATTTCCAGGCGAGGTGAATCGGAGAACTGGGAACCTGAAACTGAGCATAAGTTCTGCAGAGATAGAGATTTCATCATCTCAGAAATAGTCCTGGCAAAGCCCCAGTAGACAATGTAGCTAAGTTATTCTGTGGCTTTCATGTTCTTTCATGTGGCTCCTGGATAGCTAAAGCCTAACCACAATTATAGTCATTTTATTTTAAGGAATCACACAATGGCATGGCCATCTACTCAGACATTTTGGGTGGCCCCTAAGAGGGACATATTGGTGGCACTTTCGGTCATTGGCATTGCGGGATGGCAAGTTTCCTGCAGAACTACTGAGTACAAAGCCAATACTTTTTTAAAACGCTTATAGTCAAACCTCTGGCTTCTTTTTTTTTTATAAACTTTCTATATTCATTATTTATATCCTTTTGCAGATACTGGCGCAATGCTTTGAGGTCCTGGAGGCTAGACAGCATTTGGATGCAGGAGCATTTGTTAAAAGCATATCTGGAGGGTGTTTGGGCGCCTGGCAGAAAGCGGGAAATGTCCGGGTGTTCGTTTTTCGGAATTGCTCTCCAATGGCGCCAGTCTGCCTGTTTGCAACATTTCACCCAGTTTTGCAAATCTGACAGCCCTCTGGCCAGCGTTACGTGTTCTGCCACAGAGTTTTGCGAAACATCCTCTGTCTCTTATCGAAACAACAACAGGGTAGAGTTCTGCTTGTGGTAAAAGTTCACAACACTGAACCAGCCAAAAAGAAAAATATATATTTTGGGACAGATCATCACCTAACTTTTTAGTGAAGCTGCACTGATTCATACCACCTAAGGTTATCATGCCTTGGTAGTCATGCCATTCTGCAGACTTCCCTGGCCCACTAACTCCAGTGCTGACCTTCAGGACACGTGCCCCCTCACCCCACTGATAAACTGAAGAGCTGATGATCTCTCATCTGCCTTGCTGTGGCCATCAAAGTGCTGCTGTGTTCCTAATGACTAGCCAACTCTTAATGGCTCAGCTTGAGCTCTCTGCTTACAGACCTCCCTGTAGGTTTTTTTTAACCAGCTTGCCAGACCAATTTCTTCAACATGTGTTTGCACATATTGGCAGATGTCCTTCCAACCAGTGGTTAGGACATTGACAGAGATGTGAACATGGTAAGCTGTAAACGCCCATGTCCCAGTTTCTCTTTCCCCTTGATCTTAGTGTGATCTGAGTTTCACTTCCAGCAAGTGTCACGGTGAGAGGTAAAGAAAGGAGAAGACAACAGAAGTGATGCTTGGCTATTATTCATAGGGACAGCTTACACGTGAGTTATGCGCCATCAGAAACAAACTGTGCCCTTGAGACCAATGTGCTGACTCTTCTATCATCCAACCACTCTGACCTTTCTGATTCTCCCTCTCCCACCCCCAGTCCCCATGCTGTGATTTATGCCCTTGCTCCATTGTGACTATCTGTTCTTTGGGACAGGTTTCTACAGCTGATGCAAAGTTTATTCCGACTAGGGCTTAATCTCCACCTCATATTTGCATAATAATGATCATGTTTATAAACTTCATAGCACTTGGGAGGATGTAGAGGTAGTAGATAGGTCCTTGTAGTGTGTAAAGCTGCCCTAGAGAGGAGGGTGATGGTTATGGAAGAAGTCATGCTCTCCATTGTCAGGTCCCTCACTGACACGCCTCGCCCATCACACTGCTTGCTTGAGGTTCCCCAGTGCTCCAAGAAGACAGAGAGCCTCCTTAGAGCTCCCACACTACACACCCCACACACCTCACCCCTTGAACCAACCTCTAAAGAAGTGTCAGATCATAATCTGACAGGGAAGCTGAAGGTCCTGGAGGTTTCAGGCTTACCCAACCATGGCTCATGTTTGCAGTGCACAGGCATGACCTTGATGCCCTTGGGCAGAGGAAGGCTGGGCCATCCATGAGCAATCCCATTCCTCTTAACTGGTTTCTGTTTCCCCACAGAAGTGTAACATTTGTGCGGGAGAACAGGTGATGTTTTGCTCCCTGGCTAAATCCAGAACTCTATCTTCAGCAAAACCCAAAGGTTTTTATTGAACGACAGAAACACAGATGCTTTTTTTTCCCAGCAAAGCCAGCTGCTTTCTTGGTGGCTGGAGCTGCCAGTTTGCCTTTGCTCTTTGTATGGAGTGCTTCAGAGAGGTCTGTGGATGGGGCCACATCAGAGACAGGTCTCCCACAGAGGTAGTCTCAGAGGCCCTCTGTGGCGTGCTGGGACTTTGAGATGGACCTGTGTTCTGTATTAAGCTCATGAAAAGGAGACAGAGGATTTAAATAGCATTTATTCAATTTCTTTGTGGGTGTTTTTTCTTGAAATAAAGCCCTTTTCTCTTTTGTTTTATTGGAAACACACCCACAGCAGGGTGTCCGAAATCAGGCAGGGCTATGCTTGGCAGGCGCCCATGGGGAAGCAGCGTGCTGTCCAGCAGTGTTGCTCCTCGGGTATGTTCTGTGGTTCTCCATCTCCCCTTTGACTAGTCCATGTCTCACATTCAGCAGGTACCAAATGGCACTTGGACTTCCCCCACCCCACCCCAGCTAACTGCAGCCAGCTGCCATGAGATGGGTGTAGGTCTAACTCCACCCTCTAACCATGTGATAACAGGCCACTCCAAATCACCATCCCCTCAAGCTTCTTTGAACACACAAGATTTCCACTGAGCAGGATTCACTGAAGTGGTCTCCCTCTCTGCAGGGCCACAGGATGTGCCAAGTTACTGTAAACCAGTGCCTGAGTGCACAAAACCACATTGCACCCAGAGGGTCCTCATTTGGGTGAGATCCGTCTCTCCTGCACTGGGCTTTAGAGATATTTTATCTATATATTAAAAAGACAATCCTTGCTATCTGTATGAACAGCTGATGGGAAATCTTGTGACTTCTGAATAGTTTAGTTCTGTAGTATCTAGTTATATGTAGTAGGGAAAGGCAGAGAACTTGGTGCAGTATCCAGTCACATCCCATCCTTCCCCTGCTCCATGGAGAGATTTTGGAGGTACGTCTGCTTTCATTACTGTATCTTGGTCTTTGCAAGTGGTCTGGTGACTAAAAGCTGTCAGTGGGATAGGGAAGCAGCTCTGCTAGGACATCGTGCAGTTGCCTACAGACAAGGAACCACTCCTCTCCTGCTGCATGAGGAGCCAAAAGCACGCGCTCATCTAGCATGATCATCCCTTGAAAATTCAGTTTGTGTCAAATAGCAAACCTCAGAGCAAGCCAGCACGGGCAAGGCCCCCAAATGATGATAGATGGCATTCTTTTGCCATGCAAACAACAAGAAACGAGCAGCCAAAAGCCATCAAGTCTCTGCCGAATCATTGGTGAATGTCATTCATGCTTAACTCGGTGTCTGGAGCAAGGCAAGTTGGCTCTTCAGAGCTGGTATGGGAGCCACCCTGGGTGTCAGCACAGCGGATGGCCCACTAGCTCCATACCGCTAATTCAGGTGGTGACTACAGTGACTGAGTAAGGTTCTGCAGGGCATCAACAAGGGGATGGATGCAGAAGTCGTGTTTGCTCTTTAAGGCAGTCAGCACTGACCCAAGGTCTGGGAATGCCAATGGGGAGCTTTGCAGCGATTTAATTCTGTGGACATTGGCTGGAAAGGGAGGCCCTCCTCCTTTTATGAATGTTTGGGAAGAACTCACAGCTGGAGCAGGATGTGGAACCCTGGAGCTTCAGTGCTTTTGTGCAATGAGTGAGATGGAGCTGTGCAGCTCCTGCTGTGATGAATTAACACCAAGTAGCTAGCTGCCGTTCTGGGAAATTATTCAGATGTACTGAGGTGTAAACAATCTCTTCCTGAAGGCGGAGCCCAGGAAAGAAGCTAGGTGTCTAGTCTTGTTCTTCCCTCAGAATTAGGACTGGCCCATACAGGGATCTGAAAGCAAACTGAGGGTGGCTCAATTGAGATAAGGCATTTGTGAAGCTTATTAGAAAGGCGAGCATTAGAGGGACACAGCAAGCACTGTCTGTTGTGGATACCTGTCTGGCTTCTGCATAAATAGGGGTATTTATTTAGATATGTTACTATCCATTGCTGTGGGGAAAGCAATCAAATCTGAATGCTCAGACATTACTTACTGCAGGGAAAGGATACATGCAAGAAGAATTTGAAGGGAGTTCTTGCTGCCAAGGAAAGATGAAAGTATTTTAGAAAGAGAGGTTGTGAAAACAAGTAGTACTGGAGGGCTTATCCATGCATAAGTGAGATGGAGCCTGAAGTGATGGAGAGTCCCCATTGCTTCCTTAAAAACACAAGGACAAACCAAAAAGAGTGGCTGAACAGGACGTAAGGCAGAAAACAAGATCTCATAAAAACTGTTAGCAGTCAGGGAGGGAAGGAAAAATGTCAATGTATGCAAATCAACTTTGATTTGATGTTCATCCCAATGTCCTGCTACAGAAGGATAAGCTTGCAACTCCCCCCCTGCCCCCCGAATAAAAAATGGAGCATGCTCCCAGCTCTCTGGGCCCATGCCAGAATGTGAAGTTCACTTTCAAAGGCAAAGCTGACGCAGAGACATTTGACAGGACTCATGCTTCTAAATCACGTGGATGCTTTTGTAAACATTACTTCTGGGTTTACTTAATATCTCCACTATTAATCGGGTTGCGGGGAGTTAAAAGCCCATTAATGGCATTAACAAATGCTATTTAACTGGGCTGAATTGCAAATGCAAGTTTAGGCAGAGAACAAATACAATGTGACTTTGGAGGAGCAGAAAGCCAGCCAAAAAAAAAAAAAAATCATCTTGGAAAAAAACCCCACAAAACAAACATCTATTAATCAACCCAAAATACGCAGCCTATGAGAAGGAAGGAAAAGCCTCGGCAGATGTGATATTGAAAGAACTTGTGAGTGTGTTGGTTAAAGCCAGATGTGCGGCTCAACAAATGGAAGGTGATAGGTGGGCTAATACATGGAGCAGACTCGATAAGATCTTGGTATGCAGTTACCACAAGGACGGTCAGTGGAGTTTGGTCTTGCTGGCACAAAGAGCACACGAAACAGGACCAGGAAGTTGTGATCTTGCTCTGAAATCAGTGGCCTGCTAAGCAAGGGAGGTGGTGATAACCTGGATGGTCTTCAAAGCAAAGCAATCCCAGGGAATGAGGGTCTGGAGAAATCATCCAAGCCTGTCTGGGTTTTTGCAGAGTGCAATGGGAGAACAACCCAAACCTGCTTTGTTTGGCTGTGCATTGGCTGGCTGTGTTTGTAGGGGCATGTTAATACCCGTTCACACTTACTGGTTTCTGAGCAGTCAGGACAATGAATCTTTAACATGGTGCTTGCTTGTATGTAAAGGTATAAAAAGGGGAGGAAATTGGGTTAAAGGAAAATGTAACCTGACTATTGTGGGGAACAACTAAACAATGAAATACCCAAGAATATGAATACCTCCCCGGCTCTTTGCCTGGGGCTTTCAAAAGTAGGTGGTGGTGTGTATCCTATAAAGTCCAGTTCTATACAGTCACAGAGGACAAATGGATAACCAAGTAATTCTTTTATAAATGTGTTAAATGCATATTATTTCAGCTAGATGGGCACTTGTATTTATATTATCAGTGTCCTTATTACTTCTTAATAATGACATTAAAAAAACATTGAGATTGGAAACACGAAATGTTCAGAAATAAGAAATGCTAAAGTCATGATTGCTCTTCATGCCCTAATTCAGACTTCTATATGCATCTGCATTGCGTTGCAGTCATAGGATCGTCACTGTATAGGATAGATCGTCACTGTGCTCACTGGGTAATTGCTCAGAATTTCTTCCTACCCCTGTCACTTGACCTCAGACCTTATTTACTAAACACCACTTAAGCTCTGCCTAGAACACGAACTGATTACATTTCCTCATGGGCTTTCCTGTGACACTTTCACTTTAAATCTGAGCAATTCAGAAGCATGAACAGATTTCCCCTTACCACAGCCCTTAGGAAAAGAGGAAGGAGCTAGTACCACTTCCATTTTACCAAAGTGGAACAAGGATAAAGACATTTGAGTTGGGGCAGTGAACTCTGGCTGGCCACTTTACAGCCACACAAGTTTGCTTTTGGGGGATTTTTTTTTTTGGTGTGTGTGTGTGTTAGTTAAATCTGCAGAGAATTTACCCTCCAAGTGACTATTGTGAAAGACAAAGTTGCAGATATATAACAAAACCAATTGTTTTCTGTGAATGTGAGAGCTGGGAACTCACTGAGAGAAAAGGACAAGAGAAATAAAAATAAGAAGTGCTGAGAGCAGAAAGGGAGAATGGTGTGCAGACAAGAAAGTCCCATATGGTAGAAGGTTTATGAGTAAATAGAATGAGCACTTGAGAACCTCTTCAGACAGGACACGGAGCTGAGATGACAGAAGGAGGGTGAGCTAAGCAGCCCTGACAGACCTATGGTGGCCTGCTATGAGCTGCCTTTAGGGGCAAACCACATCCTCAGCTGAAGACTGGCAGTGTGGGGCATGGAATTTCTAAGAGTGGCCAGGATTTCTTGAAGCTTTAGCGCCAAGGACTCCCATAATTTCATGTTGAAGGCACAGCTCCCAGCAACTTTGCTTGCAATGTGGAACGCACAGCCCTTTTGCCAGTCTGGCCCCGGGTGTCCATAGCTTGGCAAACAGAATGGGAGGTACCAGCCAACTTAAAAAATGCTTATTTAAGTGACTTGCCAGTAGCACACAAGGAGTCAGTGGCAGGAGCAGGGCTAGGCAGTGTTCAGCTGCATTAATGACCAGATCATATCTTCTCCACTTCCAATCCCCTTCCTCATTTCCTACACACCCCTCCAGCTTGGCAATAAAGGACGTAGGGGTCCTGTGGGAAAAACCCGACCAAACGCTACATGATCATGTAATTAAAGGCTGTACTATAACACAGAGGCACAAAGGAGATGAATTAATGCTGTACGGAATGCCTCTGGACCAGCATTTCCTCACTCTGCTGTGCAGTCACAATGTTCCTTTAACATAGTTCTCCATGTACTATTGCATAGGCTTACGGAGGGGAAACCATAACAAAGTTTCAGAGCTTTCTCTCTCACCCCTTAGAGAGTGTGCAGTTTGGAGACGGGCTGACCCTGGCACAGGTCACCAGGGGACAGGGAGCTGGAGATCTGCAGCCTCTGCCACCTGAGGTGATGGGAGGGTAGTAGTTCATCAGTCCTGCAGACTGCAGGGACAGAAGCATGCTGGGCTTGGTGTCCGAGCCTGGGCTGCCAAGGGACATTGAGGTGTGCGGGTACCGACTCTCCAAAGGAGAACTTTCTGTGGCTTTAATGCTCCTGCTCTGTCACTTAGATCCTGAGCAACGTGCCCCCATGTACAATGGTACTCCCTGCCTCCGTCTTGCTCCTTCTTTCACTCATACCCCATCTCCTCTCAGCTCTGGCTGGTGCCTCATGGTTGTTTTTTTTCCATTCCTATCCCCACAAGTCCTTCCAGTTTGTGTCTCTGCTTACCTCTGCATTTGAAGGCAGAATGGGTACAGTCCTCTCACAGCCAGACATCTCAGCAGAAGTGGTGGCAGAGGCAATCCTGCTTCATCATCATGTCCCCGTGCAGGGACACGTGTGTGCACCTACATCTGCATGGTGGCACAAAGGAGCTGGAAAAGATGGAGCACAAACCCAGGAGAGTTATACAGGAAGCCTTCAGGAAAACAAGTGCTTGACTTGCCTCTTCTGCAGACAAAATGCAAATGTTGGCTTTTCCGAGGCTTATAAGATGACCAGACAGGGGTAGACTGTAACAAGGCTGCCAAGAGCACATCCTTGATATGAGGACAGCCCTGTACCTGGGTGCCTGCTCTGAGGCTTGGGAGTCACAGACCAGTAAGAATGTTTCACCATGAGGGAAACAATGCATTTTTCTTCTCCTTGTTCTCAGAAACAGCCACACTACTTAAGCAGAAATGCAAAAACAAATGAAAAAAATTCAGCTTGAGGCAGACACCCAGCATGGGGAATTGCAGGCCAGATGGTTAGTGTGACAAAGTTATAAGTAACTGAAAACAGCCTTTTAATAAGAAGTATGAGGCAACTTCAGCCTTAGGTGGTACCACCTCTACTGAAACCTCGTCTCCCTTTTTCTCTTTTTAAAGATGACTTTTCTAATTTCAGCACACCAGCAAATTCACTGAAGAAGCACAACAATGGCACGAGAAAAACCCGGTGGTGTAGCTGTTGCCGTTCTATTACGAATGTGTTAGAGGACAGCGGATGCCTTTCCACCACTCATCCTACTACCGGGTCCTGCTCCCTTCTCCTCCTCTTGGCCCCATCCCCTGGGCCTGCTGTCTTCTCACCCACCCTGCAGCCGGTCCCTCAGTGCCTGTCTCTTCCCCCTTGCGGCAGCTGCCCACTCAGTCTCCCCAGCCACCTCCTCTTTGCCTGTTCCACTGCTGGCTCTGGCAGCATCAGCGTAGAGCCCACACTAATAAGCCCGGCAAAACTTCTTACCTTGGCTCCCTGCCTCCCCTTCCCCTCCCCTCTGCTGTCAGTGCGCCTCACTGGTCTTTTGGAGAAATCTCTGTTTTCCTAATCTACTGTAAAACAAAATCTCAGCTCCTGATGATTGCTGCCGCTCTGTTGACTCTCTCCAGAGCCGAGGCTGTGTTATCGGTCTACTGACTTTAGTGGGATGACACTGCTTCACATCATCACCCAAGGATGAGACCTGCTTTTGTCACTGGACTGGTGCCAGCTTGCACCAGCAGAAAATATGTCTTGTTGGCTTAGGTTTCAGAGTGGCTGGGCTGATTGGTGTTGGAGGGTGAGCCAACCACTGACTCCAAATGAATGCAGAAATAGCTAGACACAGCTGTGTATGCCCTCCTCGTCTGCTTCACCTGTTTTCTGCTTCTTTCATCCCAGAAGCACATGCACATACAAGGAGTAAGCGTGTACGTGAGTTTTCAGTTGCTGTGTGCACTGATGCTTGCTCTATTTCATTCTTGGAGAACTCCCCTGTCTCAGGAGATGCAGCACATGATGCTTTTACTGTGTTTGCATGAGCTGTTCCTGCTTGTTCCACATCATCAGGTTATGTGCTGACAAGTCGAGCATATGCTCTCAACAGCATGTCTGCTGTGACTAAATCATATCCTGGGTCGTCAACTCAAGGCTCCCAGAGTTCTTCTCCAGTTTTGGAGGGAACTGTTGTCTGCTTGCATTGTTTATAACCCTTGGGAGTCTTGGACATATCAGGACAACCATTTGCAAGACCTAGCATTGTTTTCTTAAGCTGTGCAAACATTTGTTTTCTTACCTCCATTGCTCTCTGCATGCAGTAGAGGCATCTACTCAGTCATGCAACATTGGGTGAGATAGAATTCCAGAGTCGCCACTTGAAGCATCTGTGTAGAACTTGGTTGCTTGTATTAGGCCCCCCCAAATGCAACTTAGATTAAAATCAATACATACTACAAATGGTTAAACTTTCTGTGCTGTCACTCTGCCTTGGCAGTATTTGGGGAGTCATTTCACACAGGTTGTAAAAATCTTGTCATGAACTTGGGGACACAACATGTATGAGAGCCAGAATGTTAAATTTATGATTGTAAGGTCAGCATCTGTAATAATTAGAAGATTTTTTTCTTTCTCTTTTTTCTTTCTTTTTCTTTTTTTTTCAACTGAAACTTCATTTTTTTAAATTGAAACCTTTCCCCACTTGCAACTTCAGTAAGCACATGCTGAAATAATTCCTGATACTCAGTGACAGCTCTGTCCAGGACAATTATATCATCAGTAGACACTTCAATTTTTACAGGGTTTGTAGCATCTGTGCAGTGAAATGTTTTAGAACCTGCCCAATAAATATATTGGAGGTGTTCATCCCTGGGTTTTCCATGCCAAAGGAGATCTGAAAAACCTTATCAGTTTGTCTAATCTGCTGAAGAATTTGGCTTCCACCAATTGAGTCAATATTTCAGTCCAAGTGGAAATTTTCTCTTTGTGTGTTCCTGTTCCAGGGGCTGTTTAAGGCTGAATCAACTATGCTCTCCTCCATAATTAGAAAGGAACAAGCTTGCTTGCATCCCCTTCTGTTTTGCAAATACTGCCGCTTACTGTCATGCAATATCTCCACGGCCCTCCACTGAAAGGCTGGAGGAATGTTTTGGATTGTCCAGATCCAAGTTTCCATGACATGTTCATCTTCACTTAGATTCCAGAAGTGCTTTGCTATGACTGAGGTTACACTCTCCCAGACGCTGTCCAAAAGTGTAATGAGAGACTATCTCGACTCCCATGACATTACAGATCAACAAAGAGAAATGAACTATTCCTATTTCTGTTTCTGTTTCTGAGGAAGGAGCAAGTGTTGGCTCACTGTCTCTTGAGTTGTCCTGTAATGATACAGTCATCTTTCTACCCTGATTCATTGAGCTTACTTTCCCAGAAAACCATTTGTTCTTTCTTTGAGTCAACCAGCATCGGCATTTCATGGCTCAGGTTTGTCACAGAGATCATCCACTCGTTAAATTTTTTTTCTTTCTTTCTGTGAAAACAAGATTAAAAGGCAGAACATGGCTGCAGACATTACACCCACCCTGCTGGAGGACCCTCTGTTTTCTACTTCCAGCTCAATGCACAGCTTGCAATCGTTACAAAATGATGGAGCATCTTCTGGGTGATTGTTAGAGGAATTACATTCTGGCAGCCTGTGAAAGGCATGTGGATGCTCTGATACTTGATATTCTTTTCCTTTCTGTTTGCTATATTAATTTCTTTTCTGTTTCCAGGGCATTTCTCTCTTTGCAACAGTGTTTGTGCCTATACCCTACTGAGTTCCCAGTCTAAGATCATCTCTTGTAGTATTTGAAACTCCTGGTGGAAGCCAATGGAATTACTGCAGACTGACACTGCTGTCACTACAAATATCTGAGTCAAAACCTTGTTCTGTGTAACCTCCATATCTCAAAGTGACCTCCTTGTTCTTTTTTTCTTCTTTTGTTTCACTAGTTTATGGGGCAAGATTCCCAAGTGATGTAAATAAGTGTGACTTCATCAAAGTCAAAGGGTGTAAATTGGTTTATACCATCCAAAAATCAAATACAAGGTCTTCAGTGAAGTAATGTGTCACATATTAAACTCAAAACACTGCTTTCTGAAGTGTGTAAAATTCCTCTTTGTTTCTTTTTATGTGTGTTTTATTTTCCTTCATATCTCGTCTCGTCTTCTCTCCTCTCCTCTCCTCTTTTATGTAACCAGGGGAAAAAAGTAAAAATCAATGGCTGGACAAGTCTCTTGGGGGGGGGGGGGGGG
>JAVJGI010000035.1:13067895-13092434 GCA_035590275.1 Ibycter americanus
CCCCCCCCCCCCCCCCCCTCACAGTGCAATGTGCTGGCTTAATCATTTCCCAAACCTTCCTGTGTCACTCCTAAGTTTCAGAGCCACTGTTGGAGCTTCCTGACACGGTTATACCAGTCTGATGACAGCTATTTAAATTGTGTGGCTTCTTGCTCCATACCATCAGACAGGCTCATCAAATCAAATTTTTCACTCTGCAGCATTGTGCACAGTAACTCTGTCCTCAATGAAAAACTGATTTGGGGGTGACTCATTTGGGAGAAGAGGTGTAAACAGCATCTTTCTTCAGTTAGATTGACCACTCCTCCCCCTTCCTGAGCCCAGGTAAACCTGAAAGGACGGCGGGGCTGCAGAGCCTGCATCTCCAGCAGGTGCCTCTTCACCTCTCTGGCTGTGCTGGTACCGATGTGTGTGCAGGTGCGGAAGTGGCCTGGAGAAGCAGACTTTGTCAGGATCAAAAACAAAGCAGAACTTTGTCAGGACCTAAACCAAGTGGCCCACTGCATTAATAAGTTTCTTTACTGTCTCACCCAGGATGTGGCAGACCTGTCCATTCCTGTCCGAAATGGGAATATGGTCAGGGCATGGAGACTCTGCAGCGAAGGGGGTGCAGAGAGACTCCTCGCAGGGAAAAGTACCTCTGGGATTTACTGAAACATTCACAAAATGCTAAGATGTTATACTCTCAGATCAAGCAGTGAGTGAAAAACATCCTTAGCAGGGGAACAATATGAAGACTGATGACCAAAATGCTACACAGCGTGGAAATGAATTGTCACCATCGTGCTGCGGGTCTCCTACTGCCTCCTGAGGAGGTTGAAGGATATGCTGGCATTAAAGGTAGCATAGAGACGTTCATATTGCCTCCTACCACTACCTATTTACCATTCTCTGAATCAACATCCCCTTCCTCGGCTCCAAAATGAACCCACAACTTTAAACTCAGAATGTTTAAAGAAACAAGGCAGGGAAATCAGTGTCTGGGCCATTCTTCAAAAGCCCCGTGTAAACACTGGGTGACCCATTCCTTGTTCTTTTCCTAACCTGGCTGAACTCTGGAAGCAAGCAATAAACAGCAAAGGTTAATTAAATCCATTTCTAAGTTTAACACCCCTGGCTTCCCACCCTGTCCTAACCAGACTTTGGGGGCTGTGTGTTATGGGCAAATATGACCTGGTTTGAATTCCAAAACATGATTTCAAGCTTCCTTTAGAGACAAAGAAAACAGATTTCCATATGATGAAATGAGTCATTCAAGACAGAGAACCTAATTAGTGTTGCAGCAGCAGCAAATTTCCCCACCAAAAAGAAATTTTGTGCACTAAAGAATGAAGTGCTAGTTCCGGGCAGCAGCACCAGGCACTCAGTGTAATTATAATTTATATGGCTCTCACTGCTGTAGTAGTTAAGTGCTTGACAAGAACCAAGGGATTTACTCTGAGGTAGGGAAAAGTTTTCTTCTCTTTTACAACCAGGGAACCAGAGATGAAATGACCTGCCCCAGACTATTCAGTGGATTTGGCCAAGCTGAACTCAGGTCTCCCTAAGACCCTCACTAATGCTTTCAGCAGGAGCTTCAGACTCTGCTTTTTCCCTCACCTCTGCCCTGCCTGCAGCCCTGAGAAATTTTGATCCTCCTTTCCAGTGGGGCAGTGAAGGGAAGGAGCAGCCTTCCCTTCGGCAGCAGGGCCAGGTGTCCCCTGTTCAAACCCCAGATTATTTGAGTCACCGAATTCCCAACATGATTTAGGAAAGTATTTCCCAGATTTCATAAGGTAAAGGGCTCAGCCTCCAGTCCTCCAAGGATGCCAAGCAGATTTAGCTGTATCACACTCCTTTTCTGCAGAACTCACACCTCATCCATACCTATCACCATTCAGATGCATCACCAGGATGTCAGGTACACAAGCAGGATTAGATTTGAATACAGCTGTCTTGTAGAACTACATAATGGGCTGCCCTCTCTCCTTTTTTGTCTCTCCAATACTGTATATAATTCAAAGTCTCTACACAAGTCCAAGAGGAACGTTAGTCGTTGCAAAAGAAGAAGCAGCAGCACAGAGCTGGGTTATCTTTGGGAGTGGGTTAGAAATGCTGCTTTATTGGAGTGGAAATCTCTTCTTTAGGAAAGCAAAAGCCAGGCTGCAAACGTACAGAAGAACATCTCTTCTTTCTGAAACAAAGACACTGGCGTCTATGCTGGGGTGCCAGTAATGGCCAGAATTCCTTCGAGGCTGGCAGAGCCTCAGAGTTTGCCGCTGGCCCTGAACTGCATTTTGAGCCAGGTGGGAAAATGTCAGATCTGTTTAGCAGTGGAGCTAAAACACCTGTGAATCCATCGACTGGGCCGCAGTTGCTTGTGCCGATGTGGGAGAGCTGGGAGGCTTGTGGCAGGGCTGGGGGCTTGTTCTCAGCACCTCTGGTCTAGCCGGGGAACGTGTGACCGCTTGGCGGGTTGGCATGGCACGGGGGCTCCCATCGGCCAGAGAGCTTAACGCTGCTGGGGCTTTCCTCTGGGCCCCAAGTCCTCCTTCTGTCTTGGGGGCTTTGTTCTGCTTTGGAGGCCAGCCTAGAGCGGCTATGTACAGTTTCACTTTTGCCATCAGAGGGTATCTGTGTTGCAGGAAGCTCTTACAGTAACTCTGTAAACACGAATGAACATGTTTCCCTGATAATGTCAAGAGAAAAATCCCATATTTTTCTCTTCCTTAATGAGCAATTCCTGCCCTTCAGTGTCTCTGACCTGGAGCACATGTTATTACTGTCGGGTGACAGTGCTGTAATCCCATTCTTATACTTGATTTATGAAGGCAGGGCCCAGGGCTGCACAGGGTCAAGGCCCCATTACGCTAGACACTATACGAGCTCTTAATGAGAGTCTGTACCTCCAAGAGGATGGACAAAAGGTGGGAGTGAAAATGAAGGTAAGGCGGCGAAGCCTGGAAGGGAGCTGATGTCTCCTGAATCCTGGAGTAACTGGCCAGCTGCTGACTTTGTTGTCCCTATAAATATTGCTGGCTTTCTGGCAGCTCTGCTGTGGTTCTAGCTCTGGTGTCAGAGCAGCCTAGTGTTCTGCAGTTGTTTCACCTAATGGGTCAAGCAGCAGTTACTGGATGCACAGACACAATAGTGGGTTTAAATGAGACATATGAACTTGATTATGGTTTCCTAGGGGGAGAGAGCCACGTCTTCTGGTGTGCTTCAGGCATCATTCAGGGGATGCTTTTTTCCAGCTCCTCAGGTTGGGAGCACCTGTGTGAATATAACCGCAGTGACGCACAGAGCCAAAGGACGGATGGGTCCAGCAATTAAATAGGAAAATCTGCTTAATTAAATTTAAAAAAAATAATATGTATGCCTTATTAATGACCTCAGGACAGATGCTGATGAGCTCTGCATGGTGCCCCAAAGGTTAACGCCGGCTGCCTCTTACAGCGCTCACGTGGACAGGAAACCAGGGCAGACGGCAAAGCACTGCTTTCACATTTAATGGGATCTCCCTCCTCTCCAAGAGGAACAACATGAAGTAAATGGACCATCCAGCGCTGGCTGCAGCTCGTGTGTGGTCTGTGAGTGCAAGGATGTGTGGATCCTGTAAGGACTCCTACTTGAGGGGTAGTTTCTGTGAAGCATTTCAGTGGACAGGAGAGCAGCCATGCTGCGTGTCGTGTGGAGCAGCACCTCAGCCCCCTCTGCCATGTGGGAGCTGTCGGGGCAACATCGGTATGCAAGTATTTCTTGGTAAACTGTGGGGAGTGAGGTGCAGAGAAGGATATAGGGTTAATTGCCCATCCCCAAACAAGAGCTGGAGACTGCTGTCTTTCCCCTGCCCCTTCCCCAATAGCTCCCCTAACCCCCACTCAATTCCCTTGGAAAATCTTCCCTGTGCTCTAACAACAGCATTGTACAGATGACCCACGCCAGTCTTTTCCTTTTCTGACCAGCCTGCCTCACACCTGTTATCTAGGTTTTGCCTATAGTAACTACCTGGGCTGGACAAACCCTCTTCCAGCAGCCTTTTTCTGCACTTTCTTCCCACATCCATCACCAGCAGAATTTGGGAGAACTTCAGGGCGAGCACACAGAAGCCTGTCTCCTCTCTGCCCTGAAAGAAGACTAAATTTTGGGAACGGGATAGGGCAGAGGGAGGAAGGAAGAACAAGTCATCTTTCACCCCATGATGTGCACACATGTTTTCTGCTCGCTTTCTTATTCTAAGCTCTCCAACTTCACTCCTTTCCCAGGTCCTTAATAATTCCAGTAAATGTCAGGTCCAATCGCACTTAATGAAATGTATACCTATTAAATGAATGAAGTGGAAAAATGGCCCACCCTGACTCCTTGCCTTGAAACCAAGCTGCAACACGTGCTTCTTACCATGCAATCAGATTATTTTTACCAGGTCCCTAGGAAATTCCCAGTAAAATCAACAAACCTTTAAAGTCCTGTGAGATTCCTGCTCCAAGGAGGAACCCTGAGACGTTATTCAATCCTTGGAGCCATTCGTTTCACGGGTGATCCCAAACACTAACCAAAGGCAACATAATATGATAGGTATTTACAACATATCCATTATCTTATCAGAGCTGCAGGTACAGCTGTAAATAGCCTGTTCCAGCTGGGCAATCTGCTGAGTTAAATGGGTTCTACTTTTAGAAGCAGGGACTGGAGAACATGTCCCATTTAAGCTCAGATTCGCTTGCACCCAAAGGATGGAAACTCAAAAAGCAGACCTCAGCACCACAGAGGAGGTCCATATTCCATGAAATGTGTCTCCCTCTACCTCATGCAAAAGGCTGGGCTCACAAAGCCATGCTGCTTGTACGGGCGCTTTGTTGACAGAGCCCTGTTAGTGGTTCACCAAGCGTAGAGAATTGCTGTTCCTTGGATGGGAGGTAATTTTGCATAGTCAGCCAAAGACAAAAAGAACTACAAGGCTGAGGGTGGAAAGAAAAAAGACCGTGTTGGAAGCTATGAGAAGAAAGGGAGGGGGCAGAGAGATGGTGGATGGAGGAAAGAGGAAAACATGAAAAACAAGACCAGAGAAAGAGTGATTGTTAGGGAAAAAGCTTTTCCACTGCTTTCCAGGCTATGACCAGCCTGAACAGGACATGGTGTTTACTCTGCATGTTGCCACACACTGTGTACCAGGTGAGAACGGCTGGTCTTCCACTCCAGGACCCCTGGCAGCAGCATCTCTCTTGTATGGAGTCAGAAGGAAACAAATCTGTTAAACCTAGATTCAGTCTGTAGGCTTAAAAAGAGTCCAGTGAAGAGTCAGAAGAATTGGGTTGCATTGAGTCTGAGCTTGTCTAGAAGCAAATGGAATTTCAAAGAAAGAGAAGTAAGAAGGCTTTATCTCTGAGACATGAGAAAGCAGCAGCCCATTCCAGCATGACGGTGATTACTCTCCAAGCCTTCAGAAACATCCCAAAGGCAACTGCACAAGAGACCTCCTGTCAGGAGATGCTGTTGACCATTTTTATCGGCTTTCTGGCTAAAACTAAACATTGCTCATTAATGGCTGTTTGGCAGCCGATCTGAAAGCGGGTGATTCATGGTGACTGACCACAAGAGGAGGTTACTGCTAGAAGTGGACTTGAGTTGACAAGTAGAACCAGAGATTTGGGAATCTAGTGTAGCCAGCACTTGGAAGTGTTAACAAACAGTGAGCCAGTGGTAGTGAATCTACTTAAAGATGCATACCAGGGCACAGAAACCAGTGCCAGGGTAAACAGAAAGCAGAGAACGGATTAGTTTGCAATAAACATGGAAGCAATTGCAACAGAAAACAATGAGTCCAACAAAGGCGATTTAGTTACAAACTTCCAATAAAAGCATCCCATTTAACAAAAATATGCTGCTTTTGGCAAACAGCAAAGACATACAAAACCGAAATGCATTTATGCACATATGGTTGAGAGGACAAAGACTTGGAACTGATAGGTTTGATGATGAGACAAAAACTGTGGTTCTTCAGGTTTCCATTTACATGTACCCAGTCAGGTTGGAGTGGAGGCTGCTTTGTGACACCGGGGTGAGACGGACACCCTCGAATTCTAAAATACGGTCAGGACCAGAGGAGATTTTCTACTTTTATAATTAAGACAAAATGGCAATGCACTCCTATGCAGTCACACAGGACACAAAGAGTCAACGTTGCCGAGCTCCATGGAATGTTTACGGAAGGACACAGAGCGGAGGAAGCCTCAGCCACGCGACTGTCCGAGTTGAATCAAAGTTTTCAAATGCGGATCTATAACTAGTTCATTGAACAGATGCAGCATCTCTTTTTAAAGAGCTGGTGGGTGGCCTTTAATGTTTTGAGATGGATTAAAAAGAACATAAATATGCTCACTGATGGGAATACCCAAGTTACTGACAAACTGCAAGAATTGTCCTGCAACGACAGAGATGGTAAAGTTTACCTAAATTTGGGGTATTCACTGAGTGAATAGACACCAGCTGGGCAAAGTGAAACCTGCAAAACCCAAACCAAACATCTCCTGCCCAATCTGAGATGATCAGGCTAGTGTCTGAATTTGACGATGGGTTGAAAATGGCCCATAGCTGGATGTGGTAGTCTAATGCCTAACAAGTAGCTGAAGAAAGGGAAGGGCAGAGAACCTCAGTGAGAAACGCAGACAGAGCTGCTCCCCAGGAGGAGTAAGCATCTCATGGAGCAAGATTATTGTGCAAAGGGAGGAAGCAAAGATCTTTCTGGAAGGGGAAATGGGTCACCTTTGAAATGCAGGCATGTGAGAGAAAGGCATTTTAGCGGCACAGGTACCATGGGAGGTGACCTTTTGCTGTCCATTTTCCTTCTTATGTAAGATAAAATGGCATCACTGCAGGGACAAACAGCTGTTGTACTGTGTGGCAATGTCACTTACATAGCCAGCACCCACTGCCCACAGCGGACACTTGGGATCTGAGCTCACGGTCGCTGGTGAATGGGCTGCGTTGAGGACACCAGTTTTCCACAATGCTCCTTAATAGGAGGTATCCCTCCTATGATGGATACTCTGAGTGTTCCCTTGGCAATGCTTTCCTTTGCTGGCTTGTGCCTCTAAGGTCAGCTGCAGAGCAGGGTGGGTGGTCAGACAGGGAAAACAAGAGAGTGAGCTGTCATGTTTCACCTCCTTTGTCCCCTTCCTGGGGCTGACAGGGTCATTGCCTGTCCTCAGCCCTGCAGTGTGGGGCCAGCCTTAAGCTTGTCCCTTGTAAGAGGATTTCAGGGGGGTCCTGGGAGGCTGCAGGGCTTAAACAGGAGAGTGTGGGGCATGGGGTGGGACTGGTGTGAATACACAGCTGTCAGGATTGTCTCTGAGCGAGGGTATTTTGGGGGTGATGGTATGGCCTCGATCTAGAGTTGTGCCTGGCGTGGGAGGACCTCTTGCTCCTACTGAGAGGTGGAAGAAGGTCTGTGCATGCAGGACATGACAGGGAAAGGCACGAAGGTAATTTGCAAAGGGTGGCCAAAGCATGAAAAGGGAGCTGTGTGGTGGAGCCAGGGTGACGTGTGCCTGAATAGCGGACGTCAACCATGTAACACAGTCAGGTCCTTCACGAGGTAACACAGGGAGCTCTTTTAAGCACACACATACATGCACGCACAGAAAGAACAATTTATGGTTGTGTCAGACGCACGTCTGGGCTTCTCATTAAAATTAATGAGGTAACGTCTCTGAGGCATTCTGAAATGGCTGCTGCCCAGAGAGTGCGGGAAAGACCTCTATCACTTTGAAATAGCTACTTAGCAAAATCAATTGCAATTTTTACTTTCCATGAGTGTTCATCAAACTCACCCCAAGAGTACTGGCTACTGTTTAAACTTACATGCAACTGACCTTTCTTCAGACACTTTTGCTACCATGACCAAGATTCAATGGCCAGACTCACACTGAAAATATATATAATGTGATCCGTCTAGGAGAGGTACTGGACTGTTCCTATTTCTTATTTATGGATTTATATGAAGGTGGGGCTTGATTGTTATTAATACTTTTTATCTTTTCTCTTGTCTACAGAAGCAAAGAAATGAAGGAAGAAATAACAGCAGAGTGGTGTGCAACTGCTCGTCCTGATGACTACCTGCACGTTGGAACTGAACCCATGAGATCTCAGTCTTCCTATTCATCTGTTGTCTGCAAATAGCTGTGAAACTCCCAGCCAAAATGGGTGATCAATACAAATCCATGTGACAAAATACTTTTCCCATTTTTACTTAAAAGATTCAGGTTTTTGTTGCAGTGCCTTATGTTAGAGTTGCAGAGCTGGTCACTCAGGTAGGAGATGCCAAGCGTGAGGAATGTTTCTGCCTGGTGCTTGAGAGACATTCGTGCTGCTCTCTGGTTACATGAGCATGTACTGTATTTTGGTATGACCTCTGCCGCCTTCAGCACACAGCGCTGGCTGATCTGGGAAGGAACTGGGCTGTGGGGAAGGAAGCTGCTCTGGGTCAACTGCCCTGAGTGCCACCGATGTCACTGGTGTGGCTGTCATAGCAGGAGCAGCGAGGAATGTCTGATAGGTGAGGCAGAGGGATGCTGTGCTGGGTAAATAGATGCTCTCCTCCCTGTCTGGGCAGCAGCAGGGTCCACTCTGACCTTCCCTGCTCGTCACTCACTGTGTGCTGTGTTTTTTCCTGCAGACAATATTTGTGGCAGTGTTGTGCACGCACACCTGGAGGGGGAATCAGTGGGAGCTGCACACTGGATGTCTAAAATGCTGTAAACTTGTCAACAGCTTTGGGAAATTGAGCCCTAAGTGCCTTCATTTTGGCACCCACAATTAGTGAGAAACTTCTGGCAACTTTGATCTCTCTCTTTTCTTATGGGGCAGCACCATTCCCTCTCCCACGCATGCTATGAAGAAACATGCATCGATTTTTTGAAGCTCTCTGACTTGAGGGTAAGACCATGAGGAAATTCAGTAATGATATTTACAGGGCTGCTTGTGGAAAACAGGCCTGCAGGCCACACACTGGGTAAGGAGGGCAAATAGCTGAGCTGAATAACCACACATACAGTTAAAGCAGTGGAAGCCCTATGGAAAAAGAGTATGTGTCCATGAAATTAAGTGCTGTACGGTGCCATGCACTCAAGGTTGCGAATATAGACTGTAGAGGTAACATGAAGTCTGTAGACCCCACCTTTTGATTGGTGCATGTTTCTTTACTGTAGCTGTTTGTATGCAAAACTCTAAGTAGACGCAGGGTAGACTTCCAGTGCTGGAAAGGCATTGCCTTTCCCACTAGCTGAACATCGTCCCAATGTCTCCTCCCTACCTCATGTGCTGCGTGATTTATTGTTACTTAACTCACAGAACAAATAAATGGCTTCATAATGAAAGTCCTTAGCCAAGATGCCCTGTTCTGTATTTAATAATTGGTCCTAACGCTCCTTGTGCCTGCTGATTGGCTTGTTGACTGTGTGCTGTTTTATTCCTTCTCTCTCAGTCTCTCTGTTTTACTGCATGAAAGAAACAGACGCTGAAGTCTGTACCGATTTTTCCGATCCATGTATCTCAGGAAACTGAAGATGCCAGTCTCTCTGTATATTTTCAAAGACAGCACAGAGCCTCTTCAACATGATATATCAGTAATTTCATTTAAGATGAAGAATTATCTTGCAATATATATCATCAATACATTTCAGTTTCATTTTGTATTAACTTTGATAAAATTAAACCGGACCTGCTTTCTGCAAGTGTCTTGGATAAAAATTAAACTGGATCTGCTTTCTGCAAGTGTCTTGGATATTTTCCATTCCTGTTGTAATTGTTACATCTATTTATTGTACATGAAAAAAGAGGCAAGGGAGAAATCTCTGCTACTCCCTGTAGTTTGAATGTCACTGAACCTTGTCCTGCTTCTGCAACCTTATGAGAAGTTTAATAGTGCCAGACACATGGGAGCCTACAATCATTTCATTAATAACTCATAAAAATGCAATAATGCTTGAAAAAAAGAAGCATTTCCTCATGTCCTAACCCAAGTCAGTACAAATAAAATTGCTAGATAATAGGAAATGATGAAGACCTAAAAGTGGTCCATCCTCCCAACCTAAGTCAGCCAGTTCTTGTTCTGGCTCTGGTCCTCACAGCGCCAGAGGGTTTATGTCCCTTTCTGTTGCCATTGCTTCTGTTCTTGTGTGAGCAGCTGGTCAAGTTCTCTGTATCCACCTGCCCTCTGGCAAACCTATTCTTCCTCCTTCACTAGCTGGTGCTTGTCTCAGTCTCTTCTTCAGGTGTCCTTCACTCTCTTCATCCAAAGATCTGTCTATCAAGTGATCTTGATGCGTACATTTGTGAATCTTGGGTTGTCTGTAGAGCAAATTCCTCCCTTTCTCCATCAAACCCATGTATTGGTTGCATGAATTTCTAGCTGACAGCTCTCGTCTTTCCTGAGCTGTGAAAGGTGGTATTTCATGGCAGCAGCCATGCTGTTGTGTCAGGTTTGAGGGTAATATTATCTCCATGGCAGCTCATGGTGTCATCCTAATTGTCACTGAACCTCTTTGGCTTTTCTCACTGCTGCTGTCTTCATCTCCTCTTCTCCATCCTTCAAGTAAATAGAACCCCCTTCACCCATTCTTCTTTGGCCCATCCTCTGGGCTCAGCAGTTCCCTGTCTGTCAGTTGTGACCAAAGGCAGGAGGTATCCATCCATAGCCTCTGACTGTCTCACAGCACACAGTGCCTGCCTGCTGCAGTGAGGCTGCATGTTGTGCAGATGACAGACTGCCCTCAGATCCCCTGCCCAGGCACTGGTGAACATGTGGGATCGCTCACCTACCTTGAATGTGGAGTTGCACTTCAAAAGCAATCTTCAAATAGGGAGTTACCATCATTGCTGTATGGCTCCTGTTCAAGCCTGGTGAGATGCTGAGCACAGCTACACCGACCACGCTCGTTCTCCAGCCCTGCTGCCTGCTTTGGGACTGGGCTTACTTGTTCTTCTCCCTTTCTCCCATCCTCAGAGATATCCCCTAGCACAGAGTGCTTGGTTGCCCTGGCTTATTCGGTCTGATGAAAGAACCAGCCCTGCTGTTTTCAGAGCCAGAGGAAGGGAGGAGGAAAGATGAGTGGACCGTTACTCGGGCGTTTTGCTTATGTGCAGCTGAGTTTAAGAGAAACCCTCAGGCCCTGTCTGCAGAGTGGCAGTCCTCTGCCTAGGCAGCAACCCAGGACCCATGCCTGATTACTTCCTATTTGAATAAGTGCTCTGGCGTAAGGGTGTGGATGCTGGCAAGACATCTGGGGAAGGATCTTGGATACATCAGCAACCCAGATTCCCAGGGAGAAAAAGCATGTGGACGTTGTGTGGCAGAGCTGCAGGCTACAAAGAGTGCTTGTGGCTTTGAGTCCAAGGCAAACAGACCCTAAAAAGCATTCTGGCTGGTGTGTCCACATTGCCAGGCCAGTCCTGCTGGCAGGGGAGCCAAAGAGGAGAAATCATGTCTTGGTTGTATTGTCACTGCCCTTGCCATGGTACACAGACACCTTGTGCCTTTGGAGGTAGAGGACTGCAGGCAGCATGAGGAATAAACACTGCTTGCCCCCAGGAGAGGACAATTTGCCTGTCAGCCAGCTCCTGCTAGTGTGCTCCCATAGCTCTAGTTCCCCAAGTGATCCACTCTCCAAACTCTGCTCATACTAGAGCTCAAACCCTGTCAGACTACCCACTGCCCCTCTCCTTGCTCCCCGGAGAAGGTGTAAGTGGGAGTGATGATGACATGCTGTGGCTGGAAATACTTGTCTGGCCGCACTGCAGCTCTGGTTCCTGATGGTGGGTGCTAGGGACCAGTGCATGCCACAGAGACCTATAGATCTGCTCAGCTGTTTCTGGGGTGACCTGCACAAGTGCACACGCAGTGGTCAGTAGAGATCACGAGACACCCTCTGGACTGAGACACCCTGCCAGAACAATGAAGCATACTAAGGTTAGTGACTTTCTCAAGCCAGCGGCTGGGAGATATCCAAGGAATGCACTGGGAATATGACTCTGCTGGGATGCTGCCAGCAACTTAGGATCACATGCCTACATGATGCTTAATATGCCATGCAATGCCTCTGGGCATCTGATGCCAAGCAAGGCCTTCAACCCAGGGGCTGCGTGCTGCACAGTGCAGAATTCAGAGTGGGGAGCTGGAGTGGGACAAGGGGCTGGAGCTAGCTGTCCTGGCCTCATCCTTTCCTCCACCTCCTCTCTCCAAGGTTTTCCTGCTGTGCCTTGCCTGTGGGCTACTCTGCGCACCTCTGCATACATGAAGCTGCGGGGTCAGCTCTGCCCTTTAAACATCACACAGGACTACTGGTGATTGTGCCCAGTGACCAGAGTTTCCTTGGCCTCAGAGTATTTCAAATGAGATATGGATCTCTCGGGGACAATGGAGCTAGAGCTAAGTCACAGTGGGCAGGTATTGGAAGAAATTTTTCTGCCTCACTGCCTGCTTTGGGGCTGAACTGACTTGTTCTGCTTCCTTTCCCCTGACCCTCAAGAGATATTTTGTCTACAGAGTGTCTAGGCTATTATCAGCTTTGTTAATTACATCTTACCTGAGTCTGACAGCACCCTCTTCCGTCCCTCCAGCAGCTCCTTTTATATCATCGAAAGGCGATGGGTGCATTACCAGGCAACAGTTTTGCTAAATCATGAGATTACTTCAACTTCAACGCACATTTCTAGTGCTTGAAGCTCCAGAAGAAAGTTTAATACTTTGAACCTGATGTGCCTGAATGCTTGATATCAGCATCAGAATGAAAAAAAATCTCCCCTTCCAAACGTATTTTTGAAATCTTGTGATTACTGCCCGGACTTACGTTTTTGAATGCCTGAGCAGGGCATGTTTGTGGGTGTTTGTGGGTGGCTAGAGCACAGATTCCCAGGAAAGAAGTCTCAATAGACAGAGGATAACCTTCTCCATTATGTGATTGTCCTGGAAAATGCTTGCAAACACAGGGTATCATTTAATACAGGGTAGGAGGAGCAGTTATTTCCTTTTGTTGGTCTGTGAATGACAGGTTGGTCTTCTGACAGCCTCAAGACATTCAGGAGTATGAAACTGTGCTCTCTAATAAATACAGAGGCAGGAGGTACCCAGAGAAATTCCTTTAGTGGAAGCTTTTGGTCTGGTTGCCGTAATTTATTTTTATAAGTAATGTCAAGACATTTAAACATAACATGAGCCAAAAAAGATGTTAGCTGTCTTGGATCAGGGACTACTGTTCCAGACTGGTTTTATGCAAGTTTCAGCACCACGGGGTCCAAACTCCTAAAGTTCCTTTCACAGCAATAATACAGATAAGAAACCCTGCCTAACAGGCTGAGAGTTTAATATCCAGGAAAGCTGGTGGCCATGGGAAAGACATCAGAGGTGAAAACATGGCTGCAGTGAAGAAGGATTAGAACAGCAAGTTTTGTAAGAACATTGGTGTGTGGTAGATGTCTTTCTAGATCTGTGGTAAGGAAAGTCTGCAAAGTAGAGGTTAACTGCAGAAAGAGTTAAATAAGCTTCGCCAGAGGCAACAGAGAAGGAGAAAACCGTGACAAAGTGTTGTTGTTAGCTTCGACAGTCAACATGTTATAAAAAGGGTGAAGTATTTATAAAATTCTGAATGACAGAAGTCCACAAGGTGTGTCATTTTAAAATAGACACAGGAGTGCAAACAGAGCCCTGCACAATGTTAACAGAGTTCACGGAAAGTAAATGGAGTAAAATCCCATTGCACAATAGAAGGGTTTCCAGAGCGATCAGTCCTGTCAGCCTGCCAACAGTGTGAGATTTGTGTATGCCACAGACAGAGAAGTTGTGTCCTATAGACATTTGTACTGCGGATGATGCTGCTGATGGGTAGCCAGCTCTAAAATAAGGTAAGGACTGGGCACAATTATTGGAACAAAGGAAAAAGGGCTTGACAAAACCCTTATTGTAGCAGACCACAGGCGAGTTTTCTCAGGTCCAGGGGGATTATTGCACTCAGTTGCAAAAGAACACCCATGCATTAGTACCTAGAAAAGCTCCACTGATGGTCCTGGCTGGATTATGGGGTGAAACAGAGTTTAGGCAAGAGGGAGAAATCAGAAAAACTCCAGAGACTTGGGAAATTATGGAAAGGCAGTTCTCCCAAAGGGCTTCAACAGAGCTGAGCCTTTGCTTAAATCGGAGATAATTGAAAGCAATAACATCATGGCACTGTATCCCCATGGTGCAGCTCCTGTGAAGCCAGCCCAGCAGGCAGATCCTCAGGCTGGGTACAGTTGTGTTCGCTTCAGTGATGCGAGTGCTTCTCTGCATGGGGTCACAATGAAGCTCTGGGAGGGACATGCCAGCTCACAGATCCCATCTGTCCAAACCCGGGTACCTCCTATTGCTAAAATTATAATCTGGCTGCTGTTGTAGAAGCCCTGTGAATAAGCAAGTATTTGGTTATCTCCTTCAGGCTGTTCGCTCCTTGCATTTGGCAGGACCTTGTGCATATTACTGTCGTCATTTTGGATGCGCACTTTCTCCCTTTTGGCAAGTTTTGCTGTGAACTCAAGAGGAAAGCAGGAAAGCCATTCTCAGATTCTGCTTAAAACAATTTTTGAAGGCCAGGAAAAGCTGCTAGAGGGAAAATCTGTCAGAATGTTGATTTTAAGAAAATCAGTTGATGTCAAAATTCAATGCAAGAGGCCAGATGCTTTGATGTTGGAAAACCAGTTCTTGGTCTGTAAGTGGATGAAACTACAGGAATACAAAGCATTATTATTAAACCATGCACTGAATTTATTCAGAAGCATAAAACAATGAATTACAAAGGGGGAAGCCTCAAACCTTCCTTGCAATAGCACACCACTGCATCACTTTTGAGTGTGCTGGGAAGGCTGATGACCTTCCCAGCCAGAGGAAGGCTGATGGAGTTCACATGAGTGTTCCTGAGCTCTCAGGCTATTTATCCAAAGTGCTGAATTTACAAGCCGCTTTCCAATGAAAAGAATAGGACCTGTGTGAGGCTCCTTAGGTAAGAAAACTAACAAAACAAAGAGGAAAGAAAAAGAAGAAAGACACCAACCCTCAGACTTCTTCATCACATTCTGCCTTAGGACATGTTCTGTGGTCTTTAAAAGGATGTGGTAAACCTCTGTGCACCTCTGGGAGGTATCTCAGCATTCCTTGCATCTGCTGAGACTCCACCAAAGGTGAAATAGTGCCAGGAGCCTCCTTGACCACCTTCTATCCCCTCCATCTACCCTGCTCTTCTGCTCAATGGCTCCCCTCTGGAAGCAGAACAGGGAGCATATGCCCAGATCCTCATTCCAAATCCAGGGAAATCCATGCATGAGTGCCATTCTCAGGTTTGTGAATTGACGGGGTCCCATTTGTTCCATTGACACCTGACAGCTCCCCAGGAGCCTTTCCAGGAGGTTCCTGACAGGGCCCAGAGGACCTGTCACCAGGAAGCACTTCCCAGCCTATGCCAGAGGTATATGGAGTTCTTTCCTGCTTGCACTGTGGTGTTCACAGTCCAATTTACAAGCCCTTCTGAGCTATTAGTAGTACAGTCAATAAGCTGGGAAACATTACAGAAGCTGCCCCATGCATCTGTGATTTACGTTCCTTGCTAAATATAAAGCTCCCAAGGCTCGGCACATCAATATTTTGGAATGGAGCACATGGAAATATTTGATGGACTGGGGAGAACAGATCTCTGTGGTCAGTCACTCACACTTGCCCTTTTGTGAGCAATCTGTCTTTCCCTGCAGCAGACAGTGGAATTTGGGCACAACAGCTGGAGTTTCAGTATCTCTGCATGCTTTATTTGTGAAGGAACCTGGGTCTGAGCCACCCAGGCACTGACCCTCCACAGATGCAACTGTAGCATCAGTGTTGCAAGAGCCTCTCTGAGCTCCGAGGGGCTGTGGAGCACATACGTGCCTCCCACCCTGGACTGCATGTTCCGCACCATAACTTTGATGGCATCTCTGCAGAGTGAATTGGGAAATAGGTTGTGCTACAGGGACTTCACATCTCCTGGCTGTGCACTGTGACAGTGCCTGCTTAGCTGGCAGACTGGAGTTCCTAGTGTGGCTCTTTGGGCTGCATCACTGTAAGAGTAGCAACAATCACCACTCAAGCCCAATAATTCCCAGTCTTCTTATAATGGCATAAATTTGGGACATGGAATGGTGAGATGTACCAGTTCAGAGAAAGGAAGAATGGCCAGTGAATAACTGCCAGTAAGCAGATTCCCTGGATTGCGCAGGGCAAGGAGAGCATCCAACATGTACATACTGTTTTGTGCACTGTAGGGTTATATCCACAGCTGCTGGTAATCATTTTAGCTCTGCTGCAGTCAAGGGATTTTTTTCAGCTGAGAATCTGGTCTTGGGTGCAGCTATGCCAATCTGCATCACCCTGAATATGCACCTAACAAGCAATGTTTCAGATCTATCACAGAGGTATCCAATAGTTTGGACAAATCTCTCAATGCAGTGCTTGCTTTATCAGCCCATGGTATGTTGTTTTCGTCAGAGGAGGAATGTAGCAGAGGAAAGGCATGTGGCATTTTTAGTGTATCAGGTCTACCTGTGTGGCAGATGTCCTCTGACCTGTCAGACAGTCAGGCTGAGCCACAGTTTAGGAACCTTAGTGGAACAAAGTAGAGTGCACTGTGGAAAACACACAAACCCTCTCAAAATTAGGAAACAAAATCAAAACAGAGACTCTTTTTACAAATTCTTTCACGGTTCCCTTTTGTGCATTCTTTAGCATCTAACGTTTCTTTTGGAGTGGGACAGAGAGGTGGATTGGCTGCTTGCCTGCTTTCTGGGGTGGAGAGCTTTGCATAAAAGGAAGGAGAAAGAGAACATCAAAACCAGACCGAGGGGAAAACAAAGTCACCTCTTTGCAGAGTGAGCTTACAGTTTTGTGCAGGTTTGGGATATAATGCTTATTTTCCAGCTATTACTATTCTGAATTTGTCTTGATGACTAGCCTAGTGGAGTGGCCGTGACAGAGTAAGAATGTGTATGCTTGCTCTCATAGAAGGAGGATTGAATTTTAACATGAAGTGGGAAATAAAAGGTGTGTATAGATAGTCCTTTTGTGCGCAAACCACTGGGTACTGGTTTCCTTGCATGCTTCTCCATGACACCATGGATGAATCACTGCTTCCCAACACACAGGTTCAAGCTAGCAATGCAAACCTATTGTTCTAGCTGATCGAATTTCCCTCATATATTTGATTCTGCAGCATACCAGAGTGTCTCTGAGATAAGGGCTGGTTCAGCAACCAACCCAGCAGGGGAAAGTCAGATTGCAGCATGGAATGCTGGCCCTGGGAAGGGGGGGCCTCACCAGAGTGCTGGAGCATAATAGTGTCTTTCTGGTCATCAAGCCTACTATTCAACAGCTAGGCAACTGTTGCCTCCTCCAACAGGAACACATGTACTCTGTGCACCACCAGACATAGGACATCGTAGGACTATGGGACACCTTCTAACATCCTGAAAATAGTCCTTCAGAAAAGGAGCTGTAACTAATGTAAAAAAGGACCAAAACCCACAAGCACAAAGTACAAGAAAGCAACACTTGTGTAAGCTATGGCTCACTCTGTATTCTTTTGCACTAGCAAGGGGCTTAAGTAAAACTCCAGTAATGCTCAGCCTTTCTCCTGAAGAGTTGTACCAAACCCCTGCAGCAAGCCTTTACTGGAAGAGCTCATAGAGCCACCTGTTTGTGGAGTAGGAAGCGCAAGGCCAGACAATCAATTAGCAGAGCTCTAAACTTCCATATAAAATGCCCAGCTTTTTCCTACCGTGCCTACAGCCTGCATTTTGGCCTGGGTGTTTGTTCTACAGTTTGATGAATCCTCCAATTCCCCTTTCCCAGGCAGCAATTTGCCAGCCAAAGCAGGTACAACTTTGTCTCAAAAACGCCAAACAAAATCATACTACAGGCAATGTCTAACTGCTGTGTTTATATGGCCATCTGTGCTTCTAGTCACTATCACCAGACAAAAAGATGTCCTCTTCAAAGCCATCATGACTTGACATTGCTTGCCAGATCATGAGAAACAGCCAGGCAGTTACACTCTTATCCCCTCAATAAAAATTGCGGCAGGAGGAGGCCCCTTCTGAAGTTGAGAACTGCAGAGCGTGCAGGTATGTCATAGAGAGACTCATAAGTTTTTAAAGTCAGAAGGGGATCATTTAGTTTTAACTCACACATACTACAAGCTACTGAGAAACCTTGAATTTGCACTTGCTAGGATTACAGAGAGGCTTTTAGAAAACAGCCTTGATTGAAAGATTTTACATGGCAGAGAATTCATCACCACCCTCAGCGCCTTGCCCCAGTAGTTAGTTGACTGCTGCTTCGCTTCTAGTTTGCCTCCTCCTTTGCCAGATATAAGATCTTGCTTTGACTTCACAGGCTTTTCAGTCTAGTCAATAATTGTCAAATTTCTTTTCCCCTAATGATGTTGATCAAAACATCCCTTTCTTTTTTGCGGAGCTCACCGTAAGCGTCAAGTCAATGTTGAACTGAGGCGTGGGATCCCTCTAGCCTAACTAGGTGCCTAAAATAACACCTCTGGTCTAAGCCAGTTTTCTGGACTCCCTCTAAGCTTTGGAGAAGTATAGGCTTTTTTAGAGGCCAATTTGTCATGCCTAACACATATGTCAAACCTCTCCAAGGATGGATGAAACTTTATTATTAATGGAGTTATGTCTTCTTCCAGGCCATCAATAAAAATGTTAAATAGCAGAGTGTCTAGAGCTGATGTCTGGGGAAATTCTGCAGGAAATAGGTGAGAAACAGCTCCCCGTTTAGAATGAGATTTGAAACCCTACCTATTAGTTGAGTCTTAATCATTTAAGGGTGCCTTGTACTACATATTTCCTTAATAAAAATATTGTGTGATACCAAGCCAAATGTGTCACAGAAGCTTAGGTAAATCACATCAACTCTTCCTTCTACTGATTGAGTCTGTAAATCTCCTAAATCTGAGATTACAGTCTAACCCGACACAGAACCCCTTCATGGCCCTGTGGGTGAGCAACAGGGAAGGTGGTCCTTCCAGGAAGTTGTCTTCTGAGGCCTGAATATGCCACCTCTACCTTTTGAATATAGACTAATGGTGTTCAAAATCTCTGCGCAAAGCATATCCCTGTGTACTTGCATTGATTATATATCCCTGAAAAGATAAACTGTGGCCTTGAGTCAATCACACGCTTCTGATTACAGAAGATAGTATTTTTAAGGAACTGGAACATCTTGGGCTTCTTAGGGCCAGAGGTTGTTCAGCTGCAGGATCTTCTTCTGAGAGGCCACAAAAGCCTCCTGAGACACAGGACCCAGAAGTCCAGTGAGTGTCCAGCCAGGGAAAACTCAACCAGGGATACTCACTGTTACAAACTTCTTTCTCCTCTCCAATGTATAGTATATTTGGGTTCTTCTTTGCTTATCTTATTTCTCCCATGAGTCAGTCTGGGCTTTTTTTTTTTTTGTGATTTTCCAGTGGTTTGGACCTTGAATGCACTATTCTGAAAACAATTTATAGTTTGGAGGCAGCTGGGTCCTGCAGTTCATGTACCACCAACTCACAGTGTCATGTCTTCTTAGCCTTGCCTTAAGCCTAGGCAAGATTGTGCTGTTAGGTTGGAGAATAATGTCCAGACAAGCATCTGGCCTTGATCTGAAGAGTTCAAGAGAGAGAGAATCCAGCACCTGCACTGCCTGATAGCTAAGCACCCGCACCGTAATCCAATTTATCTGGCTTCAGCTTTCTGTCGTAGATCCTTGATCTTCCTTTCCTTCTGGCTTACAGAGGCCTCATGTCTTTAAATCTTCTCTCACTCTGGCTTTAGATAGCCAAAACAAATAGACCTCTGTAAGAAAGATGCTGGTAAATTGGCAAGAGTCCAGCAGAGGACCACTAAAATAGCTGGCAGCTGGGACATATATGGTGTGTGAGGAGAGACTGGGGAAACTGAGATTGCTCAGCCTGGAGAAGCAAAGGCTAAGGGGGAGCTGCTTGCTGTTTTCCACTGTCTAACGGGTAGAGGAGGCAGGCTTCTCATGGATGGTCACTGTGGAAGAATGAGAAGCAATATCTGCAAGTTGCTGCAAGGTCATTTTCAGACGGGACATGAAGTCTCCACGGTGGAGAGTTGTAAGCTCTGGAGATTGCCAGAGATTTTCAAGACATGGGCAGACAAGGCCTTGATCAACCTGCTAGCTTTGAAGTTGTTCTTCCTTTGAGTGGTCTGAAGCAGTCCCTTGCAGCCTAGGGTGGTTTTTTTTCCTAAGTAACACTCTATAAGAAAAATTTCTACATCCACAGAGACTCCTACATAGCTCTGTTGTGAGCACCCTCCCTCAAAGTTCAGGCATCCTCTAAAAACTGCAGCATAACTGACTGCAGCATTCTGGCATTTTTTTCAACAGTGCCATGGAAAGGTCGCCTTCTTCTATGAGCCTTTTTATATCTCAAGGGACTGTATTACCTCTAAAAGAGCCCTTGACTTGGTAAGTTCCATTGTCCTCTTCTTCCCCTTAATCTTTTTCGGAATCATCCCTTCCCAGAATGTTGTCCCTGGGCTGTATGAATGGCTTGTGTTGCCTGTTCCTAGATGCATATATTGGCATTTGCTTCATTAAACACGTTTGAAGGGCCTAATTTATCAAGTGATACAGTCAGACAGTGTGATTGCCATGCCTTTGACACTGTTTACCCATCTGTCAATCTTTGTGTCATCAACAAATGATTACTGGTGGTAATTTCAAGCTTCCAGCTCATTGATGAAAATGTTGACTAGCACAGAGCCTACTACCACTCTCACCAGCAACACCTTGTCCTTCATCAAGAGCTCTCTGCTGACAGCTGCTTTAAATCTGTCAGTCACTTTGTTCTTCGTGCCATTTCACCTGCACTTTCCTGATGTTTGGTTATGCTAATCTGCAATCACACTGTTATGTGGTGCTAAGGGAGACACTTCATCAAGGACTATCACGTAGCACTTGACTAGTGACTGTACTGGCCATTCCTGTAAACTCATCAAAAGAGCACTATTATATTTATTCAATGAGACATACTTTCCATAATGCCATGTTATGGGAATTAATTGCACTTTTTTTGTCCTTTTATTCTTTATCACTTGAGTCCCATGTCAGTTTTTCCATTTTGCTTGGACTGGCGTTCGGGCAAGTGATCTACGGTTACCTTGCTCATCCAGCTTGCCCTGTTTGAACTGCCATGATGCTAATCTTCCTTCTGTTTTCTGGAATCTCCCATTTCAAAAGATACTTTCAAAATTAATCCCAACAGGCCTCAGCTAACAATACTATGATTCCTGAATGCAGATTATTTGGGCCTGCTGGTTCAGAAATTTGTTGTCCTTAATAGATGTTTAACTTCCAAAGATGTTTAACACCCAAGCAGGTATATTTACTGAATCACTTCTGCCTCTTCATGTTATCATTCCTGCTTTTACTATCTTCATCCAGTAATGAGCCTGAGTGATTTCTGCAGTTTCCTTTGTTTTGAACATCCTTTTGAAAAAGTCTGTCTAGTTGCCTCGGGTTCTACTGGCCACGTATTCTCCCCTAGATATTCTTACCATTTAAAACCTTCAGTTTTAAAACTCTAAAGTTTTAAAAATCTAGTATTTTCCCATCTGTTCACTGAAAATTCCTCTTTTTATTCCTTATTACTACTCTCAACTTCACCACAAAGCTTTTGTCTGATGTTGTGCTAGTTCTTTTTTGTAGACTTGCAGCTATTGGCCACCTAATACAATTTTCCTGGACATTCCTCATTTCATTCACATTTTTTCTGGTCTTGGTTTTTCTTCACAATCAGGTTAATTTCTGATTTTTAGTTTGAGAAACTAGCTCTTTTGAAGTTCTGGTGCACATTTAACTGTTAGGGACAGCCCTCTATTTGCCCATATTGAATATAATCAGGTCATCCTCACTGTTCCCTTGACAACTGTCAACTCTCAGCCCAGTAATTAATTAATCTTTGTCAGAACAAAGTCCAGAAGAGTTACCACATGATGGCTCCTTGTGTTAGAAAATAGCCTATAGTTTTCCCTAAATCAGGATGCTTTTTCAGTGTGTGTCTGGAGCTTCCAGCATACGGAAGTCCCCTGCAACACTGTCTTTCTTTCCATGCATTTCTCATGGAGGCTATGGAGTAATTCCTATTCAATGGTCTGATTTTATGGCATGATTCACACGGTCCATTTTCACCGACTCTATCTTTCCTAAGCAGGTTATAACCAGTTATTTTAACATTCCAATCATGCAAATTGAAACCAGCAGATTTGAGTAATGCTGATTATATCATATTTCTTCTCACTAATGAGAATTTCCAATTCCTCTTTCCTGCTACCCAGATGCCTAATGGCTATATAAAAGCAAATGGAAAACGTCTTCTCTTCACATTCTTTGTCACACGATTAAATCATTTTGCAACTGCCAAGCTTGTTTGTAGTTCCTTAACCCACAGTTCTTGCGTTGTGTAATGCCTTGATTGCTGCTAGACTCAGGCTAGGGAGATTAGTTCTCCCTTCTCACCAGCAATACTCTTGTCATCCTGTTTATACAGGGGATGTGACCTAGTGCCCTGCAAAACCCAGACCTTCAATGTCACCTCCCTCAGCTAAACAGTAGTTAGCTCATCCTAGCGTTCTGTCACTGACAGGGCTAAAGGGATTGTTGGTAGATTGTTTGAACCTTGCTCTTCCTTGGATCCTTTCCAAGGGTCCCTCAAATCTTCTGCCATTTGCGCTGCTCCACGTGATGTTGAATCAGGAATTTCCCCATTTATAGTCACCAATGAGACTTGCTAGAAAAAGCACAATCCAGTACCTATTGTGCAGTTATCCCTGATATTTTCTCCAGGGATATGACTTCCCACCCCATTTTCTTCATGCCAATGTCCTCATCCATTTTGCAATTTGATTTCCTTGATGAGTTCAAGAATCCTTCTTAGTTTATTTCACAGAGTTACCATCAGCAGGTCCCTAAATGAGTTCCTGACTATTATTTTTTTCTGTTTAAAATTCTTTCTTTAACCAGCCTCAGGTTTGTGGAACTTGTCCTAGGTATCCACACACAGTACTTCATGCCATCCACATGTAGTACTTGAGTTTGGCTTTAATTTGCATAAACTTAGCAAGTGCAGTCAAACCATGATTATCTGGATGTAAGCAACCGGTAATCTGGTCACTGATCTGTTCTTCTTCTCTGTCAAGGTCAGGTCATATATGACACTACTGCGCAAAGGGTGCAATTCTTTCTGGATTGAGAGACTGTCACTTGTAGTTCGGAACAGGGCACGCATAGCTGTATATTAAGACTAGCACCCTATGTCACCCTGATTGAAGTATCTTGAAGTGTACTGGGATCATGGGTTACTGTTATGCAAACCTCACACCTCAGAAGGAACTTTAGGAAAGTTCATTTCCAGGTCAGTGGCTCCCACTGCCTTAGGTAGATGGGATTTCCAGAGTGCGGTAGAGCTAGAGTGTGCCAAAGAAGTTCTGTCTGGTCCGGCTGGAGTGTTGGTTTAAAATCAGAGTTGTTTCCTGAACCATTTCTTAAAAACTGTATCATCATACTCTTCACCGGGCTGCTGCCTCTCCTGCGAGCTGTAGTGTCCACGCCCAGTTTGACCTAACGGTGACCCCTTCTCTCTACCTACCCAGCACCAGACATGGGACTCCATCCGCAGAAGGGGCTGAGTACCTGCTGGATCGCTTCACTCCCAGCCACAGGAGTTGGCTTCTTGTCTCTGCCTCCCTTCATTCTCTGACCCAGACGCAGATGTCCCCAAGGTAGGGAGAAAATCCTTTCCCTCAGCCCCACTCCATCCTTGGAGTAAACCATTAGATGGTTTGGGGCAGCTGCTGCATGTCTCGAGGACCCAGAGGGAGATAGTTCAGAGCTTTCTTTGAAGTCTCAGCACAAGAGACCATATACTTGTCTTCTCTAGGTCAGCTTTGCTATCCATAGTGGAGCAAAGACAGTGATGCTCATGCTCGTTACATTTCTGCATCTTCTCCTTGCAGAATCTAATCCCTCCATGTGATGGGAATGTAGTAAATCACAGAATCATGGAATGACATAATCACAGAATGGTCGGGGTTGGAAGGGACCTCTGGAGATCATCTAGTCCAACACACACACACACATGCCCAGCTAAAGCAGGTTTGCCTAAAGGAGGTTGCACAGGTTCATGTCCAGGTGGACTCCACAGCCTCTCTGGCCAGCCTGTTCCAGTGCTCTGTCACCCTGAGGTCCAGGGTTGCCACTCTACTTATCGCCCTGCTTCCTCCACACAGGATCCAGAGCTCCCCCATCTCATGGTCACTGAGCCAAGGCTGCCCCAAACATTCACATCCCCAACCCGTCCTTTGCTCGTGAGTGCAAGGTCTAGGAGCACACTGTGCCTTAATGGCTCCTCCACTTCCTGTGTCAAAAAGTTATCATCAGTGCTCTGCAGGAACGTCCTGGCCGGTGTGAGCCCAGCTGTGCTGCCTTTCCA
>JAVJGI010000035.1:13092706-13138528 GCA_035590275.1 Ibycter americanus
TCTTTCCTAAAAAGTGTGTGGCCGTCCATGACAGCATGCCAGTCATGCGAGCTGTCCCGCCGTGTCTCTGTAACTGCGATGAGATCACGGCCCTGCGGCCGCGCACGGATCTCTAATTCTTCCTGTCAGTTCCCCACGCTGCACGCGTCGGTGTACCGGCATTTCAGACCACACTAAAAACGGGTCACTGAAACAGCTAAGGAAGATCTTGGGGCAGAATCTCAGCTCATGCATTTAAATGACTGTGATATGAAGGGCCCATTCACGCAGTTTGAGAAGCTGGCCTCTCGGGTGGTGGCACAGGTGGTGTGAGGTACCACCTCACAGCATAAGGTAACTTCCTCTGTCCCATTCTGGCTCTCCAGTACAGAATGCAACACAACAGTAACGCCCTCACATCAGGATGTCCCTCCTGGAGATTTTCTTTCACTGACCTGCTGAATTAGTGGCATTTGAGGACGTGATCTGAAAATCTGATTTGAAAAAAACAGATTTAAAGCTGACTTTGCATCAGCTGGGCATTTGTTAGTGAATCTAGAGGCCATGTAAGACTGGGCTAACCTCAGGTGTGAGGTAAGACTATGGAAATGTAATTGCACTTCCAAGACTTGAATAGGTCTTTGAGGCTATTGTCTTCAAGCTGCAACATATGTGCACAGTGACCCTAGAAGGACCTGGATCCTGGCTGTTGATAAATGGCATTATTTTAATTATTTATTTATTTTCTGCCTGTTGCAACATTGGCCAAGGAAACCTGCCCTACCAGTTTTGCCATTCCAATTCTGCCATTCATTTCTGGCTTCCAGCCACACTATAAAGTCAACAGTAGTCAATGAAACAATAATGGGAGAGGAGGACCAGGATTAGAGACACAGCAGATCTCTCACCCATAGACATGTGACTCCAAGACTAAGTGTTGGCTTATAATTATTATTAACAAAAGGAACCTGGGAAGGAAATGTGATCTTCCCCTTGTGCGGTGTGCGTGGTCTGCTCTTGAATATGCTTCCTGGAAAAAAGAAATAACCTTCTGCACAGTGAAGAAAGGCAGGGTCTCTCTGCTGAACCTGTGGTTTTCATTTGCCTGGTTTCTGGATGACTGCATTACATTATGGAAAGTTTTTTTGCAGCTTCTAAGTCCTTTTGTGAAGATCAGAAATGTAAGCTGGGTGAAGAAAAATAAATCAAAGTTGTTGCCATTACCCCTTCCCCAACCTCACAGTTTGCTCTAGCAAGGATGTGATTTATGAGAAATTCCCTGGCTTTATTGTGGAAAGTATCAAATGGAAGACTATATCCATTTTCTTCAGCATGGCTTAAGATGGTATGGCTGGAAGTTGGCTGAGCTGAAATCCCAGGGTATAGACTGCCAGAACTCAAGTGGCCTAAAAATACACACAGTGATTTCCTGATGTCCTCCACACCCACCAGTACAGCGCTAATATGCTGGTCATGGCACAAGATGTTGCATACATCAGTCTGCTAGGAAAAAAGACACATTAGGGTTATTTTTTTAATGTAAGATCTGCTTCATCGCCGTCTGAGTACTCCAAATGATCTGTAACAGGAGAGGTTTTGCCACAGTCCTGAGAAACCACCTCTTTCTCAGGTACCACTACAACATTTGACCAGATGACTCATTCCTGTATACTTGAATGTCTGGGGTGAGGCTTTTTTGCAAAGAATCTTTTCTTCTCTCATCAAAACCCTTCAGGGCAAGGATTAACTTTTGTTCTGCTGTGTTTGTACAGCACCATACACAATCTTGCATGGTCCTATATGGCACAACCCTTCACAGTCCTCTAAAGGGCTGCTGCTGCTGGTCACAGATGACTGTGAATCTTGAGTTTCCTTAGATGTTCCTGACAGAACTGCTAACTTCTTACAGATCTGAGGCCAGAAATGGATGCCCTGAAAGGTATGCACCACAATCAAACACCTCATTCTGGGTAGTAGCTTTTGGCCCTAAGAGGTGTAAATCTGCACGGGCACATGGTTCTTTGGTGGGGCCTAAGCAGTTTTTGGCAGCTGATGCCTGCACCCAGGAGGTTTAGCCTTCCATATTCCTCGTGGATGAGGAAGTCTTGATGGAGAGCACATGGGGGACACCTCCTGTTTGCCACAAAGACCACTTTCTCCAACGTACCCTTCATGGGATTCTTACCATGGACCAAAGTTTTCAGGAGCAGGACATTAAGTAGAGGAAAACGTGATCTAGGAGTGCATGAAAAACTGAAGAGGTGCCCATCTTAAATGATGTCTTGGGCTATACTGTTTGGTGGGATGGTAGCTATTGGGCATGTGAAAGTCTCTTTCAAAGGTAAATCTTCCTGAGAGAAACACAGAGTAATTGTAAATATTACCAGCATAGACATGAGCATGGAAATATATATAAAGATGGGACTGAAGGTGGTGTATAGGTGGGAGAAAGGCAGAAGATACCAGATGAAGGGGTTAGCAGGCTTTCGGTAACATGCTCCGTTTAGTGGAAACGAGAAGGAAAAGTCTTCTGCTTTTCCTCTTAGCATAGTGTCCCCACAGCCTACATTTGTCATCTAGGACTTTAACAGCAGAGAAAAAATTTGCATTGCTGTAAAAATAAACTGGCTTTTTTGTTATTGACTATTTTTATCAAATGTTTAAAATGAAGCATTGCAAAAAAATGAAAATCATACCCATTCTTTTGCCAATTTCAATACAGATAGAGATGGGCTGAACTATTTTTAACAAAAATAAATACCCCTCTTTGAGGTCTTCCTCTGAATTTCATACCAGGACCCTTTGTGTTCCCTGGCGTGAGTGTTTGATCCAAAAATACACAAAGATCTGCCAAACCACTAACTACAACCGAGACAAAGTTGAGTAAAAATGGAGCCAAAAAACGTTGTGTGTGTGGCTTTTCTTGAGAGGTTAGATCACTTTTATGTTTTTGAAATACATAAATATATAAAAATATATATATACATAAAAATGTCTTAATGTTGCTTATCAGGGGAAACTGCACAGGTGAAAAGAAGGATATAGAGGAGACCAATAAAAAAGGCACAAGATAGAAATTAGAAGATGGAGAATGTGGCAGGGAAGTTAAACTCAGCTGTTCCATCTTCAAACTGAGAAAAAGTGACTGTTTTGTGATTCTTGGTGGAATTATCCTGTAAAACCCCATGACACAGTATGTGAGCAAACCACAAATTTGGAGAATTACTAAAAGGAGCTGACAGTTCTCGTGCTGATGTGAACTGTAAGACTTGAGATGGGAAGTACTGGAAAATTATGCATTGGGAGGGTGTATAAACTGTATAGCATCTAACATAGCTGTTCCTAAACCAAAGTCTTGACCCCAAGGCGATTTGCTAGGGTGCATCCACTTGGCAAAAACTCAATTGCAGATGTAAGGCTTTCAAGCAGAAATGGGGCTGCAAGCTGAGAAGAGAGGCTGACACTTGAGAATGGGTACCCCTAATGCTGGAAGTAGGAAGGTATTGCTCAGCCGCTGAGGCTGCTGCGTTTTGTTCTGTCCCCAGCTGGAAAAAAAGAAGACTGACCAAGGAGTACCATAACTCTGAGGAATTATGACTGCTATATACTACCTATACATTTAACTTCTTGGTGGAGTCCCAAAAGGAGAATCACAGAACTTTAATAGAGAGTGGGCTATGGGCAGAGATGGGGTGTTACGTTGAGCGACAGGAAAGCCGACTTGTGAAAGATGTAGCCATGTGGATTTACAACATCTGAGGACGTAAGCCCAGTATCCAGGATAAAATACCTTTTAAATTGCATACATGTCTTTTGGTGTGCACATATTTGACTTTTAATTATCTGGCATGGAATAAGTGAAAGCAATCTTTCTTCTTTGTGGAACACTAGAAAGTCCTGAAAGGCACTAGAAGAGGTTACTTTCTGCCAGATGAGATTTTGAGGGTGTGGTACTTTTATTTCATTCTTTTACCTAAATGTGACTTTTGACTTAAATTGAGAGTTTTGTGCTATGGTCCCTCTCTGTGACCCAAATACTACTTTGTGTCACAGTTTGGACCTGACATTCCATGGACTGTATTCTCCAGAACAACTTCAGCGGTGCCTAGTCCTCATTCAGCCAGCAAAGAACTAGAGGAAGACTCCTTCACACTAAAGTAACACAAAGGATGTTTTACTGCTCATAGAGAGGAGAGCTTTTAAGCACAAAAGCTTTGTGTTAGGTACCTAGCTTGCATAGTCTTTCACTGGGCTTTGAGGTCCTGTATTCTGTCTGCATTTGAAAATGTGTCCTGACTCAAACATATTCAGCTAGAGCATTTCAAACAGAAGAAAAAAAATCAAGACGAGGAGGCAGGCTTATTTTCTCGTACAGTATGAACGCCAGCTTTATCTGGATGAAACAAGCCAGAGATTAAATTTAGTCCCTCAAAAGGATGGTGAATATCAAACATTTCTGCAAGGTTTCGATAAGGCTCATTTGTTTGGATCTTATCTGTTCTGCATGTAAAAATAATTTTCTCTCCACAAACAGAAATGTTCCCAAAGCCAATCCCTCTTTACCAAACCGAAGTGTTAGACCTAGAGACAGCAGACCTTCCCCAGCGTCTCTCCTCCACAAGGCTTCCCTATCAGTCCCGAAATCTGAGCTCTCCCAAGCTTCCTGTTTTCCACAGTTGCATTCTCACTTTCATGGTATTTTTTGAAGTATACCTCACCACAGCTTATGTAGTTTCTATTTGGGAAAATACTATTTTCCTATTCTGCTGCTGGATCCCCAGAAATGCTCTGCAAAGACACCTTAGCCTGCACAGACAACTCCCCTGGGAAGCCTACCATGGTCAGCCAGTCCTCCAAATACAGCTATCAAGGCAAGTGACTCAGTCTTCAAAGCCTGGGAAGTGTTTGATATTCCAGGAGAAAGTGATTTTTAATTGCTCCACAATTCCCTTATCTAACTATGGAAAAAGACATAGTACAGGGGGAAGGAAAAAATGTTCCTTGTCTGTCTCATGCCCCTGCTTGCAAGTAGCTTAATTCTGAAAGCCAACCTCACTGCTATGTTGCCGTTGTAGTGGGCAACATCTACACCTATTTTCACAAGTTTTCCCCATACATAAAAAAAAAAAATAACAAAAAGCAAAAAACCTTTATTGAAAAATGGCTTTTTAAGCTGAGTGAAATACTGTTTGCAGAAAAAGTCTGCTTTGGTAAGTAATGTTTGGGGTTTCTTCTGCTTTTCAAATGCTGCCTTTTCAGAACAATGGGACCTAATGGAACACTGGTGGGTGGCAGGTCCACGGATGCACTGACAAACAGTGGCACTTACCAAGCACTGACACCTTTGCCTACAAATAGATGCTTTATGATGGGGCCCTTGCCAGCAGATGATGGCAGGAATGGTACGTTCCTGCATTTGTTTTACAAGGGCCAGATCCCTCTGGCCTAGCCTTTGCATAGTGAAAAAATGACCTTTCCTCTAAGCTGGGCTCCCAAATCCTCCATGGAAAAAAAGACACTTTCTGGTGGCAGCATCTCCTGCTCCAAGCTCTGGTCAACAGGTGGTGGAGACGTGGTGGAGCTTCTGAAAAAAACGAGGACAATGAAGGACATAGGAGTGCTACCAGGTAAAGCCCAGTCAGTAGGGATGTGGGGTGCTCCTGGATAAGCCCTGGTCAAAGGCGATGACTCCAGGTTGTGGTTTCCACCTCTGGCTGGTGAGGCTGCTGTGTCTGTGATGAGGTGTTTGCATCTCTCTCCTTTCCTGGGTCCCTGCCTTTTTGTCTGGCTCTTCCTCCCTTTGTTTGCTCACCTGTGAGATATATTGTCTCAAGGCCAGACTGCCGGCTTCCTAGAGCAGGCAGCACTGCCTGGGTTGTGTGTTGGTATAATGATGTGTTAATCCTTGTTTGGGGTAGCTGCACACGAATGCTGGGCTGATAGTCGTCTCCTTCCATCACCAAATACAATGGCTGGCACCCTGACAACAGGCTAATAGGTGTGCGGAGTTTTGTAATAAGCAAACAAAAAATTGCAGGGGTGAGCAAGGACAAGGCAGGTGGTGCCCTGGGCGAGCAGCAATGACCTCGGGGAAAAAAGCCCTGGGGGGAAATGATGGGCAGCCCTATCTCCTTGTTCCCTCCCCTCTGCTATCCTGCCCCAGCCCACCATTACCACCACCTCACCCTTCAGTTAGCTGCTGGAGCAGGAGGACAAGGAGGTGAAGGAAAAGTGGCACCTCACCACCTGAGAAGACCCCAAGTGGGCAGCCAAGAAGGACACAGGGAGGACTTTTGCTCTCACTCCTGCTTCCACCACACCTCCTGTCCCTCCCGACCACCGAGGGGTTGCCTGAGGGCTGTCTGGGGTCTCATTTCTGATGTGAGTGTGGAAAGAGGATGGTTCAGTTCAAACAGGGCAGACATGATGATCACCTGTCCTTCTGCTTCCTTACATCCCCAGAGGAGCAACTGGCTGGGTGTTATGATCATCCATACTACAGCTGGGCTTGTGCAGGTCTGTGGATGGAGATGAGTGTAAGATTAAATACGGAGAAGTCAATGACCACTGCTTCATCCTAGCTGAGAGAGGGAGAGGACAATGAGGTTCTGGGAGCCAGGGATGGAGGTAATATTGTGCCATCTAGGGCACAAAATGGAGCTTTCGGACATCAACTCTGAGTTTTTATGTATCAGGTTCTCACCATTTGGCCTGTCACTGTGGCGAGGACTTCCCAGATTCAGCCTGTGCCCCATGCCACAGCCAATCTGTCCTCTAGTGAATGTCGTGCGGAAAGGTCCCATCATGTAGGTGATGATTTTGGAGGGGGTCTGTGGGGAACAGGCAGTGACATTGTTCCGTCTTGGCCTGTCTGGGAGCCGCTCTGCTGCACAGGTACTGTATATAACATACAAGATGTTAATTCAATTTTCACGTACATTTTGAAGGAGCTGAATGTGGCCTTTGTCTAGCTCTCTGGCTCACAAGGGCTTTTTCATAAGAAATTCTATTTAAATGAAATAGAAAACTTTCTGATAGTTACCAAACACCACAAGACAATGGCAGGCTGTATCTGTTCATCATCATCAGGCATTCATTTATCCTAGGAAGGAATTTCTTGGTGATAATCCTGAGTGAAGTCTTGCTTATTCACATGGCTGGATGAGATCCAGCATCGATAGCACCTTGCTGAACCCTTTGGAGTGGCAAGCTGAAATTACAGCAGAGATGTAACGAAGCTGGGGAAGCACTAACAAATAACCCAATTGCAGCTGCACTGTAAACATCTTCCCATATGATGATATCAAGAAGAAGAACAGATGAACAAAACACAGCTATGACTCCAGCGAGAGGTACAGCAAAGACCAAAACATGTAACTTTGGAAGGGAAGATCGGGAATTTGTTAGGAGGGATAATGGGAGGCAACGAACTGGTGGAAACTGTTTGTGGTAAGAGTGGGATGCAGGAGGGAAGCACCACAGCAAAACAGGGGCAGAAGGAACCTGAGAGCCCACCTAGTGCTGCCAGGCCCTGTGGCTTGGGCTCACCTGCCCTGTACAGGTGTGTGCATCACCTTCTCTTAAACATGTTCTGTAGCCTTCCCAGGCACCCTGTGCCACTGCCTCACACCTTCACCATCAGAAAACATTCCCCAGCCTCCAACCTGGCTCTCCCTCTCTCTTCTTAAGCTCATTAATTATTTTCCTGCTCCTGGAGATGTGACAATTAGCTTATTAGGGAATACTTTTGCCTGCATACAAACCAACAGTTGCAATCATCCTCAGGAGAAAGCAGGGTGACTCCATGCAGCCATCTCAGTGCCAGATGGAGTCCAGGTTTCAGGTGAAATCCTGCCTAAAAGAGTGGACTGAGAAAGGGTTTTTTCCTAATGCTGTTGGACATGTTCCAGGACTGTGTAGAAAAACCTCGAGTTAGATCCTGAAGGAATTAATGCATCAGTCAGCTTCAACAAAACCTTCTAGGGAAGTGATAAGAAGGCATAGTAAATATTTTACCAAGGGCTGGGCAGAAATATCTTAACCACTCTGGGGCAAATTAGTGGCTGAGCTCCTATGAAGAGCACCTAGCATAGCACCACTCTGGGGACGGCACACAACCTTGTTTAACCCCAAGGAGGTGTCAGTGCTTCTGTGGCAAGTGTCTGTCCTGCTGCAGGCAAGCAGCTGGGAATGGTCCAAGACGAGCATTCCCTTCTCCTGTGCTCCTCCAGGATTCCAGAGGAGATCACACTCTCCTCTTGGATGTTAGGTGACTTTGAAAACATGAGCGCTTTGTCATCTCTTGATGGGAACTGAGACCTCTGAGTCCCTATGTGGGGAGCCAGCAGGACAGCAAGGGGGCTGAAAATGTGAAAATGCCTTTACCTGCTGTTTTCAAGCAACAGTGGGGAATCAGCAGGCTAGGAACAGTGGGAACTAGATGAGCATGGTGTGCATAAAGGGCATAGGATCAACCGGCAAATAAAGAAAACCAGAACTATTAATTGCCTAAGTGATTGCAACAGAGTGGGTACCGAAGAACCCAGTTTTCACAAGGGGAAGCTGGACCTTGTCCGTCTGCCAGAACGCCTCCAAATGAGGCAGCAAACTGGTAGCTAAACTGATTGAAATGATTCATTAAGGGATTGTCAAAGCTTACTGACAAAAAACTGTCAGAGGAAAAAAAAAAAGTGTAAAGGAGTTAGGTGAATGACTACTTTTAGATCAGACCTGGGGCTATGGGCATGCCTACAAGGTATTTTGCAGCCAGATACAGATATACTGTCTGAACTCTGAACTGATCAGATGCCATAGGATAGCACTGACCCCACAGTAACCTGAGCTTGGGTTTTTCAAGGTGATAACTCCTTTAAAGCAGCTTCCATTCAACTCTGCACCCAGGCAGGTCTTGATCATGCTTGCACAGTGCCTGGGCAGAGTGTAAAATGGATGTGGCTTGAGAGAGAAGCTTAATTAATAGATACAAACAAGGTCTAGCAGGCTTTGTGCCAATCAGAGCACAGGGAAAAGGGCATACTCAGGGAATGTGAAAAAGAACCAAAAAAAGGTAATGTAGAGAAGGGGAATGTCAGTACACGGTTACTTGCGGCAGTGAGTCCCAGAGGTCATCGCTTGCTCAGCAGAGTGAATTGCTGGATGTCAGTGTAATTAATGTGAATGGCTGAGGATACAGTAGCAATGGTTAAATCCAAAAAAGTTGGAAAACTGTTGGAAGGTACATAAAAACTTGCTTCAGGGCCTGAGACTGTCTGTGTTAGAGATTTAAAGGCAGATGTCTCACTGCTGCCTACAGTCGCAGTTCCTAGACCATTCTTTGGGGCAGGAAGGCCACCAGTACCTGGGGGACTTGGTCCATATTTGGAACCAAATGGAGTTCGACACTGGATATTGCTCCCTGCACTCAACTTGTGTCCAGGCAGGGTCAGGTTCCCCACCTCGCTGGTCCCTCGTAGGCAGCTGCCCACAGTGATACAAACTCTGCTACTGGCTCTGCTACTGGCTCTGTCTGGCATCGATGCTGGCAGATAGGCTCCAGGGCAAATGGCCACTTGGACATGCTCCCTCTGGGCTGGCCCAGGGAAGGCAGAGCCTGGGGCCACCGCCATGGTGGGAAAAGGGAGAAAAGAGCCGCTGCCTCCACTCTACCTGTCTGAGGGCTTAAATTTAACTCTTGGGCAACCAGAGCTGCCAGCATGGCACCTTCTGCCAGGATAAAATGGCCTTTAAAGTGGGAAGGGAAATGAGTATATAACACAAACAAACAAAAATTGGTTGACCAAGAATTCAGGGAGCAGAGTATAACTGCACACAAAACTGAGTTTTGCCTCAACCACCAATTTACCTTGTCTTGAGGGCACTGGAATATGTTAAGAGGCATCCAGTGGCCACAGACTTGGCCCGGCAAGCGGCACCAGCACTTGCTCCTCCTCGAGCCCTTCCCAGCTGGTAGAGGTGATGCCCTTCAGTTCTGCATCCCAGTTGTAAATGTGGCCTTGTCAGCCCCTGGGCTGGCCCTCCCTACCCTGCTCCCTCGCTGAACACCTCGAGGGTATGCCTGGTGATAGGTCCTGGCACTCCCAGCGTCAGCCCCACTGGAAGGTTTGCAGATGAGAGGAATTGGGGACGCACATTCAGAAAGAAGCAGAGGCCACAGAGCATGGCCCTTGCAAAGCATGGCAGGAAAGCAGGAGATGAGGGTTGTCAGGGAGAGTAACATATTTAACTCCCCTACCTGGAGGCAATGTTTTGTGGTGGCTACACTGCAGGCTAAGCAGTCATGAGACTGTAAGGGAAGAAATGCTCTCTTTTTGCAGTGTCAACTGTAGACAGGGGCCTAGGGCAGCTCTGCCAGGCTTAGCCGTCTGGAAACGAGTTGCTCACTTTAGCTACGTTAAGCACAGATGCATTGAGAGGGCAAAATGTCAGAGCCAAGCTTTGGCTTTTGGTTGTGGGGTTTGTGATACTAATTTTTTTAGCTTCCTTTATTTGTACATCATTGCATCATTTTCCCTCTTGCTGCCCTCCACCACTGTTGACCCGAGCAGCAAGCTGACCTGTGTGCAGCCCCCTGGACCCTGCTCTGCAGCCGGCACGATGCAGCATTGCTAAACAGAAGGCAAGGGGGCCTGAGGGAGCTATGAACCCTGCCGTGGGGCTGGCGGTGTTCTCCAAACCCAGCTTCTTTGGAAAGCTCAGTGCCCCTGATATCCCCTCCTCTGCCTGCAGGGAGATCTCTGTGGTCCTGGGAGCTAATTTTAGGGGCTTGGTCAGTGGCTGCCGAGCTGACTGTGAACAAGGGCTTGGAGGTGTTCAGGGAGATTGGCAGAGGCCTGGCATTTTCAACCTTATTTCCAACTGGTTCAGGCTGGAGCCTTTTAAAGACACAGCCGTCCCTCAAATCAGCAGGGAAAATGTTGCTAACCCTCCATGGCAGAATCACAGAAGCTACGGGTCCTTGCAGCCCCCAGCTACAGATGGTTAGCTTTTTAACCCAAGCTATCTTATCTCCTGCTTTAGACTTCGGAGAGCCCGGGTTCAACTCTTGGCGCCTCAGCCAGGAAGCTGGCTGCCTTGGATGCTCTCCAGTGCTTATTTACAACACACATATGTAGCATGGCCATTGATTTATACTCTGGGCAGCCTCCGCCCCAAAGAGGCAGATTTAGAAGCAGCGTCTCTTCAAAGCGAAGCCGTGCTCTGCTTTGTTTTGCCCTCAGTTGAGCCTGCTCACATCTGGATGCTCAAACCCAGGTAGTGGTGCTGGCATTTTTGGCGGAGCCGCCCAACAGGATTAGACATCCAGCTCAGAGTAGAAGTTTCCAGCCTCTTAAATCAGAGGCTTGGTTCTTCACAAGCACTGAAACTCTCCAGGCTTCAGCAGGGAGTCTAACGGTGTCCCTGGACAGATTTAGGTTCCTAACTTTAGACCCCCACTTTGAAAATGTTGGCCTTTATGTTCTGAGCTCAAAGTATTCCTGTGTGGTGACACACTGTCATCCCTTCTATTCTGGTGTCCTACCACCTATTCAAACACACTGGCCATGTTAAAACAGCCAAATCAAAGAATTTGTCTTTTCTTCCCCCTCTTTCCACCTTTTATGTATGGACTATTTCTGTCCTGAGTCACTTGTGCTCCTATCAAAATGAGGCTTGCAAACCTCAAGTGAAAAACGTCCTGTTTATTGCACGAAGGGGAAAGCCAGTGCCGAGGCTGAGCAAGTTTTGGCTGGCCGGTGTCTGCCCCCATGGCAGGAGCTGAGCATCCCACGCTGCTGGGCCCTTCTCCCAGCACCCCCACCCTCGCAGCTCTGCTCCACCGGCACCGAGCCTGGCTAGGAGCAGCCTCGCACCTGCTTTTCTTCAGCAGAAGATCTCCCTTTTCTTGGGCACATGAATCACTCTGTGACATTTTCAAGGATCTGCCTGGCGCTTGGGATCAAAGGCTCAGCACCTTCCTTGCGTGTGAACTCGTGCCAGCGTTTTCATGAAAAAAATAATTGTGTGCCCTGTTCAACAGACCTGGCTAATGGCAGGTTCTGAGAAGCACCTAAGTACCTGGTAGTGGGGATGTAATAAAGCCTGCTATACTTAGGCCCTTGCAGGCACTTCCAATTATAAAAATCTATTTTCAGATCTTTAGAACTGTCCTTTTTTAAAATTGTTCTTAGCAAAGAGCCTCAGCCCGGGGTTATATTATTTTTTTTCTTACATTAAAAAAACCCACACATTGTTTTGCTTATTTTGAGCTGGGCATTTGAAAAAAAAAAAACAAACAGGTTTGCTGGTGGGAGAGCTATTTTTTGTGTTTGTGCAAGTAAAGAAAGGTGTGATTTATAAAAATGAAAGTCCACAGAGGATGCAAAATTTCCCTTTCCAAAAGACATGTTTTCTGAGGTGTCTCTGGGAGGAGGCTGCGAGACCTGAGGTCTTGCTTAGAGACAGAAAGTGCTCTCTGAGGTAGAAAAAACTCTTAGGAGATTCACTGAAGTCTTCCTACGCCCTGTCTGGCCCCATGCTCACTTCAAGGCAACACAAGGGACAGTTGCTGGTGGGGAACACTTTCCTCCTCACTTGATGGTTTGCGAGTATGATCTATAAAAGACCAGACAGAACAACGTCTTCTGACTTGAGGAGGAGAATGCATACATAAAGTCCAGAGCATTTTAGCTGCCTTCCAAATTAAAAAAGCAGAGGAATTTAAATATCTTTTTTTTTCTTTTTGATAACCTACCCAGTGAAGACTGGGAGATACACAGCCAAAGACCAGCTCTACACTGAGAGCTGCTGAGCCAATTCTGTAGCAAAAGTGCAAATCAGGCATAAATGTCAAATGTAAATTTAAATTTCTTTTACATCGGTCATGTCCTCCCCGTCTGCGTTATAATTTAGTGGGAAGGATGCTGTATTTGGGATGGACGTGAAAGAGCAAGATGTGCAGCCTGATGCACAGGCTGGGATGCAGCTCATGGGGGCCCAACGCCTCTTCCTTTGCCTCCCCCTTCTCCCCGGGGGCCGCAGGAGACCTGAATAGCAGCGGTGCCGGCGCGTCTCGGCGGCGCAGGGGGCCCCGCGCCCAGGCAGTGCACAGAGCTATATGCAGCAAAGTCGGTTTTTGCGTGGGTTTGACCTGCAGAGAGGTAGAGGGGTCAGGGGCGCGCAGGCAGCTCCCTGCCTCAACAGGGCACTCTGGGGCGAGCGGTGGCGGAGGGGCGGCTGAGTCAGTGGGGGCAGCTAGGACGTCTCTGGGCGGTGAGGAGCGAAGGGTGGTGTGTTTCTGCTTGCTCGGTGCAACACAGCTCTGCGAGCGACCTGTGAGCTCGGGGCCAGACGCAGAGCAGTCCATTGGCTTTCCCACCACGTCCACGCTCACATGCCCTGCCCCATGGGCTTCTGGAGTCTGTATGGACAGAGTCAGCTCCACAGTGTCTTTGCTTGCCAGTGTGGGCATGTTTGAGCCACTTCTATGTCTTGGTGTAGAAACATGCAGCTGGCAAAAAAAGGAGAGGCTCATGGCTTGGTGAACTAGCCCTAGGAAGCGCTGTTGCCCATGCAGAAGGGATGCTGGGCTGGAACAGGGCACCTGTGGGGACAGCAGAATAGAGGACAGTGTACCCTGGGGCGCAAAGAGTTTTTAGGGGCAGCACCAAGAGTGGTGTTTGATTTAACCAAGAGATGGTGATCGATTCAGCACAGATGGGTGCAAAGGCCTCTGGCAGAGCTTTGTCCCACCACTTTTCATTCCTTGGCTGCTGACCTTTCAACAGCATGCCCAGCAGTCAGGGGCAGACCAGTCTGGGTGGCTCTGCGCAGTTTTAGCATGGTATGGGGCTGCTTGTAGGTACCCCGCAGACCACCATATCTGGAGAGACACCAAGTAAAAGCAAGACCATTGCCAAAGGCAGAGGTAACCACATGTGCGCTTAGATGATCTGGAGCAGTACCAGGCAGGGAAGAGCAGCATCAGTGCACAGCCTTTGAGGGGGCTTGAGTCCCTGTGTGCATGAAGTGGATGTGGACTCTTGGCTTATTGCTCTTTCTCCAAGTGCTTCTCTGTCCTCGGAAACCTCTCTCCAGGCCAGCTGCAAGGCTGTGTGCAAGGAGTCCTGCTGAAGCCCATGTCAGATCCTGCAGTCCTGCAAAAGGCTGAGCGACAGGCTCTGGCACTGCAGGCTCTGGGTATCTCTTGGGAGCTGGGAGCTGTTGTGGTGTTGTAGTAGGTTTTGGATGTAACTGAGGGAGGAGACGTAGGGAGAATGACAGCTTTTACTGGATCAGATGTTACGGGATGAGAAAAACAAGTGAACTTTTGTCCATATATGTCCTCCTTAGGGGTGTCTGAAAACTCGCCTGTTTTTTCTGCCTATATCTGCTGGTCCAATAAAAGCTATTACTGGCCCCTCCAAACCTGGCTGTAGGAGCTGAAAGGCAGCTTGAAAAACCAAACTAAAGCAACAATGTGTAATTGTCTGTAATGAGAGACAATATTCTCTTAGCTCAGTTTTTCACAGTGAAGTGGGATAAACACTGACATGTTTCCCACAGCTGAATTCAACTTTTGCCACCAAAATGTGGCAAAGCAAAGAGCACCTTATAGTGTCTACGACTGGTATTGCTAAAGCTGCTCATGCTCTGGTCCTCTCCTCAGCTCTGCTTGACCAAGTACACGGCGGCATGTTGTACAGTGCTGCTTCCAAGAGAAAGCAATGGAGAGTGCCTACAGCCTGCAGCCCTTGAATTACATTTGACTGACAGCAATGTAACCTTCTGCTGTTCCTAGGCAGACTAGGGGGCATCTCAGCTGGAGGAAGAGAGGAGGAAGGAGACCAGAAACGAGAGACGCAGGAGGAATCCAGACAGATACAGTCCAGCTCGGTTGGGCTAAGATCTTCTTGGCTTGGCAGATGCCTGACCTGCCAGGGGATGGTCAGCATGCCCAGAATGAGGAGGATGGCTGCAAGCACTCACACTGTCTGGCCCAGCAGTGGGGAGGTGACCTTGACAGACTGCTCCAAGTGCCAGGGCAGAGGGAGGCAGGAGGGCAGTTGGACCTGAGTCAAAGAGCATGGATCGCTCCAGAGGGAGATGGAGGCATGAGAAGGAGGCATGAGCCATAGCAATTGAACTTGTTTATAGCTTGTGTTTCTTCGTATGTGAATGACAGGAAGGCAGGAGATGTCTGAGGCAAGTAGCTCCTGCCTGCATACAGAGTATCTGGTTTAGCAAATTAGCCTCCTTGTTGCCTAAAATACCCTAATGTGTATGTGCTTTACTATCCTCTTTAGTTATTATAAATATATTGATATATATATATAATGTAAAAGCTGGTCAGTTCCATTATGATATGGGCTGCATCCAATCACATTTCTGCTCCAATAACCCAGACAAGTTAGGGACAGTTTGCTGCTTACTCTTTGGTGTTCCCAGTGCTCTGCAGCCAGTCCTCACCACACTGATACTTGCATCTACTTTCCCAGGGAATAACATGTTGAAAGCATAGGAGCTGCAGATTCTAATTTCCATCCAAAAGACTGTGATGAAAACCTAGAGGGGAGTAAATCTCTTTTCAGGCTGTGCAGCAGCGGTACAATTTGAGCTGTATGTTGCAAAGGAGATTTAAAGCATGTCTTACTTCCTGGGAAAAAGGTGCTCAAAGATAAACTATTCTTTAAAACCTGAACTAGAACTTCCGAAAACAAAAATACTCTCTAAGTTGTATTTTACTATAGCTGGCTGTGCAGCTTGTTCCAACCACCAGGATGCTTTTAAGTGCATTCATGAGCAAAACCCACTTCCTTCATCACTGGGACAATAGGGCAATAAATGGGAACATCTCTCCAGGGCCCTGCGTGGTCTGGAGCGGCATTACTCAACCTGCAAGCCAGACAGCAGCCAGGCCAAACAACACGCAGACAAGCAAAACCAGAGGGAAATAAAAAAGATAAAATAAGATGCGTGGCTTTTGGCTTGAATTTCCACCAGTGGGAATGTGCACGATGGCTACACTGCACGAAACGCTTTTGTTCAGAGGGGGTAGGTGACCAGAGGAGAAGGATACCTTTACCACCAGCAGTTAACCTGCAGTTAAACAACTAAGAGCAACTGCATGTGACCAGGGAAGATCAGCTCGAAGAGCAACCTGAGACCATTGCTCCCATTTCTGCTCAGGGTTCAACGATACCATTATGAAGTGTCTAACTCAAAGCCCTGCCTGCTTGGACAAATGTTGGTTGCGGATCCATCCAGAAGGACTGAATCTGAGCCATTTCCCTTGGCTTACCTGTGGCAGGTCTGTACAAGCCTTTAGTAATACAGTGCCTTTTAAGAGCAAGTCAGTCGAATGGAGAAGGATTATGGTAAAACTGCCTCCTTCCCCTAAAATTTTCTCCATTATATTATTCACACACTTTAAAATATTTTACCTATTAATTTTTCTGCCTTTTTTTTGGTTGGTTTTTTGTTCTGAGTGCTTGACAATGCTGCCACAGGCGGTTCCCTCTATAATGGCAGTAAGACATACTAGCCCCATGCCTTGAGAGCCAGCAGTTGAGCTGTGCCTGAAGAAGGCTGGAGTGGGAGGCATCAGTCATGCCAGGAACCACCAGCCAGGAGGGTGCTGTGGGACAACATCTGGTACCACTGCAAGGAGCTAGGGGATGGAGAAGCCAGGGGTTTGTGCGCATTGTCTCATTCTTTCTTTTTTTTTTTTTTATTTTATTTTATTGTGCAGAGCACACGACACATCAGAAACAGAGCACAGCAAACAAACAAACAAAAAACCCCAAAGTGCTGGGAAAACCGCACTCTTTCCATTAGTACTCCTAATGGAAATCACATCTCAGATGTTGAGGCTGGGTGGGGATGGATGGTTGGAGAGAGGAAACAAACAGGTGAGGAGCCATGTCATCCACCCCAGCTCTCCTGCCTGCAGCAATCCAAGGGGAATGAAGGCAGCAGGGAAGGGTGTTCTCCCCACAGGGAGGTGGAACTGTGATGGTGCCATAGGACTCAGCAGCGTCGCACAAGTTTCTATAGAGCAGAACTGTGCAGCCTTCAGTGCTCTCCTGGGATGCTGCAAGAGTCTTCTCAGCCTGAGATGGAGATTGCTGTGGCGAATCACAGTTGGCAGAAGGTTCAGAGGAGGTCAGGAGGCACCTGGGGGTAGAAATCACAGGGCACTTGCTGCATTACCCAACTCAGGAAACTCCTTTGGTGCTGTCTGCTGAAAGCTGGAAGAATATTTAAATGGAAAGATGACTCTTTCTTGGTCTATGTCTAATAGACTTTCCCTAAGTATTTCCTATCAGGCAGAAAATGATTACTGGGGTAAATGAGCCTCTAGCCTGATCTGATGTACTTAATAACTTTTGACAACCATAGAAAACAGCAAGAGATGACAAGAAGGCATCCGATCCCTTTCTGACCTGCAAGGCACATCAGCTCATTTCCATACATCTTTCCCAGAGACCTTTGATCCCTTCCTATCATGAAGGAGAACTGGCCTCCGGCACCACCAGCCCTAGTGTCCTACTCCAGAAAATGACATCTGGCAATGGGATGTTGCTGCCAGAGGAATTCAGCCAACCTACACCCTCTTCCTGAGTTGCTCCCAGTAAATAAGGTGACCAGGAATAGGCTACAGCCCAAGGGCTTAGCTTTGGCAGGCTGTAAAATAGCCTTCAAAGTGTAGACAGGGCAGCCCCGATTTCTTTCTTTTGGGACACCCTTCCAGTAAGGCAAGGAGCACAAGCTCTACAGGCAAACTGATACTCCAAAAGAGTACAAGTGGTCAAGAGATCCAGGCCAAATTACAATCACTTGGAAATGACTTTCTGTTCCCAGGGGGACCTTGCTGGTCTTGGAAGTCCTTGGATTTCAGTCAGTGTCCTTGGCAGATGGCAAAGCTCTTCCAGCAAGCTTTCCTGTTTCTTCCAGTCTTTTGGCTCCCCTTGTTTGAGATATTCTTTCTTATAAGTGGATTTTGCTCTTTGCTTGTCTTGTGCTGATTTCCACGTTCTCCATTTCCATGTTGAAGAGCTATCAAGAATCAATAGCTGTGCTGGAAACAATCCTGTGTGCTCACCACCATAGAGCTCTTCTAAATCTGTCCCTGCTTTGTGGTGTGTTCTTGTTTTCCAGATATTGTCTCAGAAAGGTGAGTCCTAATCCATTCCAAGAAATATAATCATAAATGCTGTTATGAAGTTGGTAAGGCAGAATTGCTCGAAGACTCACAATCATGTAACACCTCCCCCACATCCAAGTATCATCTCTGCTTATGCTCAGGGCATCTCTGGTAACTACAGTTTTTCCTACTTCAGTTGCAAGGTGAAATCAGATATATCTGGAGGACAACTAGCCCAGTCCTTCCTTAAAACTCATACTTTATTATGTTTTCTAGAGGGAATAAGCCATTGTTTCTGGTACTTCAGAGTCATACTGTCTGCTGAGCACTTTGTTTAGCATATACTATTATTCTTGCAGGTGAACATCTCTCCTGATGCTTTCTGCATTTCATTCACCTGTTAGTCTTGCCTGCTTACTGTAGAACACCTCTGCCATATAACAAGTCTGTAGGCAACAGAGACTTCAGCTTTTTGTTCTGTCGAAGGATGCATAATGGTCAAAGTCATGACACTGTGAATTGTTTTAAACCACATGCTTTTTGCAACATGTCTGCACAGATTTTGTACAAGAGTGGGGCATCGAAGATGCCCCTGCCATCCAGGCTACAGCATACAGTGTGGTGCCACAGCAGATTCCACGGCAGTGCGGTAGAGTAATGGGTATCAGCAGGGACCTGAATCAACAGGTTCTGCTGTTCTCTATTTCATCTCTGCTTGCAGCCCTGTAAGAGATGCTATGGGCTATCCTTTCTCAGCCACAAAGAGCTGACAGACCTTTGGGAGAAGCTTCTGTGAGCAGCTCTGGCCTCTGACAGATTTTCCCTAAAGGAAATATAAATATCTTAGATTGTCAAAGCAGAGCAGGTGAGCAAGGCTCTGCCCAAGCTTTACTGCACCAGTTGAAGCTCTTCTGAGATGTATCTATATCTTGGCTGTGAAAAGCAAGGGCTATGCACATGATGTGTCTTTGGGGAATGCATGTCTTGGGAGGAGACAGAGACCAGCAAGAATTGTGGCTCCACCACTCTCCTTTCCTGCGGAGCTGCTGGAGATGTGGGCCAGCCAGACCGGGTGGTTGCTGGCCATCGGGTGCCCCTCCCTGGGGAAGCGGTGCTTCTATAACCTGGGTATGGTCTGCGGGAAGGTGTCAGTTCTCACAGTGTTTTCACAGAAGGTAAAAGTCTTTCCAGCTTATTGAAACATTGTTTCAAGTTTGAAAACAAAGTATCAAAGTCTTAAAGTTTTGTCTATTAAATTGCTATGCCATAATATTATGAGGGGGGCTGGCGTAACAGTCTTACTGTTTTGACTCTAAAGCATGCTATAACATTAATGTTTCGTTTTGACAAGATTGTGTTTCTGTTTCATTTGGTGAAGTCAAAACAAAAATGTCAGCAGGAGTTGTCCAAAGCACAATCTCAAAATTGCATTTTCTTATTCAGGTGTGGACTTTGAATGTGCACCATAGCCTTGTTCTGTGCACAGATCATAGTGGGAATGTTGTATGTGGGTAGCACCTTGGAGTAACAGTTCAGTCCCTGGTTTGCTGAGGGCTCTGCTTGTCTCTATTAGCTTTAGCAAAGAGCTTTTTGCAAAAGTATAGTCTTGGTCTGTGGGTCCAGTGTCATACTTTGAACTATGCCACCTTCTGCTGTTGCAGCTCCCAGTCATCCATCCCTTCTGTTTAGCCAGCAGGAAGCCACTCCAGAAACAGGCTGAGAAAGAAAAGCTCCTGAAAAAGAATATGGCGTTTGTGACCTGCTAGGTCAGAGAGCCTTCAAAATATGGAATATAACTGTCCTAGAACAGCGGGGTCTTCTTAAGATGCCAGTTGTGCAGACATGCTCTGTGTGACTAGTTCATCCCTTATTCACGTAGCACCCACAATTCACAATCTCTTAATCCTATTCCTAACCCTTGCTGCTCACACACAATATTAGCAAGTGTCTGCCTGCTTTCCCCTCCCCATCTTTGTCTAGTTGGATTGAGGTGTCTTCAAGACTGAGATTTTATTACTTCACGTACAAAGCACCTGGAGCATTGTCGGGGTCTTGATCTCTGCTTTTGCTGACTGGTAATGTATCTTTTCTATTGTGCAGTTTTCTACTCTGAATATTGGCTTTCATGGTAATATATTTATTTCCCTTGTTTATTCCATGTCTTCCCCCCCCGCCCCAGGTTTTCCCTTTGTTTGCTTGGCTGTGCTCTGATGCACAGGTATTTATCTAAGTGGGGTCTGCTCTATTTGTACCAGCACAGGTGGCATGTAAGATGCAAACATCAGATGCCTCTTTACACATCCCCAGGTTTCCTGAATGATTGATTAATAGCTTTCTCCCTTATCGGCTTTTCTTTCTCATAACTGGGGGTCAGCTTGCATGGGCTAACACCTTCAGGGAGGCCCTATTTCCTATATACATCAGCTTTACTGACTTCTTATTATCTCAGCTCTATCAACCTTTGTTCAATTCAAGAGGTAATTAAACTCAAAGCCAAAGCAAATGTCAGGGTGATAATGAGACAGATAAGATTAAAAAAAACTTTTTTTTTTTTTTTTTAAAGACCTGACACATACCTGAAGTGCCTGTTGGCCCACAGCCAGTGGAAAGTTTCTTTTCTTGCCTGGATATAGTCAGAAAAGTGACCATCTGAAAAACGGCACCACCTCCTTCCAGGTGTGTGTTGCTGAGAACAGCACCTACCTGGCAAAGCACTCGAGCATATAAGTATTTGCCCTGAAATTGTTTGCTCATGTGCTTAAATTTAAGCACGTGCTTAAGTGTTTTGTTCAACCAGGGCCTCAATCCAATGCAGCTCGAGTGGGTGTAATCCGGCGGCTGCAATTCCATTCATTTCAGTAATGCCAGTGGGAGCCCTGGCCCAGAGTGACGCCGGGCGGTAGCTGCTGCCTTCTCTCTGCTGCTCCTGCCCAAAGCCCAAGGTGAGTGCTGGTGCCTTGCTCTGCTGCCCAGTTTGCAAGAGAGTTCAGAAATTGTGCAGTAGCTCCTGCAGGCTGCAGAGTGCCATGCATCAGCTGCCAGCCTTCCCCTTTCTCTGGGTCCTGTTGGGCTCAGAGGATGGGCATGCCCTCTGCTGATCGCTGCTCTGGGCTGAATTTTTCTCAGCAAGAGCCACCAGTGCGCAGGAACCTGCTGAGGTCTGGAAGTGGCTGCACAGGGGACATCATGGGCTCCCCCTGCCTCACGGGCTGTCCACACTCCCTTTTGCCTTTCTGCCTTGAATGAGTTTATAATCTGAAGCAGACCTGTGGGTAATTATCAGGGGTTGAGGTGGAGAAGCCACTAATCAAAAAGAGCTGCAGTTTTCCTAGGGAGCTTCAAAGCTCTCCACAAGCAGGAGAGCCTGTGAAGGATACACATGTTGCTGGCTAGGCAGCCCCTGATGGTTAAAGTTTTACTTAAGCCCATGTGTTTTTCCACTGGGTATTTTTATCCTCTGAAGTCTACTGTACTTGGCTACGTACTGCAAACACATCCCTGTTGTTCTCTCACACGTGTTTACTTTGCAGCCGGGGGAGCACAGGTCACCATGCTCGCTGTTGGTTGCTGGCTGAGTAAGCAAAAACGAAGCACCAGAGCATCTCAGGAGCCCCAGTGCCTCCTGTCTCTCCATGCTGGCCCACCTCCTCCTATGGCCTCCCTGCCTTTGAACCCTGCTCACCGTCTCCCTCCCTGGCACAGGACAGATGCACCCGAGACCCATGCTCTCCTCAGCATCCCTTTTTGCAGTCTGGCTCCCATCCTGCTCTGTAGCCTCACCAGCAGCATTTAGCTCTTCTGCTCCCAAACCTGCCAAGAAAAAGCAGTTGTCCTGTTAAGCCTCTCACGGGGTGAGTGAGAAGCAGATTTATTATCTCGTATCTGAATGCTGAGGAGCAGAGAAACACCTCTGTGCTGAGGTGATGCAAAAAGCCCATGATGAAGTCGGGAGCTGAAGACAGGTGTCCTCTGTGTCAGTGCAGGACCTGCACGTGACCTTTCAGCAGCTCTTCCACCTTCAGCCTCTTGAGGTGGGTGCTAGCCACCAACAGAGTGATTCCACAAGGATCTGTGACTTGGAGAAAGACTTGAAGTAATAACACCAAGGTCAAATAATTATGTAAGCAGCAGAGTTTGTTGGTCTTTCTCCAAGGACTCTCTCCACTGTGGTTTCTTTGATACTTACCAATATGCCCAAGCTCCTCCCAGAAGATTTACTCTGAGAAAAATGAGAGATTTTATTCCCTCTCCCTTAACTAGATGCCGGTTTTCACAAAGCAGGTAGAAATTCAAGATCTCTTGAAGTTCCTGTTCTTTTGCTGATGGGTTCAGAAGCTGGGAGGGTGGTGGGGTTGCTGGGCACCATAGTTGTGTGAACCCTGTTCCATCAGAACACCAAGCTAAAAATTATTTTCATGGAGCTCTGAAAATAGGCAAACCAATAGCAAGTAAGAGAAGGAACTAGTTGGGAGAAGTCAAGCTCAGCATAAAGTGCTGCTGTTACAGCCACTCTTCACCCTGTGAGCAGGCTTTGTGTTTTGGGTGAAGCTTTGGTCTACATAAATAGCTTGCTGTCTCCTTCCCAACATTGTGGGGAGGTTTTGACTGGAAACTGGTACATTACAGCTGCAGATGCTTCTCTGAGCCTGTAAGATGAATTATAAGAATTTGTAAAATACTCTGAAAATAATTCTTTGTGCCTTCAGCCATCCATTACTTACTGACTGACTCACTTTGGAAAACAGATAAAAGAGAAAAGAAGAGTTTAATATTAATATATGAGGAAAGATCAATGTAATTTTGAATACACATTGCAAATACATATTTGATTGTATTAGATTGTACGTACTAGGTTGAATACATAAATGTTATATAAAGCACCTACTAGAAAGGGCACAGATCCCAGACTAAAGACTTTTGAAACTGTTATCACATATTTATTACACATAAGGATAAGCTCTTTTTTAAAATGGTTTTTAAAAAGAACTGTGGTCAAGTAGAAAAGAATCACTCCTTCAAATAAACAACTAAGGCCACACATTTAGCAGATGTGGTTCTCATCGCGTCTGGGACAATACTAGAGAAGGAAAACAAAACTTGCCCTGATGCTTGCTGCCTGGAATCTTCTCCCTACACATGGGATGAAAGGCAAGCAGGCTTCACCCATAGAGGTGGGAAAGCCCTTGAAGTTCCTGCTACCTGTCTTTGGATGAGTTGACCAAGGGATGGCTCTCACAGGAGTGCTGATAAGCAGCACGTCCTAACTGAAGGAAGCCCTATGTGCAGAGAGGAAGGTAAGGGGTTTTTTCCCGCTCCCCACGTCTCAATCCCACCCAGAGCAGATCCTGGAACTCCTGAGGTCAGGGCACAAACCACAGCCCCCCTGGGGCAGTGACTCACAGTGAGACATTACATGCTGAGAGGCCAAGCCAGCAAATGCCACCCTGGGAAAGGCACGCGGATGCATGGTGGGTGGCAGACAGCAAGCAGGCCACCTCCCTCCGGAGGCACGAGTGGGGGAGCGGGGCGGCTGCGGTGCTGCGAACACCGCAAGGACATTTGGATGGTGCCAAGGGCAAAGCTGCCTGCCCACTGCCATAACCAGGGGTTCTGCAGTGATGGGTAAAACATCCCTCTAGGGCCAGGACTTGCTTTTCACCAAATGCCAAAGCCCAGACAGGAAAACATCATTATTCTTCTAGGAACATGTTTCATGGTTGCTGCCGCAGCTGGGGAGGTTCCTGAGCAGTGGGCGTACTGCTGCAAAGCTCTCCTCCTTCTAGCTCCAGGTTTTATCCTGCTTCCACCGTCTGTGCAACGGGTTGAAAACAATAAACCAGCCTGAAGTCATCTCTGTTCAGTGCGTTCCATTGCTCCCAGACCCCGCCCAGTGTGGTGCTGGGAGGGTGTCCCCCGGGATGGCTGGACCGAGTTCGTTCTTGGCATCACGAAGCTATACACCAGATCTCTCTGGCACCAGTAAGGGACAGCCCCAAGGGAGGCTGTGGAAACAGGGAGCTGAAGGCTGTGGAGAAGAACCGAGTAACATGGAGGCCAAAAAGTAAAACTTACTGTAGCTCCTCCTCCGTTTTGCTATTCTTCTCAGTCATAAAAACTCAGCAGGGGATGTTTAAAATGCCAGTCATGTAATTACTCGTTCAGTTTGTGATGCCTGATATAAGATTTCAGCAGCATAATGGGATCTAGCTCATACTGTTGCAGCATGTGTACACAGCTCAGGGGAAGGGGAATTGCACCTCTGCTCATAAAAGATCCCATCAGGGCACTTGGATTGAGAGGAGCTGGCAGGGTCCCACAAACATGGGTGACTCTTCCACTACAGTCCTTGCACAGAGGCCACAGAAATACAAGAAATATTTACTTGCTGAGGAATCAGGAACTGAAGGGAGAGGCAACCAGCTGCTTACACCTGGCATTGCAAAATTGGAGGTAGCAGACTGCTGGTGGGTTTTGTGCAGTATCTCATGGCCACATACACAGCCTTGTCAGCATAGGACCACTCATTTTTAGGTGAGGTTGAGGTGCTGAGGACCAGGCTGTGAAAGGCACCCTTGCCTTTTCCTGGGAGTATAGAAATTTGTGTGTGTGTATAGAGGAGGTTAGCTGCGAGCACCAGCAGATCTGGTCGTGCAGCTGCTGATACATGAAGACAAAAAACGAAGATGTAAATTTCTGCAGTGAAAATGTTGGGATCAACAAGCAGCTGAAAAACTGAGACAGGCAGCATGCCCATGACATCCATGGCTTGGAAGTTTTAAGCAGAATGAGACGCTGCATGGAATCTGTCATTCACCTGATGTGCTGCCAAAAGTGGTATTAAAAAATAGCATAGGCTCGAACATGCTATGGGGCTTGGGATCAGATTTTCTAGGTTCTCGTGGAAAATCAAACCAGCATTAGTTTGATTTTCCAGCCCATCTAGGGTTTGGTTAAGGAAGCATTTTCCATGGCTCTGTTCTCTGGCCAGGAGCAGAACAACAGATGTGCGAAGCTGTGGAGTGGCTTCCAAGGTATCTCCCGAACACAGCATCCTGCTGTCAGCCCTTAGCAGAGACATTGCTTCATTTCCCTCCCATCCCTGGATGCTGGAAGGAGTCTCATTTCCCTTCAGACCTCTTTCTAGGACTGCAGAAGAGAGCTTGAGTAAAGAAGTAGGCAGTGCATAAACCCCTGCATTTTACTTTCTGTTGGTACATCAGGCCAAATCTCAGCTGTTCAGAAGTAAAGGGTGGTCCCTTAGGGTAGAAAGGGCAGGGTGGGGGGAGAACTGTAGAGAAAGAGCTGATCTAAGGGAAGGTAAGATGTTTTTAAGCCCTTCTTCCCTCCTCTTGCTCGGATGCCCTTGTTTTTCTTGTAAAGGAACACATCTCTTGCCCGGTTTCAAGTGCTCCAAAGCCTGGCCCATCATCTCCATGCCGCCCTCATTTTAGGAGGGAGCATTTTGCAGTTTCAGTTTCACTTCTCTTTGGGTGAGTCATCCCCTTTCACCTAGATCTTTTATTTGTGATCACTCTGTCAAAGAGGTAGAAAATAGAAAACTGTTTCAATAACTGTGGAGCTGAGAACTTTCCTTCCTGAGAGCTCTGAGCCTGGAAACCTTGGGGAGGCTGCACTGACACAAGTCAGCTTCTCCAGGGCCGAGCTCTGGAGTCAGCTGCTGTTGCTTATGGCTTTGGGGAGAGGAAACACCACCTCACCCTTCTGCTCCCACAGCTCGGCATCCTTGCAACTGGTTTGTTTTTCATTTTTTAACAGCGGTAAAAGCTATTAATCTCAGGCTGAATTGGTAGTATTGGTTCATTTGTTCATGCAGTGCACAATTAGCAGAGACATTAGGCTTGGCCCTTGGGGAAAATGAGGAACAGAAGTCTCTTCCTCTCTGTGGCAGCAAGAAAGAGCTCAGAGAAGATGTGGAAGAGCCCATGGCAGCACACCGGCGATCTCCTGCACGCTGGGGTGTCGTACGCATGGACTGGGAAGCCCCAGGATTAGAGAAGTATAAGGAGGGGTGTTCTTCAATCTCCTCTAACCTGGAGTGTGAGGGGACACTGGAAACCTGAAACTATTTTCTTCCTTTAAAGTCATACTAGGACCTACTGTAGTGGCTTCATACACTGTCCATGTGCTGGTCCCTGTTGCTAGCCAGGTCAGTTTCCAATAAGGGAAACAAATCTTGCTCTTAAACCTTTGCGGGTGAACTGGGCAGCCAGATTCCTCCTGGACCATGGACTTGGACCTGCTGTTAATACAGCCTCAGAACCCACCTCAGTCAGTGCCAGAAGATGTTGCTTCTGCTCAAGCCTACAGGGGTGTTGCTAAAGCTAGTGTTATCCTGCCATGTTTTTCCTGTGTTTGTTATTTTCTCCAATAACAATAAACTTTTGAGGAAAGGTTTCTTTCTTTTCCACTCCTTGGCAGTTTGGTAACTAGTCACAATGCCAAGTCAGCAACCATATTTGCACAACATAACCAGAACCACTGGGAAACTAAATGCATTCAAAGATAGGACTGAGGGGATTTACTTCTGTTCGTTCCTAGGATCCTCTCTGCAAGAAATGTCAGAGTGAACCCTCCTAGCCAGACCTAAGGTTCTGCCAGCTCATCATCCCAATAGAGACCAGTATAGATGTTTTACAGGAAGGAATTATTTTCTTCAGCAAACCCATTAAGAAGACTTTAGCTTGAGCTCTGAAGTTTTTATATCCTTTCTGTGCCTCTTAGATGCCTATGTTCTTTGCCTAACAGATATAGTGGTGAATCCTGGGGAGAAGTAAACAGAAGAGATAAAGACTCTGAAGCCCAGAGGCTTGTTTGCCTGGTGTCTGTTTAAATGCCATACAACAAAGCTTTATTAGCACAAAGAAAGCAGCAAGGTCTGCATGTGGCCAGAAGTCTCTCCTGCCTGTTGTTTCTGCATAGCGCATGTACTCACTCCTTATCCCTGGTTTATACAGCTGGTCTGAGGACCACCCCAGGTAACAAAGAAAACATCAACTCTTGAAAGATCTGCTGGGAGTAGGAAGATGTCGTATTATTTACCCGGTTGGATTTATGCATGTGTGTGTGTGTTTAACAACGAGCCCGGTGCCTGCTGGACTCCTGAGGCTGGAATTTATACAGGCCAGCATTTGGCTGCTGCAGTTTATCTTGAATGCAAGAATAATAAACTCAGCTGACAGAATGATGTATGCAAAGCATCTTCTCCTCCCACGGCGTGTGGTAGAGGTGTCTGGTTTGCAGGGAGTCCTATTATTAAGTGATTAGCCTTGCAACATTATCAATATCAGATTGCTTAAGGGCTTTGTGGGATCAGCGATACAGTGGGACTTGATGTCCATCCATCATGGCGACAGTCAGATACGGACAGTGGTGTGAGAGCATTACCTGTGTAGGTGAAATAGATGCATGGGTTTGTCACATGAAGGCTCTTGGAGATATTTGCAAAAGAAAACAAAGCCGCACCTTCGTTATCGTTAGTTCCATTATGAGATAACTTCTGCTGCATTGTTTTAATGGTCCTCTTTATCTTGTCCTTGCTTGTCCTATTATTGGCTCCCATTCAGCAAGAACAAAATCAAAAACATCTCAAGCACCACTGAATATGGTATTTTCTTGACTTTTCAGGCAAGGCTGATTTATTCATCTCTAATTAAGTTTCAGCATCCAGGCAGCTTCAATCTCCTCTTTGTGCTTCTGCCAGTTCTGATGGTAACTCTGGGATCTTCGGAAGCCTGGGTCTTTGGATTTTTTTTCATCACCTAAAAGGATGCTGAAAAGACCATAAAAAAGCCAATAATTTGCTGTACCGGGTATGTTTCACCCTGAATAATCATTAAGACCCACATCTTTAAAGGCAGATCAAGTACTTCAGAGGATCTGATTGTGACTGTTTAAATTGCATCCTGCTCACATCTTAAATAGTGCTTACCCATTTTATAACACAAAAAGCTCTTCACAGCCACACCTCACTGTACATGTTTCCTCTTGTTAATACTTTTTATATTACCCTACCTGCGACACCGAAATCCCCTAGGTAAGGGCCTGCTATTGTGGTTCATTATATAAATTTACAGTGCTGTATACATGAGTGATTACAGTGAATTGTGTATCTGTGGGAATTATTCCTCTCTAAAGAGCAACTGTTCCTCTGACACAGGATGACTCTCAGAAGAGGAAACATTAGGCCAAGTACAATCAGTCCAGGCTGATGCTTGTAAGAAAACTGAGTCTAATCCATCATGTCCACATGGAGTGGGCTGGAGTCTAGTTTCTAAAGCCTTTCTAATTTCCTTACCTCCCGGTAAGTCTTTGCTGTCCTGTGGGACTGATGAAGATTTGATCGTATGTTCCTGGGAGGTAGAGCTTTTAATCCTGTGATTTGGATGTGTAAGCAGACATTTCCCCGATCCCACCCATCTCAAAAGCGAAGAGAGAAATAGTCGCAAAGAATCCAGCCTCCTCCTGACCGAAATATTTGTGTGCTCTCTGCCCGTGCAGCCATGCTTTGCAGGAAAGCTGAAGGCCAAAGTGTCTGTAAGCATTGCTTTGGAGCCTGGAGCAGCGTTTCAGATGCTTGCAGAAGTTCATAAAGCAGTTGCAGAGGGAGGCAGATAGAGCGAGCACGGGGGAAACCACAATCTTACCAAAAGTGCTCTGATAAAGTCTCGAAAACCTGAACACTGACCTCCACTTCGCGAGGGCAGTTTCTCCCAAACAGTGATGCTGGCTTTCTTCTTACTGGCATAAGACACCCCTCTAAGTGGGCACACTGGCTTGCTCCTTTCTCTGGATCCATTGCTGCCCCTCTAAAGTCAGGACACTTCTTTGGCTTGTCCAGGACTTCATTATCCATAGATACTGTTTGGGTAGGGAAACTTTGCTGCAGCTACAAGAAGACACTGCTATCTAACACAGAATATTACATTGCCTGGCAAACTAGAAGGCCAGTTCAGGTATCTGAAATCCCTTGTTCTCTGCATTGCTTCCCATTTCTCAAACATGTGGGAGCTCCTACAGCATCGGCTTCCTCTACTTAGGAGGACATATTTTTGAGAAAACAAGACCTGATCGACTGAGGTCAGTGGAAAGTCATCCATTGGTTCTAATAGGCTCTGAAGCGGATCCTGGAGGGGTATCATACAACTTAGTGATATTACCCAGATCCTTCATTTGCATTTTGTCTTGTCCTCTGTTTCCTGTTATCTGTTTTCTCTCCCGAGTGCGGAGACAGATTTATCCTAGCAATTTACAAAACATCTTCTGCTTCTCTTTTGTGAAGTCACTTGTATTATTTCTGCACCCCCTGACTTCCTTTGCACAAAAACCACCTTTGCTTTTCCTTCATCAAGTTTCCCCCTAACCACCCAAGTTTCAAACCATCATTTTGAAACAACCAGCTCCATAAGCAAGTCACGGTGTTGTTTTTTCCACGATAAACTCCAAAAAGCAGAAGTTGGTTGGCAGGGCAGGATCAGTCCCACTTCCCAGTTAGTCTGGGGTTTGTGCCATCATGTATCATATTTGACTGGTCCTGAGTGTGGCATCACACACCCCACACCGCACACCCCGCAGAGATGGAGAACGGAGCTGAACTCCCGGCAGCAAAGTTTTATCTGAGCTTTCAAATCTTCTTTTGCACCACGGGCAGCTTGGAGCAGATTGGATCCTAATGGACTGTTAGACCAATTTGGGCTTGCTAACTGCTTTTGTAAGGATAAGAAAGGAGCTAGCGCTTCTGTGCAAGAGCCAAAATGGATATCGCTGTCACTCAAATTTCCCTCCTTTGGTTTACTTTATCATCCCGGCCCCACAAGGCCACGCTCGCAGCAAGAGTGCAAGCGTGCTGCTCTGCTGACCTCGGGGGAGATACGTTAGCAGGCACCGAGCGGGGCTGGGGGCCTCTGCTTTCCATAGGGCATGTCCCACGCAGTGGCCAGGGATTTGTCCTGATGTTGTTGGCTTCATTCAGTGGAGACAGTCCACAGAGTCAGCGGGAGATATTGGAAAGCTGCAATACCTCCCCGGGCTGTGGAGGACACACGGCAATGCCCCACGAGCAGGTGGTACCGCAGTGGTGTCCACAGCACGATCTGCACCACGGCTGGTCTCTGGGGCAGCAGAAATGAAGCTTTGCTCCTTGTGCCTATATAAAATAATCCATGCAAATGGAGCACAAGGGAGGGTGTTGGGGTATAAATGCAGACATTTTGCTCTATAACTACGGGACTATGCCCACCAAGTGAAAATGTCACTGTAGGATTAGTCAGCTGAAGGGACCTCATGCTGTTAGGAGCCCACATCCCACAGCACGTGGTCACCCAAGGGAGCAGACAGTGGCTGCAGCCAAAATGAGAGGAAAAGTGTAGTGTGTGTGGAGGGGAAAGAGAGGATGAGAAACTCATAGGAGGAGATCTGTGAAGTGGGGTCAATAGCTATATTACCCAGGGTCTAGGTGGAGCACAGGCAGGGAGAAGGAGGAGAACGGGAATACAGCAGTATCTCCTGGAAAATGCCTCTGATTGCTGCTGGTCTATTCTGGTTTCACTTTCTGGCATTGCAGTCAGGGAGTGTGATTTTCCTTTGCAAAGGGCCACAATGTGCCTGGTGATGAGGCAGTGATTTTGCACTCTTCTGACTTTTTCTCTCCTTTTTCCACCATGACTTTTTCAGCATCTTGATCACCACATTATAGGCAGGCTAAATGGGATCATGCACATCCAGAAATGTATTACCTCCTGGCAGCAGGCTGAAGGTCTCCTCTGCTCAGACAGATGGGACAGTGGGTGCAGAATAGTGTTCACGGTTCCAGGTCTCAGCCTGGCCAGTCATAACATGTGTGACTGCAGCACAAGCACAGGACCAGCATCCTCATTTGCCAGCGATACCCACTCCAACTGTTCTGAAGATTAGAAAGAAAAACATTCCCATAACTTCTCCTACCTTAATGGTTTGATCTTGCACATTTGGAAATACTTTTCCCTCTTGGAGCTTATTTAGCGTGCTGGACTGCTCCTGCAAGTGCCAACACAGTGTGGGGAGAAACAGGTAAGCACAAAGGAATGGAAAGATGTTGTCTCCTCTCCTAGCTGGATTCTAATTCTCCCTTGGCCTAGATGTCCTTGGTAGCATCAAGCTTTTGGAGATCTCCTCTGGAAACCCAGTAGAAGAGATGCAGAATTCCTTTATCCAGACTGATCTACATCCAAATAACTTACAGAGTATTAAAAACATGGAAAATGCTATTCTGAGCTCTCTTGATGCATTCAATAGCTCCAGAATATATTTGTAGTGTTCTGGGGTCATGGAAACAACATTTTTTCCTTAAGCTTTTGGATCTGCTGGATATTGTGGGTCCATGCTGTGCAGGCAGCAAGCACAGATGGTGCTAGATATGCCATTGATCTCCATGGTGTGCCAGTAACCACCAGCTGCACAGTCAGGGAGGTGGAGAACCAGCGGCTGATGGACTCCAATCATTTCTGCTAGTCTGCTCTTGTCTTACAGGTGTCTAGCAGAAACTAAGGACAGAATCCACCCCTTGGTGCCCATCTTCTTCTTCCAAGGAAACCTTTCTTAAACAGGTGGTTCCCATCTCCTTCATTAGAGACCCACTCGAAGAATTGCACTTCCCTTGCTGGAAGAGTTGAAAATCAGCAACTTGTACACCTACTGCTCTTGCCATCTTTCAGATAGGGGGTTGTCTGTGGACCGCTTAGTTCTGAATAACCCAAATTGCTTCTTGGATTCTGTTCTGTTCTCCTTTTGCCATCTCTGCCTTCTTCACAATAATGATTTACTACAAGACACATTCCTAGTGATGGAGCATAGGATGAGGTCCAGGGCTTCATTCCCTGTAGGCTCTCCTGTCTACCAGGCAGACTAGCCTAAGGCTTGGCAGCTGGGCTCCCCTCCAGGTATTGGGAGACATGGGGTTGAACCCTCCTGTGGTAGGTGCTTCTGTCTGAAACCAGGCACACAGGGCAGTGCCACTTCTGCACCTTGCTGCCTCTTGCTCTGCGTGAATCAGTGCCTGGATGCCTCCCCAGTGACCTTTTGCAGATGGTCACTTCCCAACTGTCTGTGCAAAGACCTTAAGTCCATCTTTCCTCAAAGAGGGGAAAAGGAGTCAGCTGAGGATCCCAAGGAGAAACTACATGTCTAATCCCAACTGCTCTCCCTACTCTCTGCATCTTTTCTGCATGGCTCTACATTCTTGCTGAGCATCAGAGGTTTCCTGTCCATGCAGGGTGGCTGGGGTGAGATCACTGCCCACTTCCCTTCCTTGGCCAGGGGTGGCCTTTTGCTTCTAGCTGCTTGCAGTATTGTAGCTGGTAGGACACCTCCAGCACATTTTCTTCTTGCAAGCCTGCAGCTCCCTTGCTTGGAGGCAAGCAAGGGAAGTCACACATTCATAGTGTGAACGTTTGAAAAACATTTATAGAAAAGGGAGGGAAAAGCAAGTCAGTATTAATAAATTACAGAAAGATAGAACATCTGTACTAAATTATTGCAAACTTAAGTGAGAGTGGAAAGCTAAATAAATAAAGGGGAAACCATGTTAAGGAAGAAGATGAGTAACAGAAAAATTCTCCTTCAAAGAACCACCAGTTAGCCTTTTTGCACAGCACTGTATACAAACAAACCTAAAGGAGATACAACAGGGGTCAGAAAGCTTGATGCAGCTTTCTGACAGCTGTCTGCTCGATTTATTCTGCTCCCTTCTGACTCTACATTACCTTATGGCCTGGCTAGTGCTGTGCAAAGAGAGTGTCCCTGAGGTTTGGGGTTGCCTTGCCCCATCAAGGTGACCAAGGGATGGACTAGCTGAAGGCAGAGGTCCTGTGCAGGCAAGGATGATGAAGTAGTTACCCACACACAGCAGGGGATTAGGAATGGTCTTGGAGAAACCAGGTGGCAGGCAGGACACTTGAATGGCCAAGAAGCTCAACAGCTCCTGGCTTGTGAATAAAAACAATGTCTCTGATGTCTCATATATTCTCTTTATTTAGCAATGTGCCTGCACAAGAAGTTCAAGCTGACATAGGTACAAACGGGAAAGGGGTTCAGAACATGACACAGTGTTTCTCTCTGTCCTAAAGCAAGATCACCTGTACATTCCTGATAAAGGTATCTGTTTATTGGTCAAAAAAACCTTCTGAGATGGCTATTCCTTATCTTCCTCGAGAAACTTATTAATATACTTGCCGCTGGAAAACTTTTTTGAATACCTAAATTGCTTTTCTTGTAGCAATGGAAAACCACATATTTGCTATGTCTGCACAACTAAAACATTAAATCGTCTTTTACTTTGCAACAGCCATCTACATGTTGAAAGTATGTTATTATTTCTCCTTCAGTCTTCTTCCTTAAACAATCCTGATTCTTTAAGTCTTTTTTCATAGACTGCATTTTCTACATTTCTGGCAGTTCTTGCTCTTTATTTTGTGGAAGTGTGTGCCTTAAGCTTCAGGAATAATATTTCAGTGAAGGCCTTCCCACTATGAAGTGGAGTGTAGTATCACTTTTCATGGTGTGCAGGCTTGAATTTCTGTTTGTACACTTTCATGCGATAATTTGCCTTTTCCACACCACTCTTTGCTGTTTCAGGTTCAGCTAACCCACAAATTCTTTTCCCAGAGACACCTTTCTAATATCTTTCTGCATTTTTAGCATCATAAAATTTACTACGTGTGTGATCTCCAGAGTCTACCTGAACATAATCCCTCGATTTGGCTCCATCATCCCATCCACTTTTTTCAGAATATTGCTTCAACTTGTTAAGATCATTCTGGAACCAGATATTTTGCTGAGGTGCATGGTAACAACAGCTTTTGCTCTGTGTGTAAAGTCTTGTTTTCCTAAATACTCCCAAGGCTGTTCTTTCCGCACCCTAGCCTTAAATCTTTCCCTTTTTCATTGATATTAACTGTGTTAATTGTAGCCTTACATTTGACCCTTTTAGATGAAAAAAAAAAAAAAAAACGACATCAAACACTTTGATCTGCTCTTTGTAATCTCCCTATTGCCTGCTCTCTTCACAGAGTCGTGAGCTAACTCCATATTCCTTTTAGTGAATGATTAAATTCTGTTACCTTTGGTGTCTCTTGCTAATTTAATTTTAATTTTCCTGACTTTGTTTTACATGGCTATGTTCATACTCAACCTTAGACATCTGGTTTTCTTTCTACTTGTTGTGATTCCTTTATCTCTTTGAGGTCAATGAAGAGAAGTCAGTGTTTTCCATTTCTGGTCTTTCTTCTGCATCTGCATTTCTACCTTTAGTACTGTTTCTTCAGGGAACCAATAACTCTAAGTTCTCTTTTTCTTGGTTGTTTCCCACAAGGTATTTTATGTCAGTTTCGCAAGCTTATTGAACTCCCCCTCTCTGAAACCCATTGGGTTGGTTTTCCTTCTCTTCTGACTTGGCTCTCCAAGAACCATGAAATCTACCTTTCCATAGTAACTCCCATCCACATTGCCTTCCACCTTCCCTTTCTTACTCTGCTCCCGCCTTGCGCTGAGACTCAGACCCAGAGGACCTTTTCCTTTACTTCCTTTCTGGGTCTTCTAAATTCAAACAGAAGTTGTGATAAGCCTATGCCATAAAGGTGCTGGAGAGTCTGTATGCTACTGAAGTAGCTAAAATCTTCCACTTCCCACAAGACCTGTGTTTCAGATGTCTCTGTTAGTTACTCCCAAAGACCCTCATGCATCTTAGCTTCATGGATGGATGGCCTTTAATAGACTCCAATAAACTCTGACAATGGAATCCTCGTTCCACCTTTGCAGACTTTCAGCAAGGCTAACTCCATCTATCTTCCGGATTCAGAATGAGCTTATACATACAAGGTTTATAAAGTGACACCCCTTTTCTCTCTCTGCTGTCCATTCTTCTTGAACAAGCAGCATCCCTTTTGGTTAGCATTCTAGTCACATGAGTAGTTCAGCCATGTCTCTATTATTTCAGTGAAGCTGTAATCTTGATCCTATATTATAACTCCCAGTTAGAATATAAAGAATGTTTATTAAATGCTAATTTCACCATGCTTCTTTCATTACTGTGCTAACATCTAAGACTGATGCACTGTCCTCTTGTTTCTTCTGTGCTGTTGTGACAAATAGCCTTATTCTTCTAGTTTTAACGTCTTCTAGTTTGCTATGGCGTATGTGTGAGCACATACTGACCATGCAGTTTTTACTCCCTGCACATTGTCCTTATCCTGAAACATCATCTCATAGGCAAGAATTATTTTTTTTTTGAGAGGTTCAAACTTTTTTTTTTTGTGGGTACCGGTGCAGAGGACACCACTGTGAAGTCTTTCAACCCATCATTTGCTCACAGGAATCAGTAGTGACTCTCTAAACTGAAAGCAGTTGCCTTAAAAATAGATTTGTCTCAGCTCAAGAATGAGGTTTTAATAATAGGAATGAGTTGAGGACATAAATACACCACTATGAGTAAGTGAAGACAATGGGGGAGAAGTGCCTATCTTACTAAGCAGAATTTAATCTATTTCCTTCAAACTAGGAAGACATACAGCTCTTTCAAGTCCTTAAGCTGGAAGGGGATGTAGCATGCCATGCCAGCAGGGATGCTCACTTCATCTACATGCAAGAGTTTTTCCTAACCTTGGTGACCACACAGCCCAGACCCAAAGTTCTCAGCAATAACACAAATGGAGGGAATTGTCAGTCATGGAAATGCTTCAACACATTCTGCGTTGCCCAGAAATGTAAGACACCATCTGGAATTAGTGTTGAATATTTTTGCTAATGACCTCATGATAGAATATTGAGAATGTTTATTAAATTTACAGATGACACCAGGCAGGGATTACTTGTGAGTCTGATAGAGGACAAGATTAGAATTCAAAATCATCTTGCCAAACTGGATGAACGCTCTGAAAAAGAAACAGAATGCAATTCAGTGGGGACACACACAATGCACACACTTAGGCAGCAATAATCACCAGCATAAGCCCATAATGAGGAACAATTTTTAGAAAGCTTGCAGAAAAAGACAGGGAAGAACTCTGGTGGATCACAGAAGGAATTGTCAAATGAGTCAACTGTCATTCTTCTGTGAAAATGTCAACTATTATCAGGGAATACATGAGTGGGAATAAATCTTGGACGATACCTTCTACTCAACACTGGGAGGTCGTCAGGGGGAATAAGTGGTTCAGTTTTGGGCTGCACTTCTGAAAAGATACGGAGTGTTTGGAGGAAGGCAGAACAGGAGCAACATAATAGTGCAGAGGACTGGAAAAATGGGAATTGCAGAAGTTCGCATGGAGGCTGTTTAACAGTGGAAGAGGCATGAAATGAAGTTCAGGTAAATAAAGCTTCCACAGAGAAGAAGGAAACGACCTGCTCTCCCAGACTGAGAACTAAAAGACATAAATGCATCAGGAAACATGCAGATTAGGCACTACTATCAAAACTTTCCTGATGGTCAGAAGAGTGGCACACTTGGAAGGAGCTTTCTGGGAAAGAGGTCTTCACCCTGGAAAGCCTTTAGACATGCATCTTTAAAGTGAACTGCAGGTACACACAGCTTTGGGCAGCCTCTCCAAAAGGTCTGATTAGCTGAATGTGCAGTTCTGGCCTATGAACCACAGAGGTTAAGCCACTATGTAAAACAAAGAATCTTAGGGGAGTTATCCACTTGCATCCTGTCTTGAATCTAAGCAAACTTTGGGCATGCCCCTTCTTTAGAAATCCTAGACATTGTTCCTACATGCTCCAAATGGGTATTCCCACTGCACTTGGAGCCTGTTCTCTGCCGCTTGGCCATGTTTGACAATGTCTTGCTTGACAGCTCCTGAATGCTTGAGGTGTGCCTGGGTGGAAGATACCTGCTGGACTGCAGTTGACAAGGGCAGACCACAGCTTTCCTCTCTCTCCCTGAAATGCTGGTGTGAGCAGGGAGCAGGGCAAGTGTGAGACACAGGGCAGCATCTCAGCACCTGCTTCCACCCGTGTGTACAGACACAGGCCCCTCATTTTACCCTCCTGACGCCTTCCTGTCTCCAGATGGACGGAACAAGCAGGGAGTCAGCACAGGATGCAGAGAAGCATGTCCCCTGGTGCTAAGGGACCATCTTTTCCTATGCCTTACCCAGCATGGAAGGCAGTGAGGATCAGTAACGCTACCCTGCCAGCCAGGCACACCACAGGAAAGGTCATGATCTTCTGTGTTCTTGGGAGTCAAGGGAGCAAGCAGTATCTTGATCACTTTTAATTGGATAAGACCTGGATTTAGACCAGTCATTAGGGCGCTGGTGATGCAGAGATGGTGCCTCCCAAATGGAGTTTAAATTTGCCTTTCTTCCATTTATTAGAAGTTATCACCTCTGCATTGGTTATGTTTGGCTTTCGATGATGCTCCCAGTAAGTAATTTTAAACTCTTATGATTCACATGATCCCTGACTAATGGTGCCCACAATGGAAAATTCTAGGGGTTTCGTGATTAAAACCATATTTAGTGTTAGTAGTATCCATATATAGTAGGGACTGACAGGAATAAAGCAATGAAAAGCAATACACTGGTAAAGATAGGAAATAAAGCCTCTAGAGTCAGACTTTTTCATACGACATTTAAAGGACATGCTAGAAATATTTTGGTGGGGAATCAAATACCACTCTTCTCCACATTTAGGTTTGATGTTTGATCTTTCTTCTTGGTCAGGTTCTAGAGAGAAAAATCACACACACACACCCAAAACTTTCTGTTCATCTCCTGGTTTTGTACTTGGAGCTCCTCCTCCCCCTCCAGCGGCAGCCCCTCCCAGGTTCCACATCACCACGGGGTTATTAATCGGTTGTGATATCCACATGACCTTCAGTTTCAGCCCTCTTTGGTCCCTCTACTCCACTAGCTGAACTATTTCTAATTGGCTAATCAGCTTATCCGGTTTGGCCCTTGATGCAAACCAGGTCTAGACATGATCTATTCCTGGGAGGCCCCTGGGTTCAAGGGGCCAATCTCACACCCTGTCCATCACTATTGTCAGCATGGTACCCTATCTCAAAGACATGCCAATGAACATTAGTAAGAGATTAAAATGACAGCCTTGGTTTTCTTACATGCCTTTTAATCATCGTAACATGCAGTCTAATGTTTCACTCTGTCTTCCTTTCCCTGCAAGAGCATGTTCTCAAGGAAGAAACCAGGAGGGATGAGAGCGGGTCAAAGACCACAGCAGGGTGAAAGCGGTGGAAAGGAATTAAAATGGAGGGTGGGGGAGGAGGAGGAGGCAAGAGACAAAACCCAAGTCAGAATCTGGCAGCCAGACGCAGAGCGACAAGGCTAGAATTTCAATTCCTTCATGTGGCTCCCACGGGCTGCCATAGGTACCTCTCACCGTCACACCAGTGTGCCACCAACACGTGCCAATGCTGCTGCCTACAGCGGGCTGCCCAGCATCCACAGCCACACACCTGAAAGGTGCTTTTCACAAATGCTACACATCTTGACTTGTCTTGGGGAAAGTTTGGAGGCTTGGCTACTCTGAAAACTAAGCTGTCTTGAAGTGCTTGCATATGGATTTAGTAGCTGACTGTTAGACCTTTGGGTTTCTGAAGAAGTCTTAACCTGGTCACTTAGCTGTGACTTCATGCAATTATTGGCCATTTAGAGAAATGACAATCAGAGGGCTCCATGCAATAAGATCGTGTCTGAATTCCTTCTTCGTCTCTCCGGCAGTGAATAGTTGGTGGCTCTTCGTAAACAAAGCCCCATTCTCTGCAAAGATGTCCCAGTGTAAAAGGCAGATGCTCCTGTATGAATATCAGCTACACAGGCAGGCATACAGGAGGTCTCCCCGTGCCCCAGTTGGGGAACTGTGCGGCTGTGTTAACAGCATGCACAACGAAAGTTAATGACCTCACTTGTCCAAGACTTCCTTGTGCTTGGCCAGCTCTGAATGCAGACAGAGCAAGTTCACACCTGCCTGCAAAATGCCATATGGACATCATCTGTAACAAACTTGCTCAGATGGTTCATTTCTAAGGGGCATTCAAACTTTTCCTAGATCTATGTGTATTTTTTCCTCTCACAGTCATGCTTTTACTGAAAATTTTAGCTAATGTCATATCGACTCCTTAGCTTTTCAACTCCTTGGTCCAAAACTATTTGGCTGGTGGGATGTGTGAATTCCTTTAGCCAACCAGTGGAGCATGTAATTGGCTCTACATGCACGAATGAATTACGCATATGTTTTGCTATGTGGCTTCAGCTGGTAACTAAGCATGAGAAGTTTCCAGCTAGAAAAGGAAACCAGTGAGAAAGTTAGAAAAGGCTGTGAAGTGGGCAGTGCACAGGATGTCTCTGGTTTTCCTTGCTCCCTTTCTGCTATATATCTGATTCTTCTTGCATTCTCATTTTTGTCCTGTGCTTTCTATGGGATACGTGTTCCTCAGTAGATGCTGGGAGCATCCTGCAGCTCTGTTTGCAGTGTCTTACGTTCTGCTTTCACACAGCGTCGAGTTTGGGTGACAATTCCTGATCTGGTAAGGATTAAGTTTGCCCAGTTGCAGAGGTTAGCATGAGTCCTGCTCACCCATGCCAGCCTGCCTCAGCAGGAGATGGAAGCAGAGCCTTGCAATCACCCCAGGCCAGTTTATGATGTTATGAGGTATCCAGCTCTGTGCGTGTGTTGCTGAGGCCATTACAATACGCAGCCAAATGTGTTTGCTTGAACCACTTCACAGTTCAACTGCATCATGTACTTGCAGACAGAGTTTACTGCGAGGGCAGCTGTCTTAATGAACAGTTGTATCGCTTTTCTCCTTTTTGTTGTCTGTTTAGCATTTCTTTAAGGATATGAGCCTTAAAGCAGGTCAGAGTTGAGGGGAGTTTCACATTTGGCAGTCTTTTCTCAGTCTTTCTACAAGTGCAGAAATCGGCTCATGTTGAGTTGGCCTTCTCTGAACCAGGGGAATGTAACCCTGCTGGTAGTGCCATAATATTATTTGTATAGCAAGTTAAAGTACAGAGTTCAGACCTTTTTTTTTTTTTTTTTACATTTCTGGGTGGAAAAAAATTATTAGATTGTTTTGCATAAGCAGAATTTACCCTATTTCAATATTCGATTTTTGTAACGCACCCTGGCATGTCAGAGCTATTATTTCTTAATATAAATAATACCCTAGTACACAGACTTTCCCTCTGTTGAAATCCATCCTGCTCTTTAAAACAACACCATGCCCAGATGGAGTAGGATGGATAGAAAGTAATATCTTCAAAGAGAGGATCTTTTAGCAGACTATCAGATCTCACCCAGTTTCATGGTGAGATTAAACCAGAAGCGGACTGAATGTAAATGCTGTTGTCTTTTGCCAGTGGTTTGCACTGAACTGCTGCATCCAAGACCCACACCAACACTACCTGAAAGCAGAAGTCTTTGTGCCACCGCTCCATTTGTTAGGCATCTAAATGAAAGCTATCCAGCCAGGCAGCACAGTCGTCGTCTCTCCCTCTGATATTGCAGGGAAGGCCACACATTTTGCAGACGGGGAAAGGCTGAACAGCAAGCATTTCAGCCTCTTACAGATGTGGTTAAATTATCTTAATGTGTTTAAACAAAGTGCAATGTCAAAGTAGCATAAATACCATATTTCAGCAAAATGGCTGCTTCTCCAGTGTTCTGCTTGCCGATGCCAAATGAAATACTTCTCACTGTTTATTCACAAAATTCTTTCTTGCCCACTGAATTTTCATATCGCTGGGCTGGGCCAAATAATCAGTTTCCTTTTAAAATAGAAAAACCATTAGTGCATTCCAATAGGCTTTTCATGTTACACTAGAAACCCTTGGCAGTGCAGTGTGATTAGCCTATTTTGTGTTTAATTATTGCTGATTGGAGCCTACCTGTGGGGAAACTCTGAAAGGCATACAAACAGCCAGCCGTGCACACCAAGGCATTTACAGAGCAGCTAAAGGAGGAAGCCTGAAAGGTATGGTAGCCGTTCGGTTGTATTAGTGCCATTTCTAGCTGTTTTAAACAAGATGCCCTTTGTGTTAAGAAACACACCTGCATCACTTCAGAGATTAATGGGCAGTTTCTTGTCAGTACTTGTGGACGATTCAGTTGTCCATTAGGGTGACGTAAGACTAGAAGAGATTTTTATTTTTTTTTATCACCTTTAATTGAACGGTAATCTCTTCTCCTTAAAGTAACCTAGGTTTCTTGGGAAACTTAAAAGCTTCCTCAAATGTCAAGACAAGGAATAAAGAAATGACAGAGGCCCCCAAAAGTATAAATCCTCCTCCATTAGTCAAGTCTCTTCTGTGAATGAGTTAACTTTAAAAAAATCATATTACTAAGTATTTTATCAAAACAAACATTTAATCAAAGTGAAAGGAAGAGATACTAGTCCCCTTCTGGAATGGGATGGAGACTGCCAAGATGTGTGTTAATTTCTTAAGAAAACAAACTCTGTCAAACACTGGGTTTTAAGCAAGCAGATGCTCATTTATCATTCGTTTTGTCTGTGCATGCACTTGGGATCCTGCCGAACACAAGTTTTCTGAAATGGAAATGACCATATGGCCAATACCTGAAAAATTAATTCAACATGCCCTGCCTCCCGTGTGCATTTTCTTTTAATGGTGCTTTTCTTCTTCTTTTTTTACAGCATTGGACAATGGAAACAAAACAACTGCCTTTGTGGGAGTCCAGTTCATAGCAGAGGCAATCCATGACCAGTGGTGCATGCTACCAGCAGAGTGGGGATACTTTGCAGAGGCTGTACTTTCACGGTCCAACTTCTTTTAGAGGTTATCTCACCAAAAAAAGCTTTGCTACTGTTTTAACACCGGTCTTACTGGAGATTTCCAATTGGGCCTGTAGACCCTGCCAGAGGGCCCACAAGAAGTGGCCTGCAACTGCCCCAGAGCTGTGCAGGAGTGCTCTGGGCTGAGAGCTGGTGTGCAGCATGCCAGAGATGTCCAGGGATGGCAGTGGTTCACTCACTGGTCCCCAAATGCCTGGGGGAGGGAGGCTGGGAGGGTCTTGAGGAGCCACCAGCAGGATTGGGTTCAGCTGTGCTGAGCAGTGGACTAGTCTCTGCCCTGTAAGTCTGCTGCCTAGGGAAGAGCATGCTGGATTTGCTATGATAAATCTGTACATTTCCTATTTCAAGTGAAAATGAAGGGGATGTCTCTGGTATCCCTTTCTCTGCTCAGCATCACTTCCATTGAGCATGGACAATTCATCGCCAGGTGTTGTGGGTACTCTTCATACATCACAAAACAGGTAAAGCTTGCTGAATAAGGAGAATGTGAGCAAGAAAAACAGAGTAGCTTTATAAGCCCAAATTCTCCTAATCTGCAGGTACAATTGCCACAGTCTCTGGAGACTTACATAGTAAAGGCCGCTTCAATTTCAGAGTGGTTGTTTGAACGCAAAATCAGTGCAAGTGCAATTATGACACCTGGTCTTGATGCAGAAAAAAGAAACATCCAGTTGAACCCCACTGATGGCCACACATGTCACTGGAGACTGTAGCTTTCATCTTCTTCATAAAGACTCAAGTTGCCATCAAGAACCTGAAACATAGCTCGGTAGCATCATTTATAGGTACCCACCTTGTCTTAGCCAGGACTGCTCTGCTTTACAGGGGTGTTTTCCAGGTCAGCAGAGCATAAGCTTGTCCATCCCTGTCCTGCCCCCTCTGCTGCCTTGTTCCTCTGCCTCCTCTCTGCTAGTGGTCAAAATTCACCCACTCACCAGCAAAGAGCTGCTCTAAGGCTCTACAGGCAAGAAGTGACACTGGCAGGCATTAGGGCTGAACATCATCAGCATGGTGGACTCTATACCATCACAGTGACTGACGCCTTTGACACCTCTTAAAGCCATACTTGAAATCATAGCATCCCAGAACGAACCTTTGCTGACCTATGCTGATGCAGGCACGTTAAGTCTGCATACACAGCTAGCATTTTTGATGCTCTATATTATTAGATGCCACAATAGTAGTTAACTATAAATACCATGCACCCTGCATGTGACACAGCTGCTCACCTGGGCTTGAGCTCGGTGTTAAGAGCAGCAGGGATAACAGCTAGGAGAAAAGAACAGTGGCTGTGTTTCAGCTCTCCCCTTGCCTGCTTCCAGAGGAGCTGAGCTTCAGTTTCTGCACATCCAAGTGTCTGAAGCAATACCTGCTGTCTGGAACGTTACCAGTCTACCAAGGAAGTAACCAGACACTTGTCTTCTAAACAACTTTGAAAACCCCCACTATGGCAGCCCGTGAGGAAATTGGTCATAAAACTAAGGAACAGGGGAATAGACTGTTTCAGTTGAAAGGGACCTACAATGATCTTCTAGTCCAACTGCCTGACCAATTCAGGACTGACCTAGTTAAAGCATGTTATTAATGGCTTTGTCCAAATGCTTCTTAAATGGCATCGACCACCTCTCTAGGAAGCCTGTTCCAGTGTTTGACTACCCTCTCAGCAAAGAAATGCTTCCTAATGTCCAGTTAAACCTCCTCTGACACAGCTTTGAACCGTTCCTACATGCCCTATCACTGGATACCAGGAAGAAGAGGTCTGCATTTCCCTCTCCACTTCCCCTTGTCAGGAAGCTGTAGAGAGCAACGAGGTCACCCCCAGCCTCCTTTTCTCCAAACTAGACCGGTCCTCATAGGACGTGCCTTCCAGCCCTTTCACCAGCTTTGTTGCCCTCCTCCGGATGTGTTCAAGGACATTCACATCCTTCTGAAATTATGGTGTCCAGAACTGCACACAATATTCCAAGCGGGGCTGCACCAAAGCTGAATACAGCGGGATAACCACCCCTTTTGACCGGCTGGCTCTGCTGTTCGATGCACTCCGGGATGCGGTTTGCCTTCTTGTGCTGACTCATACTGAGCCTGCTGTCGAGTAGATCCATTCTGCAGGGCTGCTCACCAACCACTCCTCTCCCAGTCTATGCTTGTGCTTGGCATTACTCCATCTTACGGGCAGAATCCAGCATTTTGACCTGTTAAATTTCACCCTATTAATCATAGCCCAAGGCTTCAATCTATCTAGATGCCTCTGCAAGCCCTCTTGTCCCTCAACAGAGTCAACAGAACCTCCCACTTGGATATAATCAGCAAATTTGCTGATGGTGTGTATTGGTCCTAATAGCGTCCTCTGCAAATAAAGGCATACTTATTGTCATTATGTTACTTTTTTTTCTTTTTTCTTTTTTAATGTGTGAGTTTTACATTTGATTAACCATTGTAACTTTAGAAAGCAATTCATTTAGGTGTGGTCACATCTCACATCTCAACAAATGCCTTTTGAACTGCTACCTTCTTTAAGGAAATCGGTTTTGTGCTTTGAATTATCAGCAAATCACATTCATGTGTCCAATTTTTTTCTTTATGGTGATACCATCTTAGTACCAGCTCACTGATGGGGATGGGAAGTGCAGCTCACCATTAGAAACACAGGCTGTGTTTGGTGCCGACTGCTAGGAAACCTTTCCTAATGCCTTCAGCTCAGTCTTGCCTTACTTTCTGTGTTAGTCGGTTGTGTAACTGTCTACCCCATGCCTCAGAAAGGACTGGATTTTTCAGACCTGGGAAACAGAGGCTGGAGATGTCAAAACTGACAGTCAAACCTCACCAACACTCATAGGAGGAAATCTAGATATACCCAAGGAAGAGCTCATTCGCAGAAGACCCAAGATGGATTTGTGAAGAAATATTTTAATAAGATTAACAACTATTGCTTGTTTCAAAAGTCAGTAGCATGCGCCTGGATGGATGGTAAATAATTATTTTAAATAAAAATTTATATTATAAATATTTGTATTAGTAAATAACTGCTCTCAGGGCTCTATGTGGGGAAAAAATGGGGGCACCAAGCTTTGCACTAACATGATGCCATTGGTACAGGGAGGCTGTAAAGGTCAGAAGTGTCCCTTTGCCAGTGGACCAGCACACCTGTTTTGGGAACTTCAGTGTCCTTGTGCAGGACAGAACGTCCCTCAGGCGCAGTCAAGCACTTGACATCTGATGATCTCAAAGCGCTTTGCAAAAGCAAGTGAGTTAATCTTTCACGTTGCCTAAACATGGAGCTGGTCCATAGAGAAGTGCCCTGTTCAACATAGCCATGAGCCAGCGACTGAGCTGAGAATAGGATCCAGGTCTCCTACTGGCTTCCTATCGTCTTCTGTGCATGCCAGACCATACGCTCCCCCTTGGCGTCGTGCCATTTCTCTCCCAAGAAAGAGGTGACTCCTATCCGCACTACTTTACATAAGCAAGTTAGGAGACTTCACTGCTGAAGGGACATTTGTAGGATTGTGTTACCTTCAGCCTCAAGATCACACCCCAGCTCCAATCCTCCGATTGCCTGTATTGCTCGTAGCCTGGCTCACACCTAGGCTGAGACCACTGCAGGCCAGGGACATACAGGCACAAGAACACTACTGGCCAGGACTTGGATCTGGGTCCTAGCAGGCTGAGCCATGCCATGCCAGGAGTGCTCCAGCCCAGCAGTGTCACTGTAGCCCAGCAGTAAACCGTAGGCTGAGATTCAACATGAGGCTTCAGAGAAGAGCCAGGAGTGGAACCTGGCTCACCCATTAATGTGTGACAGTTTGGCCATCTTCTGCTGTCATGCCTGGGAGTATTTCCTCAGGAAATTTTATTTTTTCCTTATCTCATGATTTGGTGT
>JAVJGI010000035.1:13138628-13193785 GCA_035590275.1 Ibycter americanus
TTGGCCATCTTCTGCTGTCATGCCTGGGAGTATTTCCTCAGGAAATTTTATTTTTTCCTTATCTCATGATTTGGTGTTTGTTTGTTTAAGGTTCCTGAAACACAGTCCAAGCAGGTTGAACCTTGTGACTTGTGGCTGACTGAATACTGCTTTGCAAATAAATGTGCCATGACCACAAATCGAAAACAGTGGGCTTCAGTCCCGAGATGTCCTTTTGCTCTCCCTGCAAGCCTAGTGGCTTGCCTGGTGGAGTCCACGTCTGCACACATCCAAAGTCCTCTTCTGGAGAGACAAGCTGTCCTTCGATCTGACACCACAGCTGCCTGCTGACCGCCAGCCTTTCACAGCTGCAACATCATTGCCATGACACGAACGGTCCCCTGCCCTGCGGCTCAGTGAAAAGGAAAACATGAACTACAGGGAAGGATTTACTACTCTGTTTCAGTTGTCCTTTCTGGCAGCTGGTGGCATTCCCACCATGTCCCCTTGAAAGTCCTGATTGTTCTGGTCAGACTCCCTCTGCGTTGATAATTGAGTACAACAGCAGCACCTGTTATCCCGGTCTCCTCCTCCAGCGCTGGCTGCCTTGGGCTTGTACAGCGGGCACCTCCTGCCCCTGCCTCCCGCTCTGCCCCCCAGGGAGGGCACGCTCGGGTGTCTCGGCCGGTCGAGGAGCACATTCAGCATACCAGCTCGTGCTCTGTTCCCTGCATTGCTCCTGTGGCTGCATTTCAACTGCTTGATCAGAGGGCTGGAGCACCCCTCCTCTGAAGACAGGCTGAGAGAGTTGGGATTGCTCAGCCTGGAGATGAGAAGGCTCCAGTGAGACTTCACTGCACCCTTCCAGTACCTGGAGGGGACTTATAAGAAAGATGAGGACAGAGTTTTTAGCAGGACCTGGAGCAACAGCACAAGGGGTAATGGTTTTAAAGTAAAAGAGGTAGATTTACATTAGATATTAGAAAGAATTTCTTTCCTGTGAGGGTGGTGAGGCACTGGCACAGGTTGCCCAGAGAAGCTGTGGATGCCCCATTCCTGGAAGTGTTCAAGGCCAGATTGGATGGGGCTTGGAGCAACCTGGTCTAGTGGAAGTGGTAGGTATCCTTGGCAGGGGGAGTGGAATTGGATGATCTTTAACGTGCCTTCCAACCCAAACCAGTCTATGATACTATGAGCTCTGGGTACGGGCCGTGACGTTTGCAGTGCCTGGAGTCTCACTCTGCTGAAGGAGTGTCTCCCATGATAAGCCAGGCAGATTGTCTAAGAGAGCTGGTCACAGAGACCAAGGCTGGTCTCCTTCACAGACCTTCCTTCTGACACCTTCTGTGCAGCGCAGCTCTTGTGCTGACCTCTGCCACCAGTGCCCCTGCACAGGAAGGTCCACGGACATTCCCAGCTGCATCGCCGTGATGTGAAGTCTCCTTTGGTGTTGCCCTCACTGCTGCAGCCCAAGCCTCTCACTTCCTGGAGATACAGGAAAGTGGGAGCATCAGACAGGAAGATCAGGAGCCAGAAGTTTTAAACTGTCCCCTCCCTTGAATCTATCCAGCTTTTTAGAAGAAATTTCTGTCTCAGAGGCTGTACTTATCTCATCTTCCTGTCCTAAATAACTCAGCAACAATTCCCAACCTCTCAACAAGCTACAGAGGTGAGTGCAAATGTGTTTGCGCCTCCCAGGGTGCATGACCTGTCGATGCTGTGCACGGGACCCTGTGTGCACCCCCTGACTCGCACTTATCTTGGAGCAGCAGCGACGGTGAGGGACCGAGCTTGAGGTTATTACTTGAGAGGTGTGTTTTACCCCCTGAGGATGTTAACACCGTGACAAATCAACAGTGGTAAAGATGCTCCACGGCTTCACAAGACTGCAGTCATGTTACTGTTTTTGGAAAAGATGATAAGACCCATTTTATATATATATACATCTATTTATTTTTAATAAATCATGTAAATGCATATATGCTCAATATAAGTGAATTATTATTATTCCTTTCCTAACAGCTCAGTCAGCCTATTTTTCAGAAGTCCTCTGGTATTTGTAAGGTTGGCTTCTCAGCCCCATCTGTCTGATGTATGTTCCTTATAGTGGGAGAATGCAAATCATCAGCACCACAGGGGCCATAAACAAAATGCTTTAGGCAGCCCAGAAGTCCTTTGCTCTAATATCCACCCTGACAGCAAGTGTCATAGTCCTGTGAAAGGGTTATGCAGGGTTACCTTGCTCCAAGCTGATTCATTTTCTCACCTGGGGGCAAATATCTGGGGGATTTGTAGTTTCTGGCCTGAAAGGGAACTTGATGGTGTCTTGCGTCATGCAGTTTGATGGTTTGGGAAGTTTGTCTTTGTACAGACTACAGACCCTGATTAATGTGATGTTGTTGCTATGGTCATTGCCCTATCATGCAATGTTTTCTGTTTCTTCCTTTGCTGACAAGGCCTTTAGCACCAGTCTAAGGGCAACAAGTAATAACAGAGACGAACAGAGTCATAATGACCGTCCTCTGAGCAAACAATTGATATGCTAATGACGTCGGTGGGAACGCGGCTCATATCTACAAAGAGAGGGACTGGAGAATGGAAATAGGACAGGGCAAAGAACAGAGGGGATTAAAAAAATGATTTGAAGAAGACTCTTGTGGGATTTTTCCAAGGACCTAGAATAAGCTTTGTGGGGGAAAGGGAAGAATCCAGTGTGATTTTCGTACTGGGAGCAGGCCTGGTTTATCAGCTGAGCTAGCCGAGGAACTGACCCAAGCTCTATATTACCCCAGAATAGAGAGGACGTTGAAGGAGAAAAATCTATGCAGAGCTCTTTTATTTGTATTTTATCTCCTGTGCACTTCTGGTACTGAGTAAAGAGATAAGTTGCTCCTGAATCCCATCTCAACCCCAAGGCACGTTACCTTTTCAAACTACCCACCACATGTTTACAGGGGAGCACCAGATCTCCCAGGTATCTGTGGTCCTGAAGAGTGGGGTGCTTAGAAAGTGGTGGCTAGAACACAAAGCAGTTTTGTTTGAGGCTCCACCTCTGCACGGAACAGCAACCCAAAGCCAGTGTCTTAGACATGTTTAGAGACAGGTCATGGAGAAAAGGGAGCTGTGGTCTACCAATGTAGACAACGCAATGGGTTGGGGCCCTGGGAGCAGTTATGTACGTGCCCAAAGAGGAGATCTGCTCGAGCCAAGTCACGGGCAGTAGCATTTCACACAATCATTCTTTTTTCATTTGTCCCCACAAATAATCTGTGATTGAACCAGGCATATTTTTTAGAAACAAAAATCTCCACTTCAAGCAAAGACTTAAAATAACGGAAAATCTGGATGTCTCATGAGAATCTGCTCCAGTGCTAACACCTTCACTATTAAAGGCTTATTTCTGCTCTTAATTTTTTGCACTTAAACTTCCACATTTCAGAGTAAAGAACCTCTCTTTCTAGATACTCTCTTGTGCAGACACTTTTTAACCCTAATCAAGTTGTCTCTTAGCTGTCTCTTTGATCAGCTAAATAGATAGAGTTCCTTAAATCTCTCTCTGCAGGGTGCAATTTTCTCACCAAGAACCATTTTCATGCCATCTAGGATCTCAGCTGAACAAAGCTGAGGGAAGAACTTAAGCCAGACAGTGTTCTGAGAAAAGACTTCAGAGATGGATTTTGTTATCTGATTACATTTGGTGTTAATAAAAACTTGATTATACAGCGATAAATTCTGCAGTTTTTATTGTTTTGCAATGACAAAAACTTGAGTCATCCATTGCACTTCTCTGTGAATTTCTTCCCTTTGAAATGATTATAACAAGCATGATTATATTACATCAATATAAATCAACAGGGATGTCCTGTCCTGGTTACAATATACTGATGCTTTATTCACAACATCATGAGTTTCTTTTTAGGCATTTTCAAAAGTATAAATCTCCCTTTCAGGGTTCTCAGTAGCAAAATTAGCATTTGCTTTTTGTCCCTGTGCTCACAATTTTTTCATGGTTGTCAGTCCAAGTATTTGGCCTTCAGAGCTTTCTGATGGGAAGCATAAATCAGGTATATAAAATCCAATATATAAAAATGCAGATTCACAAGAAAATTTTTTGGTTTTGCAGGTGTAAAAGTGGAACTGAAACTCTGTTTAAAAGTGTGGTCACTGTTCTTTCACTTCAGAAAACTTTGCAGCTTTATGTTACTACAGTGAGAAAATCGTTACTGGTCAGCTAAAGGCCAGTATATCGTAACATGTTACTGTGTCTCCCATAGAAGAAATCATGATCTCATGATGGAAAAGTTTGCTGGGGTATATTATTACTGGAACATGTCCTCTAAGAACAAGGGCAGAAGCTCGTAATGGATATGGTGCCAGCACAATGGCACATGAGTGTACTCTGCTGTCCCACATGCCTCTGCACCACTTCTCCTCCCACAGAAAGGTCAATGACAGAGAGGTGAGAGGATTTATGTACCCACCACCCTACCAAGAAATGCTTTTAGCTAGGTTGGGCTTGAGCTGTAAACAGCCCCACTTATTTCAGCTAACCATTATTAAGGTCATAAAACGTCTTCAGACTCATGCAAACTTCATGCCAACTTGGCTGCAGCCCAGGTGCATCTGCTGTGAGGGCCTCCTGAGAACAGTTGGGGAGCTGCAGGGGAACATGACGGCAAGCAGCATGCTGAGCTGGAGCCTGGAAGGGGTTTCTTTGGGAGGTTTTGTGTCCGGTTTCAGCAGTCCAGCTTTCTGTGGGGTGAAAGCATGGCAAAAAGAAAGCACTGCAAGGAAGGTCTTATGGCCTCTTGAGTCCCTCTGTGCCTGTGAGTGGCATCTCCAAGTCAATGGCTGGGGCATCCCGGTGTTTGGGATCATCTGGAAGTGCAAGTGTGTTGCTTTGGAAAACAGCAGAGGCTGTGGCATTGTGCCAGTGATCAGGATGGGGGAATTTTGCAGTGCCGCTGGCTTCCACGTTCCCATCCAAGGTTTGCCCAGTAATCCTCAAAAAATGGTTTATTGCGCAGGCTTTCTTTTGAGGGCAGTGGCCTTTCGTGCTTAGGAAGGTAACAGCTTGTTCCTCTCCCTTCACAAAAGCACGGACTGCAACATTTAACTAGTAGTGGGGCTCAGCACTGCTCCTCCTTTCCCCCTTGCAGCACAGGGTGGGTGAGGGGGGAGGCTCAGCGGTGCAGCCTCATGGGGACGGGGCAGGGATGGGCGGCTGGCTGGGGATGGGGTGGGGGTGGGGGGGAGCAGACAGGCTGGGCAGCCCTGCTGCAAGGCACACAGGTGACGCCAGCTGGGATGGAGCCAGAGGGGTGAGGAATGTTGGAGCCAGCAGTGCCAGGGTGCCTCTGCGCATCCCCAGGGATGTCAGGTCTGACCAGGGCGCGCTGCAGCATGGGGGGACATGGGATGCCCTCCCGGGCCACGAAAGGGCTGTGCTCCAGCAACAGGAGAGCAATCAGGCTGCAGCAGCCTGGTGCTGTTGGTGACATGATGAGATGGTTCCAGTTCCAGGGGACACCTTCTCGAAAGAGATTTTATATGCTAATCCCTCCTGCCCCCATCAACCAGGCCTGCGGCTGCTGAGCTGCCAAGTCCCCAGCAGCAGTAACCTCTGGCGCACTGATAAGAAGGAATAAAAGCCACCTTCCCCAGCCTCCCCTGGCTCTGGTGGGCTCTCCCCAGTGCCCCCCGCAGCCAGCCCCACAGCAGAAGCTGCTCCCCTCTCCGGGAGGGTGATACAGTCACCCGGTGAGGATGGTGGTCAGGTCCAGGCTCACCTGGAGCCCAGCCCACAGGTGGGTCACTCCAGCCTTTCGTGAGCAGGGAGAGGGTTCCCCAGTCCAGCACTCATCTCAATGACTCTGGCAGCATGCTGTGCTGGCCAGCCTGTGAAGCGAAACTGGGCATGCTGGTGACGGACAAGGCTTTTCTCCAAGGGATTACCACTGCCTGAAATACAGGCAGCTCTCGGCTCCAAAGCTCAGTGAGCAGAAGAGGGTCTGTTCTCCCCCATGGTGATCTCTGAAGTCACCTTTACACTGCTCGTGACCCTTGGGGCTGGCACAAATATATCACACTGGTTAGAGCAACATCACGATTTGCTCAGTGACACCACAAAAGCCTCGTCTGGTAGCTGGGAAGAGCTGGAGTCTCTTCTCTGGTCTGGTCATGGACGTTTGTCCAACCTCTCTGCAAAGAGGATTATAAGAGCAGTAATACATAGGTCTTCTGTTGATAATCCTGCCCCATGGGGAATTCGCCAGTAACCAAAGACTTAGACGTATGAGCTCTGAAAGACAGACAAGTCAGGCCCCTGCTGCTTTGATTGGTTTTGCTGTCATATCTTAAGAGATAACTCCTTTAAATTACATGGCACCAACCAAGCAGTGTCCCACCAAACAAAAAAATAAATGTTGCAGCAAAATGTTCTTTGCCTAACTCCACTAACTTTGTCTCTCCCTCAGAAAGCTGTTTTAAGAAAATGAGTTTGGTTTTGCAGACAAATCATGTCTGTTCGGTAAATCTGTACTCTAATCAGGTGAGGTAAATGCCCAGAGACTAGTTATGGGGGCCGTATAAATACCTCCATAGATAGAGGCATCAGGAGATAAAATGCAAAGATATTTATTATTTTATGAGACTCATTCCTTTCTCCAGGATCTAAGGAGACATGCTTCATTGAATGTCAGTAAAGTGCCTTTGATGTAGTGAAAAATCTACTAGTTTTGATAGGTTTGATCTTTCCCAAAATAACTATATTGAAGTATTGTCTATGGTGCTGGTGACATTTAATGACATATTACTGAGTCTCAAGTGGCCATACATGGCTGTGATACAGCGAGGGCTCTGTGTGGCTTACGGAGTCCCGTAACACTGGAGCTCTCCAGAAGTATTAAGTGTCCGGCCCAAAGTCAAGGCACTGCGTAAATTCATCGCGTGTTTCATATCCAAGTGCTTTCTGCCATTTAGCTTTTTGGTGATTGAAGGATACTATTGCAGGTACTGGGCATACTTTCTGAACTACCTCTGCATATTTCAGAAGGCGTCCAGGACTCGGCATTCAAGCCCTCTGGGCTGCTGCGGCAGACAATGCTAACACATGGAGCAGGTGAGAACTGCCTTTGCCAGGGCTGGCCCCGGGAGTGGGCAGCCACCCAAGGTTTCACCACCTCGGTGATGTCCTCGGAGCTGTAGTTGAGGGGGTAGCCCCAGTTGCTTATTTTAGGCGGCACATAGACGGTTGCTTTCAGAGAAAGGCAGATTAGCTGCTGATCAGCAATCTGTTCTGCTTGCGCAGCAGTTTATGAATGGGAGGACAAAAGGACCATGCTGAAAGCACCCGTGAAGGGACACAGCTGGCAGGGGAGCTGGCAGGGGGGGTCTGCAGTTCAGATGGGCAGAAACGGTCCCTCCAGCAGACCTTTCTGCAAGAAGTAAGAAGAAGGTAGTAAAACCTCCAAGACCCTCAACATTGCTTTCTGGTGAAAACAGAGAAAGTTTGTTCCGTCTTCTTAGACTTTTAATCGAGGTTTATGAAAAGGTCTCAAAGGGAATAGTATAATTTTTTAGTGTGGGAATGTTATAGTCCAATTATAACGTCTTGCTCTGGACCCGTTCACCATGTCAGGGTCATTAGCTAACATTTAGTACTAGCCACTTCCCTAGGAATAGCAATGGTTAATGTTTTCTGAGCTTCTTGCCTTTTGGTGGAGGGCATGTCAGAAGGCCAGCAACTAGGGATGAGACATGGAGTGTTACAGGTTTATTTCAGTCGTGCTCTTCACCCTCCCACCTATTCTCGGGTTAAAGAAAATGCTGATTTTTGTTTCGTTGTGTTTGTTTCAGTTGCCGATCACTGTTAATGACTGCAAAGCCCCACCCTGTCTATTAACGGGTCAGTGCCCAAAACATGCCCACTGTTAGAACCACATAGTTTAAACAGGTGCTCTTTCTAACACGCGAGAAATACGAGCTGACTTTTTAAAGCCAAGCTGTCCCGCTCACAGCTTAGGAGCAGGTCTCGCTTTTGCGAACACTCTCAATGGCTGTGAATTTAAGTTATGCAAATCCTGAACAACGACTGTTTGGGAGGTGGTCCCTGGCTGACTCTGAAACAGCTGCTTCTGATGAAAGGTCCAGTAAATTCTCAGCTGATAAAGCTACCTGAATTTAAAGCAGCTAGCAGGCAGAGAAATGGCTGTCTGCCATTGCACAGTGCAATATGTGAATGGATTTTTTTTTCATTTCAACCCTTCACCCTAAGGCTGTATTTATAGCAGGAGAAGGGACTGTCGCACCCAGGTACACTGCCCAGTGTGGTATGTGCCTTCTGGTACTGTGGCAGGTGAGCGGCCATCCCACATGCACTCCTACTGAAGGTTGTGGGTGAAATACGTTTAGCAAGCTCCAGCAATATGATAAGCAGTTGATCTTCACATCTGCTCACTACCAAGAGAAGGAGGGAGGTGAAGCACTCAAGGGACTGGAGAAGCGCTCAGGAGATGCACCTTCCTTGGAGGGAGCCTGCTGGCCTTGTTCAGAAACAGCTGCGGTCCCTGGCTCCCGGGAACACCGCTTAGACAAATGGGAAGAGTCCCGAGGGGATGACTTTGGGAGCAAGGGCACAGAGCATGGGAATGAGATATGTGTCATCAGGTGACACACACCTCAACCCTGGCCAGAGCCAAAATCCATCACTGCTCTCCAAGATAAAACGTATTTGCATTTGCTCTTTTTACTCGCATTGGTAGAGGAGAGGCCACAGCCAGTGGTTGCAAAACATCACCCTGAGAACCTCTCTGTGGTGGTACTGTTACTTAGAATCTGCCAAGGTGGTGGGTGGAGGGACCGTGTGCCCTGGCATGCCCAGAAGCCCTTTAGATTACTTATGCTTTCCTGCCAAAGTAGCACAAAACTCCCCCAAAGAAGGAAGACCAGCACTCTGCCCCTTCACAGCTGCCCCCAAATCAAGGCAGAAAGCTGTCTGCCCCAGCAGCTGGGCAGCTCATCAAAAGGGATCAGGCATTTTGTGGGAGGTTGGGTGCTGACCCACGCAGATCCAAGCTGAGTTACGGGGTGCTCTTCAGCTCAGGATAGCACAAGGTCCCCACAGGATGGCGAGGGACAGAGGACTGTGCTCCTTTGCAGCATCTTTTCTCCTTCACAGCCTGCAAACAGGCTGTAGGCAAGGCAAGGTAAGGAGAGGCTGGAGAAGAGAGCAGGGGGCTGTGGGTGTGGACCAGCGTGCATGGGAGACTGCTCCCCTGTGCTCCCAGGCATGCCTGCTGAAAACCGGCATGACCAGACCAGTCCTGCTGAGGAGCAAAATGGTATTGGGTACACAGATGTGCAGAGCGCTGTGCAACGTGGCCAGTGACTCCCAACACAGCCGGTTTCTACACAGGTTTATGCCAGCTGGCAGAGCTGGCCTGGCTATGCCAGCGCAGGCAACTCAGGCAAGAGGTCTCAGGCGAGTGGGAGTTAAAGCAGGAGGTCTGTAGCTCAGCTAGCAGAGCCTTTACCAATATTTGCCAGCTTACATCTGCCTGCAGGGCAGATGGGCAGGGAAGCCAGGGTGACTTCTGAGCAGAAGGTGGGCAGCAGCACGACAATGTTGCACAGCAGCGGTCATGCAAGGTCTGTGCTTGGGATTAATGAGGGAGTGGGGCATTTTCCAGAATTCATATTCAGTGTGCTGAGCTTAATCCACTGTTTTGCTCCATTCCCGCTCAAGCACCACATCCCACCAGGTATGACGACTTTTCAAAGCCTTTTTCAGGGTGAGTTCTTTTTTTGTTTTGTGGGGTTTTTTTTCCAAAATACCACTGAGGTAACACAGCCCAGCCCTGCGTACGTGCTGCCCCATTCTGGAAGATGGAAAACAAAAGCTAAAAGAAGGTGGTTAACCTTTTCTAACTGTCGCAGCACAAGACTAGTTGCCAGGAGGAACTTGAGTGCTAATCCTACTTTACTCACCATGTGACCTTTGGGTAAGTTACCTAATTAACTTGTCCTTCAGTCAGTGGAGCCTGTAAAGAGCAGGTGTTTCAGTGAAACTCGGGATTGCTGAGCCAACATGTGGCCTTAGGAAATAACCAAAGAATAAAACCTTCTGCACTTTTCTAAAGGTGGTGTTAATACAGAGAATTAAAACATCCTGCAGTAAGTTTAAGCTGTCCCTCTAATTTTTTGGTGGGGCACAGGATTGAGCCCAGGCTATTTAGTTGTACAAATCATTCTGGATGGCATTTGTTGTTTGTGGAGGAGTGACATAGAGTGATCTGGTCAAATTATAACTGAATCCATTCTGTTCTGCTGGAATTAATTTCCTTCTGCTGGACATGCGTGGATCCTGATTTTCCCTGGCCACCTTGTGCTGTTTCTGCCAGGAGCGCCCTCCAAATCCCACCATGGCTGCCCTCTGGAAGGAGGTGGGATTACCCCTCTGTGTCCTTACCTTTGAAAGGAGCTTTCAGGCTGAATTAAAAACACTTGGTGCAAAGAGGTATATTTACATCCTGATTCTAAGCTTTTTCCCGTTCAGTTTCTCCCCCTTCCTGCATATGACTTTTTTATTGACTCACTTTAGCCGTAGTCAAATCTCTTTTATTCCTGAAATTATGCAGTATAAGGTACATAAACACTTCTTGGTTTTGCTGGATTCTTCTTGCTGATGTGAAATTAAAAGATAGGAACCCATCCCCAGAGATCATCTTCTCTGTGGTGAAAGATCTTTCACCCTACATTGGAAAAGCACTTTACAGAACTATTCACTCCCTCTTTAGCATTTCATGTCAAAGAAAATGCCATTGTATCTCTGCTGTGGATTACAAACACATCATTTATTATTATCTGGCACTCAGGAGGCAAGCCTGCCTCCTGGGGTTGGTACTGCTTGTTTTCGTGGTTTGATCTCTCTTTCATTTAAAGAGGGAGGTTTTTAGGGAGAAGCTTTGCAAAGCAGTCTTGCTACAATGGTCCAGCACAGTGTGTATTTAAATCTTCCCTTTTTATAATATGCTGTGGACTGGACAGCTGAAATGCAGTCTTGGTTTGGATGAACGCATTCTGCAACCAGATTTCCAGAATCAGGTTTTGATCCCTTCTTATTCAAAAATGCCCATAACCATGAATGGTCTAATTGAAACCGGAGGCGCTTGCTGCAGACTAAGGAACAATTCAATGGGATTAAGGCAATGCCGAATCTGGGCTGTTGTGATTAAATTTTGCAAATATTAACTGAAAAATCTTGGCGCAGATCCTAGCCAATATATATTTGAGCAGTTCCCCAGAAGAGAGTTAGCTGAGCCTTGCCTGAGGTGTAGCAGTGTGGCTGTTTTAACACGTCCTTCCATTGTCTTCACTTGACGGAAGCTAAGGATTTTGGCTTATGAAGGGCAAGCTCTTTGAGGGATGTTAAGGTTAGAGTTTGGAAAGAGCAATTTCCAGGGAAAAAAGTTTGCAACATGACAATGAAACGAGACAGAAACCCTGCTGCCTTGAAAAATTGCTCTAGGAGTGAGAACCTTTCCCACAAACCCAACAAGCTCCTTGGGGCACGTCTGCACCATGCGATGAAGCACATTGCAAAGATCCTGGTGCTGGCCACAAAGCTGGCGGGAGGACCAGGAGCAGAAGAGCTGTGTCAGTGTGGTCCACTGACCAAGCCTGTCTTCCCTGCTCAGAAGGCAATATGCCATGATTTCAAAAGGGAGCTCACCTCCCTTCAGGCTTTGTACTGTGCTGAATGTACAGGCTAGTCTGGGGTTTGCTCTGGGCTTTTTGCAAATGCAGTATAGACATACTAACATATTCCATCACCCAAAGAAGTCTTGGGACCTAAAAGGGAAGAAGTTCCTTTTTTCAGACAACAGGAAAATGCCACTTGTCCCTGAATACCTTGCTACCAGGGAGTCCACTATGCCAGTTCTAGTGGTATTTGTTGGGGTTTTTTGTTGGGGTTTTTTTTGGCTATAGCTGCCTATTACGTTCCAGGATGAATCCGAGGTGCTGATATTCATCTATGAAACTTCTGCTTCTCCGGGATATTGCCAGTCTGACCAAGTTTTACAGAGGTGCCACAGCTAGAGTGACTAGGTCATTTGTGCTGAGGATCTCCCAACTGTGAAACTACTCCCCTTTGTCCTTTGGCTTGGAGTAGTCTTTTGAATCAATCTGCATCAACTTGTGAGCATCAGGCTTCAAGAAGGATGTTGACCGACTGGAGAGAATCCAGCAGGCAGGAACAAGAGTGATCAGAGAGCTAGAAAACGTGAGCTATGAGGAAAGCCTGAAAGAGTTGGGTTTGTTTAGTCTAGGGAATTGAAGATGGGTGCCTGTGATAATACCCTTCAAGTATGTGAAAGACTACTGCAAGGAGGAAGGATAAGCTGTTCTTCATGTCTGCTGGGGACAGGAAAGGAAGTAACGGGCTTAAAGTGCAATAAAGGGAATTCAGGTGAGATATTAAATGGCTTTCTCCAGTTGTGGGACTTGTGCACCATTGAGATGGTTTGCTATGTGAAAGTGCCATTGTGGGAAGGCTTTAGCAGCAGCTAAATAGCTTTAGCAGCAGCTACCTGTCTCAACTCCAGCATCTTCAGCACAGCTGATCCTATCTGGAGGCTGGTGGAAGGGCAAGGTGACCTTTAGAAGTTTCTTCTAGCTCCATTTTTTACGATCTCTGTATCGACGCAGAAAATCACAAAGGTGATTGTTAATTCTCTGGTGGGTGTTTTGTGACCAGGCCACTATCTGGTTTGACGGACTGTTGCCTGATGGGAGAAGGGATTTAGGGAAGTTGTCCACCCTGAAATCATCCAGAAGAAAATCCCAAAGACACGACAGGGACTCCCCTTTAAAGGAATTACAGATGCAAACCAGCAAGTGTGAAGGGCCCGTATCACAGCTGATGTAAAGAGCAGGGCTCCCTGCCGGACAGTGGCAGTCCTGAAGGCAATGTCCTGAAGCATCCTTCCAGTGGTGGCCAGTATGGTGGCTGTTGCACTGAGTAACTCCTTGATGTCCCAGAAGACAGAATCAGACACCTGAGCACTTAAGAGCAGCCAGAAGCAACTTAGGAGTTTCTTTACGTAACTCAATAAAAGGGATAGAAACAAAACAAAAGCAAAACCTGATGCACACAACAATCCCTTCTTCTCCGGTTTCTCAGGGAAGCAAGTTACAACACTGTCAAGTCAAAGATTAAATAAAAAGAAAAAGCCAAGGGCATGCTGCCATGCATATATTAGAGCTGTGTAAAACAGCGGTGTGCACGCCCTCACAGATATAAACACTGTGAGGTGAGCCGGGGTTTAAGACCTGACAAAGAAGCTGCCTTTTCAGCAGGTTCATTGGGCCTGCGTTTTTAGCCCGCCCTTTTCTGTAATCCTGTCCATTTTTAATGAGGGAGCATTATGCAACTGGCGTTAGCCCAGAGGAGTGCCCCGCTGTGGGTCAGCGCCAGAGGAGGGGGTGGCTGGATGGCAGCGGTGGCCTGGGGCTCCCCGGGCTGCGGCCGCCCCTGCTGCTGCTCCCCAGGGAGGTCGGAGCTCGGCTTCGCTGCAGCGAGCTGGGGACGGATGGAAATCCCCCGTGCAGCTAAGCCGGCACAAGCACCACAGGCTAGTTTAGAATTAAAAGACAATTCTGACATCCCCACAGAGAGCAGCTCTGCCCTGTCTGCGAGTTCAGCTCCTTTCTGTTGCTCTTCTGCATCCTTTTGTCCTGGTTTGTGACTCTTCTGGAATTTAGCTTAGAGATGTGTGCACCAGCCAAGGGGCAGTGAGCTCCTTCGACCTTCCACTTCATCTGCAACAGACCCATTTTTAAGCAGAAATAATGATAAATGCTGATGAGGTGCAAGATTTGACATTCATCTGGGAGTGCAGAGGCATGCAATTTCTAATTTCACCAAAATCTAGAAATGGGTGGATGTTTTTCTTTTCATCTGCGAAGTACTGAAGGTCAACAATGCATTTGAATTTCTGTAGTTTTCAAAGGTGTTTATTTTCCCATGAATCTGCTAGTTGCATGGATTTTTAAATCCGTCTTTCTCTTCTTGAAAAAATAGGAATGTGAAATTCTTAATTTCAAATTTAACATTTTCTTTTAAGAACAATTTTATTTTCTATTACTACATTTGAAAAACTCATCGTGTGGCTATGCTGATCAAGGGAAATGGCAATTAAAAAATCTAGAATAAATGCCAGACATGAAGGCTATGGAAAAAAAAATGGAAATGCTTTCAAAAATACTTCCAGAGGAACAGCTATGTCTCGAATTATTTGACAAATGTTAGCCAGCTTAATAAAATTATGCACATTCTTGGTTCTGTCATTGCACCTAAAGGTAACTTTCCTCCAAGGGGAAAGTTTCCATTGCAGAGGGAGGGATTTTGGGGCTATATAGCAGGCCTCTTGAAAATTAAGAAATTTAACATGTATCATTTTCAAATGATGGACATCAATCCTTGTGTGCTTCCCTGTGCACATCTGCAAACATACAGGTCTGGTAGAACACCGCTCCCAAGATGGCAACTCCTGGGGAATTTTTTCTCCCTCCACTCCTTTCCTCAGGCAGCTCAAGGGCTTTCTGTGCTCGGAGGACCTGCACTGGGTGCTCTCAGTCAGTAGCCCAACACTCAGGATATGCATGTGGTTTCTGGACATATCTGCTGACATGCACCGAGGGAGGAGACAGTTTTCCTGCTGGCGAGTCTCATGCTGGCACCAGGTCAGGGCTGGGACAACAATGCCATCAGATGCTTTAGACATACTTGGCGCGACAGAGAGGTGCATAGCCTGGGCAGCGGGATTGTGACCTTCATGTGTTGTCCAATGAAAAAAGTCAAATAATTTTGCTGATCACATTCAGTGTTTAGTTTTGCGATTGTGTTTCTGGGGGACCTTTGAGGCGGTGCCAAAGCATTCAGTGATTTTATTATTAGTGGCTATTCCTCCCAGCAAGACCCAGACACCTAACTTCTTTGTGATCGCTCACAAATGCAACCGATGTGACTACAGGTCACGTTGTGTGTGCCCACCTTGTTTCTGGGAGCATGGATCACCTGGATACCAGATGGCTGGGAACCATGCACGCAGCGTGGGGTCCAGCTGGTGCATGTGGTGCTCAGGCACTGCATAAGCACCTGGTTGCTCTTCCCACCACTGCCTGGGGCAAAGGTTACCGAGCCCAGCTTCACCCTCTGCTCCGCATATGCAGGATGTACTAATGCTTTAAAATGCCGCTGAATGAAAGGTGTTTTATGAACATAGGGTATTAAACCTTTGTACAGCACTGTGGCTCGCGTGTTTACTTTGGATCCTGAACACCCAGCCCCAGTTACTGGAGCAAATAATCTTTCAGTGCCTGTTGCCGCATGCACTGCAAACTGCTGCTGCCCACACAGCTGCCTCATGAATCCGGCTCGGGGTTTCAGCCTCATCACACCGCTTCAGGTGCCGGTTGGAGGGACCTTTTCTTCTCTTACACAACTGTGTTTGGGTAAGGTTCTTTGTCTGGAGGAAATCCAGCAGGGGAATCCCAAGCCTGATCTTTCCCCGACTGCCATTCCTGCCAGCTGCCCACAGACCTTGCTGAGGCAAAACGTCTTTTAAGGTTGTTGATGAATTCTGCCCTAATGAAGGTAGCTAAATCTGCAAACCTTGGTGTGAAGCACTGTTAACCCAGGACAGTAACAGGGCACTGTAGCACTTAATGCAGTACAGAGCAGGCTGTGGGGCTGGTGCAAGACTGAAGCATTTCGGCTGCTCTCATATCCCACTGGGACCAGTCAAACTGCAATACCCCAGTACAGAGCCCCGGACTTTAGGTAAATGACAGGGCTGCAGTTCTCCAGGAGACCAAGTTGTCATGTGCCTCTGGCAGAGGTCAGGAGAAAGTGAGGCCAGCCCAGGCAGTAATATCAAAGGCACCTGAAATGGAAGGAAATGTGATTAAACTGATTAGATGAGTCACGCCTACATGATCTGGTGCTGCAGAGGTAGGCAGAAAAGCCCACCCCTACCACTCTGAGCTGCAGATAGCAGCATCTGGTAAAAGGCTTCTTATTATAGATACCAAGATGCTGGTAGCTGTGCTGTTTCCTGGAGAAAGGGTGGCATTTTTGCTTCACTGAAGCATGACAAAGCAAGAACGGTCCGTATTTGGCCTGTGCCCAAGTGTCAGGGTGCCTTAGAACTGCGATGTGCGTGATGACTGCATTTTCATGAAACTCCTGAAATGGAGGAAGTACGAGTAAACCAGCAGGAAAACAGTAGACACACACTTAATTTGTGCATATTTCCACAGGCAAGACTTACGTCACTAAAGTAGCTGCAGCTTCTTTTAGAGCAGCCACAGAAGGACGGGATAACTGCACTTCTGAAAAAGATAAACTGCCTTAAAGTGGGTCTGACAGTGCTGCTGGAGGGCCTGCGGACCAGCTTATGAGGCTGCAAGAGCCTGATGTGCTGCAATGTCCTCAGACTATTCAGGTGGAAGTGGAGACTGACCACAGCTAAAGACAAGTGTTTCAAGGGCCACCAGACTAGACACAGTGGCCTCACAAACAGGACATCAACTGGGACAGTTTGGGCTCTGGTTTTGTGGCCTGAATGTGTGACATGAGACAAGTCCCATTGCTCTTATGTGCCCTCTTTTCCCCATTTATCTTTTCCTTCCTCGCTCATGCTCACTGTAACTCTTCAGGCCAGGCACAGGCCATTACTAAGTGTTTGTACAAGGGTCCATGTGCCCTTTGATGCCTCCGAGTATGCAGTTACCAGTTTAGCTTCCAAGTATTTTTAAATCCTTGTAATAACACAGAAAGCTGTTTCTTTCCACTCTCTTGTATTAAGCAGTAAAAGTACTGAAAGTATTTCTGTTCTCCTCCTCTGAAGATGACTGGGCAATGATTTCCAGCACAGCCACCTTTCAACTGACAAAGGGACAGGGACATCTTCCTAAGGCTGATCCACGGATTTCATCTCCCTAAAACTGTGGGCATGAACACGAAGGCTGTGTTCATCACCAGCTCTTATGTCACTTTCCTAAATATGACATAATCAGAAAAGGCTGCCTCCTTGGGAGCAAGAGCATTTAAGGCAGAAGACCACTAGCTCAGCTAACACACCATTTAGTAATATTTATCAGCTTACATTTGCCTACAAGGCTGGTGGGCAAGGGAAGCCAGGCTGATGTCTCGAATGGCTTCCCTCAGGCCATGCCTTTGCTTCAGCCAGAGGGGAGACTGCCGCCCCGAGAGATCCCACTCCCCCAGGCTAGCTAGCGCATACATGTGCCATGAGCCAAGCAAGCCTGGGTAAAGTCCCCCAAGTATAAATAGGCAGCCCAGGACATCTACGAGGACTCCAACCGGCTGGATGACAGCTATCTCAGGTATGTCTAACCATGCTGCTCTTGCATTTCCCGGCTGCAGCCTGCATAGCTGGAGAGCTAATGCAGACGGAGAATCCGGCTCCCTCGCTCCCAAGTGTCCAAGGAATGACCCAGCCATCTGCAGGAATCATTACCGTCCTCCGCAAGAGGGGACAAGGTCAAACCAATTGAATGTTGTCTAAAGAGGATCTTGGGGAGGGAATGTTTTCATTACAACAGTTCATCTTTCTTTTCACAGTTCATCAAAAGCAGGCCTTCTGCATACACACGCAAGACAAATAGGGCTGAGGGGTGATGACGGATACTGTAGGCCCGCGGTGATTGGGATGACCCTCCACTCACACAGCTGATCAAAGGCAAGTAAAACAATCAGCCAGCCATCAGCAACGATGTAATATTAAACTCCCCAAACACCTCATTTAATTAAGTCTTTATGATCAAAATCTCCATACCAGATCTTTTAAGTTATACACTCTTAGACCTTGCTCTAAGATAGCAGCAAAGGACTTCCGGAGGGAAAATGGCTGTAAAAAATTATTAATAAAACAATGCCTCTTCCCTCTACCCCCCCAAATCAATTGCTCTCTGTAAGGATATGCTTCTGTCTGATTTGCCCAGGCAGAGCTTGGAAAGCCAGGTGCCTCATGCCCAGCACTTGTCCCTGCCTAGTCTGCTGCAGACAGAAAGCAGGGAACAGCAAAGCTGGCGTTTATGATGCCATCTTTATGTTGGGGAGACCCCTACGATGTCTCAGACCCCACCTCTGTGAACCTGCTGCTGGCCGTGCAAGTCCGAGCCAAAGCTCACTGAAGAAATGTTAGGCCCACGCAGGTGCAGTGCCAGTGCAGGAGGGGAGAGATGGAGGGGAGCAGGCATCTGCCAGGAACACATCAGTGTGGAGGGTGCCTGCACTGCTCAGCCGGGACCCCAGAGAGCAAAGATTTCTGAGCCAGACTCCAGTCAAAAATGAGATGGGATGTGAAATGTAGATGTCCTGGAGGTGGAGCTGGAATTCACTCTACAGTCAAGAACATCTGACCTGTTGGAGCAGGTCCAGAGGAGGGCCATGAAAATGATCAAAGGGCTGGAACACCTCCCCTATGAAGGCAGGCTGAAAGAGTTGGGGTTGTTCAGCCCGGAGAAGAGAAGGCTCTGGGGACACCTTGTCGTGGCCTTTCAATACTTAAAGGAAGGTTGTAAGAAACATGGACAAAGATTTTTTACCAGGATCTGTAGTGACGGGACAAAGGGTAACAGTTTTAAACTGAAGGAAGGTGGATTTAGATTGGATAAATGAAAGAAGTTCTTGAAGGTGAAATGAAAAGTCCCTTCCAACCCAAACCATTCTATGATTCTTTGATGTTCAGAAAATTTCTCCGTCCCCTTAAACACCCATCTTTGTATGAAATGCATCCTCCTCTGGAAGCTTCTCTTTCCATTGATTAGAGGGATCTGAGAAACTGGCATAAACTAGCTGGATAAATGAGCAGAGATGAGACCCGTCCTGTAGCGTTGTAGTAATTATTGTAAAGACATCAGACACCATAATGATGACAAATTGATAGACTTCTAATTCCTAGATGAAAAAGATATTTTTGTTTTCCCTCGGCTTTCAACATTGGCTTAAGGCAATCTTAATTCTGTACTAGATCCGAAAAGAGTGACTCAGCCCTACATCATGTGTTCCCACCCATCACCTGCATACCTTGGTGATCGTGCAGTTGAGCAGTCAGACAGACCAGGGAATTCAGACAGATGAGGGAACTATTCCCTTTTGTCCCATTTTGTGCTGGGTGGAGCATTTAGTTGGATCAGCCTGATGTGCTCAGTTTCCCAGATGCATGAGCCCTATCTCTGCCACAAGGGAAGGGATGGGAACTCATGGACAGGGGCAGAACAACACTACACATTTTGGCAAAAGCCGGACTTAGATTGGCTCAGGGTGGTCATGAAACATCACCTAACTCACAAATGATCTGGTAACCCAGTGGTGAGAGATTCTCCATCTCATTACTGGTTTCCTGAGTCATTTGAGCAATGGTAATTGCCCTGCTATTCTTTTCCACTTCATTATAGAATCATCATAGAATCATTTATGTTGGAAAAGAGCTTAAAGGTCATCAAGTCCAACTGTTGACCTAGTACTGCTAAGTCCACCTCAATATAAGCTAATACATTAACTGCAAAAAGTATTTAAAAAAAAAAATCTGCAAATTAAGATCGCATAAAATGAAGCTGCTATGCAACACTAGCAGTTTAGAGATAATGTATCTTATGAAAGTTTAGCACTTAATTATGGAAAATGAAATAAGAAGCATGAAAATTATAACTGAACAATAGTCCCTCTAATACATTCACAGAAGAGAGTACTAAAAAATCTTATCAATCCAGGGAAATGATATATGGGTCAACTTTAAAAAAAACCAAAACAAACAGAAACAACAGGAAGCCCAAGTCTTATTTTAAATGTGACAGTTAAGCAGAGTTAGGCTTGCCATGTGTGAGTTCATCAAGCACCTGAAATGAAACCTGTCAAGGTGCCGTGTGGCATTAAGCAGCCAACTTCAGCACTTGTAGTAGCACAGTTGCATTTGCCAGCGTGAAGCAGGGAAGAAGGCTGAAGGGGAAGGAGCGAGGATCTTTACCTTGGAAGTTCTGAGACAAAGAAGAACCAGCATTCCTGGAGCAGACTGCAGCTCGTGTAAAGAAGACCTTTTGGACAGGCGAAGGATGTGAGCCTGTCTCTTCTGGTTGTGTACCTTGGCAAATGGGATTGCATCCAGAATTGTAGAGGTTGCTCATCCTGGAAATAAAGTATTTTACTGTCTGAAAACAGTATATGAATATTTACCCAAATGTCATGCCCTAAATGCTGGCACCCTTAGAGGATCCAGAAGTTTTTTCCAAGTGTCAGAACTAAAGAAACAGAGAGAAGAACGGAAGGGAAGGGAAGGGAAGGGAAGGGAAGGGAAGGGAAGGGAAGGGACGGGAAGGGACGGGAAGGGAAGGGAATAGTAGGAGCCGGTGTAGCACGTCACGAGGAGCCCCTAAGAGAAACCCAAAACCTTGTGGTTATGTTTTAATGTGTTAAAACATATTAGTTAGTTAAATTTTCCCAGGGCTGAGTTCCAAATCCCTCACAGCAGGTTTAGTAAAAGTAACAGCAGTCTAAAGCCTGGGTCACTAAAAAAAAACCCACCTTTATCTACTCTACACCTCTATCCACTTTAATAAATCACCCAATGACTTAGCTGCTTTGACAGGTTTATACAGTTAGGTCACTCCTAAAACTAATTTATTTAGACGCTGTGCAGCACTATTTTTGTATTTTCCAGCTTCCCTGAATTGCTATGCTAAGCCCAGATCTGCCGCCTTGGGCAGTACACACGCTAGGCATAGACCCTTGCTAGCAGATCAGCTGTACCTGGAGGTTTTTTAACATGTGTGTTACTATAGCAGCCAAGTCATGCACAGCCACCAAAGGCAGAATTGTTTATAGCCAGGATGGGACTCACTCATGAGACACAGCAAAGCTTGAGGCTGCAATTACATCTGATGATCCATGAACTAAACTCCCGGTGGTATCAATGGAAGAGCATTCTTTCATGAGTGTTTGGCGAGGATCTGTTGCCATGTAGTTGAGGCTGGATTTGGTGACTACCCTGGCTGTGTTTCCTGCCTTTACACTGACCAACCTAATGTCTGTCCAGATTAAACAATGCTGGGAGGAGGAGCTGAGGTTCAAAAGAAAAGAGCCCTCTAAAGCTTATCATTAGGTCTTCCTCAGGGACTTGGGTTTCAAGCAGACTGTCTGAGGGTTGTGTAAGTAAGACCAAAGAAACCCTGGACTGTCCATGCAAAAATAACACATTGGAAGCTTAAGGCAGACAGCACAATGGAGGGGACAAATCAGCCTCCACCAGCTTCTGGAGTGGTGCAGTCTTTCCTGGGAATAGCCCATTGCTGAGGAAATGAGCTGTCCTAGAGGATCAGGTAACAGTGAACTGGGGTCTCCCCCTTGCCAAGTAGCCACAGACCTAAGGGATAGCCAAGACAGCATTTCTGGCTCAGTGGCTAGAACATGGCGGGTGGTGGGGAGTCGTCACCTGAGGTATAAGCTCTGCTCCAGGGAGGAGTTCATTATTTTTGCAAATTTGAGCCCCATCAGCAGAAGTCCTAGACAGCCACTCACCTCTGGGGTGAGTGCATGAGTGTGTGAGGCCAGATCTGTGAGGCCAGGCCAGGGTAATTGCAGGAGCCAGGTGGTTTCCAGCTCTGGTGATCACGCAGACTTGGGGCTGGACCTGCTGGAGCTAAGCCCACGCACACCTGCAGAGGCACCTCCACCTGGCAGCACTCGTTGCCTGCAGGAAGGAGGGGGGGGTCTCCCTACCCACCTCGGGCTCCTCTTCCTGCACCCCAAGAGGGATGAGCATGACATTGAGTGTCTCCCCAGCCCCCTGGTCCCAACAACAAGACCCCACAGGGCCCTTCTGCCTGCCTGCTGTGCCACGCTGAGGTTTGGTCTATAGCACTGATACCGGTTCCCTCTTTACCAGGCTGCCTCCTTCCCACTTGCTGAGGTTGGGTTGGGAAAGTTGTCCCCATTTGCCTCAAAACACTGAGTTACAGAGATACGAAGATTTTTGCAGCATGCCCATCTCTACTTTTTCATTGGTGTATAGTAAGATGAACAGGGAAAATATTCCTTATTACCTCCTTCAGCTCAAACATACAAGCCCCCCTTTGCCTACAGGATGCTGGATGAAGATGAGAGCTACTGTCTAGTGTGCTGGCCAAAATGGTCTCATTTTTTACACATTCTCCCTAAACCGCTGCCTTTTACTTATGTTTGGCTTTTAATTTGCCTGGGGCTGGGACCATCCTTCCGTTCTGTTTACACAGCACCAAGCACAAGGATCTTACTGGGTTAGTAGGGTCCTTAGGCTCTGGCCAGGTACCGTTGATGCTGACTTCACTGGCTGATTATATCAGAGTATATCAGTAAGCCAGGGCTGCAAGAGGAGTGACAGAACAGCCCGTCACCCAGTCCTCCAAGCTGGGCCATTTTTCCTGTCCCTCCTCCCTGCGGCTATGGAAAGCATAATGTTATCTGCTGCAAGAGTTTTGCTGAAGGAAGTTTACCCAGCCTAATTCTGCTGGTGCATATGCTGTGCAGGAGGACTGAGTGTAGACGCCCTCTCAGGACTTGCTGTTCCCATTTCAGGGTAGGAGACACAATAACAAATACTGAGCAAAGAAAATAGACTCACCCAGTGCATCTCAGTGCAAGCAACAGAATTCAAGCCACAGAGCTTGGTGCCTCCCACTAGGTATCTCCTAACCTGCTCTCATCTTGCCCTTTTTCATTTCTTTTTCTCTCTAATCTTTCTCTTATCATAGGCAGGAAAATATACCAAAGCAGAAGATGGACTCCTTCCAACTCTTGTCCCTGTCTGCTTGCATTCTGTGTTTTTTCCTCCTCTCTCCCATTGAGATCATTTACCCATAGCCAGAAAATGGAGTAGGTCCACATGGAAGCCTATTACAGATTGTGGCTCACCATGTACATTGTGATAGTCCTGGAAGATGGTGACATACACTGAGAGGTGAAGAGTTTATAATGGCCTGATCCAAAGCCCTGTAAGGTAAATGGCATCCTTTCCATTGGCTTCAAGGGGCTTCAGATCATGCTGTAAATAGTCCAGCAAGATACTGTACATGGATATGACAACTATTTATAGGACTTATGATAGATAAGATGTGTACTCACCATCTAAATCTAGCCACTGTGTCATCTGGGGAGCGACAAATCAGGACTGATGCTTAGTGGAATGAGAGATATCAGTGACGATGAGGGACCTTTGACTGACATGTCACCTGCTTCCCCAAAGCAGAAGCACCTGAGATCCTTCCCCATCTACTGCAAGTGCCCTTTGTAACTTGATAGCTTTGTTCTGAAGGAAAGTTGTCAAATATAGCAAAGTGATAACCTCATATTTATTACGTTCTTCTGCAGCAAACATCCCTAGAGCTTCTCATGGTGACCCCAGGCCTCTCAGAGGCCTGTAGTCTTGTATCTTCCTTTGACTGGATCTCTCTAACTGTGGCCAATGACCCCACAATCATTGAAAACCCATGCTTGGTTGTGTAGGTGCAAGCTAGTGTGGATGACCTTGGTATCCAGGATTACGTATGTCATACAGGCATGATTGCTATCATCAGTACCCAAGGTTACCAGATCTGACAACATCAGAGTAGAGTTACCTGCATGGCACAGCCTATTCATACTCATATGCACATCTGTGAGCACGCTCCTCACTGGCATTCATAAATATGTTTCTCCCTCTGAGCAGAACACAGTGTGCAGATGCTATCATGTAAATGAATTTTTTCAGACAAAGATGTTCTAACTTGTGATGTTGGAGGAGGGTGGTGTTTCATGTTATAGAGGGATTGCCAGCAGTGATCTGGTGCTTTAGAAATCTTCACATCAAAGTGCAGGTGGAAGCAGGTTGTCCATACTGTTGTCATTATGGTGGTTAGTTGTTATGGTGGTGCCTCACGATAAATCAAGAATAGCCCCATTGTCTTCAGCACTGTATAAACACACAGAGAGACTCAAAGAGTTTACAGTTCAAACTAAAAAAACATAAAAGCCTTGGACTGGTTGAAATGCTAGAGGTTTTAGCACAAAAACCTTGGAAGTGATACAGATAGCCCTCTTGAATGGGTGGAGAGACCTACAGTAAAATCATCAATGGATCACAAATCTACAGTCCTATTTCTCTAATGTGAGGGTGGAGAGTATAGGGGAAGGAAAGGGGAGTGAAAGAGAGGAGGTGGTCTGTGACTGTGAATAGTTGGTGTTGGTTTTACTCTCTCAGAAATGACACTGGTAGATATTCACTTTGGTTATGATCAGCACAGATTTTAAAGGCTATTTCCACCTTCAAAACTCCAGAGCCTTACTCAGTAAGATGCCATGCAGTAACAAGAAGTTAATCTAGCTTGTTTGAGACTTAGCATTGATCTCAAAGATGCAGGAATGACATGGACATTATACTAGGATTTGAGGAAAGGCACATGCAATTCCTCAGCCCCTGGCACAGAACAAGCAACATCTGTGGAGTGTAGAGGAGCATCTCCTTTCTTTGAAATCCCAGCTGGAATTTACAGGACTCAGCCAGTGCTTAAATGGATCTTCCATCCTCTCTGTCTACCCAGCAGGCAGGCGGTGCGGGCAGTTGTTGCTCAAGTCCTGGGTAGCAAGTCCCAAGTATCAATACCCAGAGGTCCATGTCAGTGTCAGTCCTCTTGACTGATGACTGCAGTCTCATCTCTGCAAAACATCTTCTTAATTTCAGGGACCTGCCCATATCCATTGGTATTCATGAAAATTCTGGAGGGCATACTTATTGCTAATCTTCAGTAAGACTCCTATGCAAGTGCTCTGCTAAACAGAAATTTCTGGTCCCTGGACAACACAGAGAGCCATGCTGGGGACTGTAGAAAAAAAGAGTGTACAGATGTCAGCTATCTCACACTGACGGTGGCACTGGCATACGTGCATTTGGGGTTCTTATATCTTGAAGAATGCAGTCACTACTGTCTGCGTATGCACTGTCATGGAGTGACAGGGTAGACTTGTTTGTTCATCATACCGTTGATCCTTTGAGGATTTCTAGTCATTCTGTGCTTGTATTTTTCTGTTGACTTAGTTATATAAACTTCCTCTATATAGGAGAGTAAGTATGTCTTTTGTGCTGTAGCCCTGAGATCCTCTGCAAGGCATTCTGCACTGACTGCAAACGATCTCAGACACCATGACACTGTAGCAACCACCCAACTACAGTTGTCTGAAGAGGCCTCAGACCTTGAGAACAGCCACATGAATTGCAACCTCAACTGGTCATTGTTTCTGAAAGTTTAGACTGGCAAAGTTTATACCTAAGCTTTTACTTAAAACTTTTTTAAGTTTTTTGGGGGGGGAGCCTGAAGAAAAGCTACTTTGATTGCAAAGCAAAGTTTTCTGGGGTTACATTGCAATTTTCGGCGCCTAGCTCCTAAAAAATGTAATTGCATTTGGCTTTCAACAACTGGAAACCAAAAAAATATTTTTGTTTGACATAATCCCCCAAAGTCTGACATGCATTTCTTCTGGAAATGTTAGTTCTGCCCACAAAAATGTGCCAGTTTTGGTATCTTCTGTTGTCATTTAATTAAAATTCTGGACTAATTTTACTCACTTGTTTTTTTATGATCCTTCCTCTGGCTGAATTTTTTCTTTTCTGCATTTAAAATGCACACATTCAGTAAAGTTCCAAACTCTTCTGCAGTGACTGACCATGTAGCAGAAGCAAGTGTGTTCTTCTCCACGCATGGGACATGGGATCCCTTCTCGTCCTGTCACCTGTGCAGAAGCAGATACTGTGCCTCTCATTTCTTCCAGTTATTCACGGTTTCAAAAGCTTCTGTAATGAATGCTCATGTTCCACGTGCCTCTACAAGGCTGAGTGTTTTCTTGATGGGTTCCCATGTGTCTTTTTTACTGTGAGACCAACAGCATTAATCTATTTGAGTAGCTTGTTACAAAAATATCATAAGCCACTAGTGCATCTGGTTTAGATACTGACTTAACACCAAGCTGGAAAATGACAGCATATGATTTGTACCTCCCAGGCACACAATATTGGTGACAGGTATTTGTATTTGGTTGCACTCTTTTTATTGATTAATTTTCTGTTGGTCAATTAGAAACTGTCCAGTAACCTAAGCATGTTTGAAATGCTAAGCCAGCATGGGATTTCCATCAGTGTCATTCGCTAGGAGGTTGTAAGAACTCAGGTTACAGTGGCCTGAGTTCGGGGCACTTTCAAAACCCAGCAAAACCAGGCCAGTTCAATTCTGAACTTCTGGAGCTGTTTCCCAGCCTGTCTCTCACACCTTCCTTGATTGTAGATAAATTTTTCTGTCTTATCTGCTTTCTAGAAACTTCCCCTGACATGAAAAGCCATGGAGTATTAGTGAACACTGATTTATGGTGCATTAACACATGCAGCATATGTTTCTCTAACTCCAGAGAAAGTCTGTCTCTGCAGCGCTTGGAAATGGTCTTTAAAAGCCCAAGGCAGAGTGTTGCACATATCAGCATGTGCTCTCTGTGGGTGAAATTCAGCTCTCTGTAGTGAGATACCACAATGCTGAGGTAGTTGTTAAATTCTGTTCAAATGCCAAGATGTGTTTCATCCTTTAGCCTTTATTGATATATTAGAGAGCAGATCTGAAGTCATGTACCTTGGCATTGATTTGGTATTGGGACTAAATCAACATCAACTTTGATTGCTCCATACACTCTGTATATTACCCTGCTCTGAATGCTATGCCAGGGGATTAATCACCGACAACAAAGAATTAACTACATGTCAAACTTATAAAAGGAGGGGTTTAAAAAGCCATCTCTTTATCCGCCTTTGTGAAAACAAAGCAATGTGCAATGGCAGACGTACAAATAATCAGAACACCCAAGGTGGGAGGCGAGGTGGAGAACAAGCTTCCAGTGAGACAACACACCAAAAAAGTTACCTTAAAAGCTTCTTGATGACGGAGCTTACTGCGTTTATGAAGGATGTGACAGGATGTGCTCGCCTGTAATAGCAGGGGATTGGAACTGTCAGCCAGGGACAGTCCTTACAGCCGTTTTCATATCATGAGCTGACTGAGGCATTGCAATTAAACTCAGCGCAACTGCTGTAAGTAGGGAGAGCTGTAAAAATACAGTCAGGTGCAACTCTATCAATGAAATAATAACGGCAGCCAGCGTAGTGAAGAAAGCAGGGAGCAGAACAGAGAATTGCTGCACAATAAGAGAAAGGAAGCCAGCAGGCCAGTTTCTGGACACAGACCAGTATCTTCTGATGCATTGTGTTGGGAAATCAATTGTTCCACAAAGATTAATTCTTGTGTCAAAGAAAAAGAAAAAGATAATTTTGAGTTCAAATGTCTGTTGTCTCAGCTAGGTTTGCAGTGCCTTTCCAAGAGCTGAAATGATCACAGCTGAAAGGGCTGATCTACGTACAAGATCAAATAAAAGATAAAAAGACAGATTTGTCTCCAGTGAAAGGTCAGTGAAATTTGTCACACAATTAAAACTACTTTATTTCTTTAGAAATCCATTGAAACCAGCCTCTCTAATTCTGTGTTATTTCCAGCCTGCTCACCATTTCCTCTCATCTTTATACTACTAGAATGACTCTGCTCCTTCCAGACTTATCTTTGCTGAAGTTTATATTCATCTAATTAAATACTGCATCATGCAGCTCTTAGCACTAAAAAAAAAATCAGCCCATCTGCTTTTTTCCCTCTCAATGAGAAGTGTCCTCAGGAAAGATCACACGTCTATGTCGTGAAGGGTGGGGGCAGGCAGTAAATCCCATCCATGATGAAAGCCACGTTCTGTATTTCCTCTTTTCAGTCTTAATAATAGCTGTACACATATTTGCCTTTTGTTACTCTTCCATCTTGAGAACTCTCCAGACCTTAGAAACAGCAGGGTCAGGGCTGAAGCCATTCTGGAGTTTGACTGATGGCAAATTTGTGAGGGTGGAACTTGCTACCTGACTGGTGACTAGCTCGTCACTGCCACTGAGGACATGATGTGTTGCCTTTTCCTTTGGTCCTTTTCCACCGTTTGCCTGTCCCTCCTGCGGCCTCAATGCAAATGAAGCCAACAGAGGGGCTGGACTCTGGCCACCTCCTGGTTTGTGGGCCTCATCTGCTGCTGTGCCAATGACACCCAATGCTGGAAGCAGCGGCTGCTGTCTTCTCCTAGCACTTTGATTCGGCACCATGGGTGTCAAAGCACAATCTTTGCCTGGAATAGCTCAACAGAATGTGGAGTGGCATGAAATGGGCTCCTGAGGCCCCCACCACTGGCAGATCCGGTCCGTCAGTCAGCAGGAAGAGCTGAGGGCAGGATGGGCACAGGTAGGTGGAGAGCTCCAGCTAGGAGCCAGGCTGGGGCGAAGCCTGCCCACCTCCCCAGTGGTGGCAGGGGTAACAGGGAGCAGAGTTCACAAATGTCCCTTTAAATAGTCAGTTGGGTATCTACCTGATTCTGCAGAACCACCTCCAGTGTGGCTGGTCCATGGCAGACCACAAACATTTAATACTTCTTGAGACCTTCTATGGCAACAGAAAGAGCAGAGTTGTTTTCTGTTTCCTGGTGAAATAACACAGCCGGTGTTTGGGTGATGCAGATACGATTCCCCTCATGTGCATAGAAGCATGAGAAAGAGGGGGGCCAGACAAGCTACAAGAGACTGGGGGAGTGAGAATGCAATGCCAAGCAAGGGGAACAGACCCAGAGCAGAGAACCAGATCTGAGGACAGAGTGCTACCTTCCACTTAATGAGATGTATCTCTGATTTTTATGATCAACACTCACAGATTAAGCAGAGGAATTCACCTGCCAATGGGTTCAGAGAACAACGTCCCCTCCTCAAGAACCTACAATGAAAGGAAGGTCTTGCACATAGAGATGACCTGTCCATCAGGCTGACTAGATTTCTGACTGGACCAGAGAGAAGGTGGCTTTTTGTTCTCTCTGATTTGTCCTCTGCTAACATCTGCTTCAGGTTCTTGTTAAAACAAGACCAGCCTCTTGAAGTGCAGCACACGCTTTGTCCTGTTTAGTTTTGCAATGTTTTGTTTGGCTGCTAGCAACTTGTTCATCAGAAGAAACAATACTTTCTTAGTCCATGCTCTAAGAAATCCTCTCCTGTAACAGCAAAGAGCTAACAAAGCCCACTCCACCCACCAGACACCAATAGAAAGAAAACAGCCAAACACACAACCCTTCTGACAAAATGTTATCAGAAGCCCACTTGAGAGAAGCTGTGCAGGAGGTTCCTGGGATCAGTTTATTGAGGAATAAGAGGCAGAAAATGTCTGCTGCATTAGGGAAAAGTAATTGTCCATGTGGTCCAATGCGAAAGCTAATGATAGTGGATGCTTGGAGGGAAGGTGCAAACCCCTTCCTAATTCACTTAAATACCACACCAGTATGGATAACTTATTCTGCCCCTTTCATGGCTGATTATCTTGTGCCCTGAAGCTGGGCATTGATAGTGCTTGTGATTTCATCCTGGCTAGCCCGGGCTTTGAAGCCACATGTATTGCTAGTGTTATGTATTGTAACTGCAGATGTTGTTACTCATGCTTTATTAAGACTTGGTCCATTCCCTGAGTTACAGCAAGGGTAAATTTAATCCCATGTCTATCACACGTTCAGTCTAAACTGTTTGCCTCAATAACATTCTGCAACATAGAGCCCTCTACCTTCTACATTGCCAGAAAAAGTATTTCCTTTTATCCTTATTCAGGTCTATTTTCTTGTAATAAAGAGAGTCTCTTGGTCTTGTTTTATTGGAAAGGCAGGTAGCAGTGCCAATTGGAGTCAGCTGCATTACTGTGTACTCCTGCTTCCTCTCCTCATGTTCTCATGCGGGTTTAATTGCCCTTACAATATTTTCTCCTTGTATCGAAGTTCTTCTTTCTTCACAACTCTTGCATTTTTGCGGCACTCTGGATAGGCGTGTTCTATTGCCACAGCTCAGTTCTCTTAGGAGCAAGGTGATCTGCTGTCCAGACACATCCAAGCCTTTCATACGGGAGGTCTGAAGGCCCTGCACTGACTTAGCTGCTGCCTTGTGCCCCATCATGAACTGCCTGTTTGTCTCTCCACCACCTGCTGCAGCTGCTTCTGACTTCGCCTGGGAGCTCTTTGAGGACAGAGCCCATCCTTTCCTAAGCGTATGTCCCACACTCAGCCCCGTGGAGCACATCATGGATCCCGCAGCACAGGCTGAGTGGATTTCCTCACCAATATAACACAGGCAAAGACAGCTCTATAATAGGCAGCACATCCTCTTCACATAAGCAAAACCACTAGCAAATACAATAGGATGAGGGAGAAGCTTGCTGAATGAAGTTGCGTTTTACTTAATATCAATGATGCTGGCACCAATGCGAACAACATTTTCTCATTAAGTTCTAAGCACTTCCAATTGTGTCCCACCCTATTTTCCTGGTCAGTTTTTTATAACCAACAATTACCCTGTCTCAAAAAGGAGATTGAAATGATTCCTTCCCAGATATATGGAACTAATTCTGCAAGTGTGTGCTCATGAATAGACCTGAACAATTATTATTTTTCCAGAGAATAATACATTCTCTGGAAATGTGGTTTTAGTTGTCCTGAAACTATTCACACATTATTAGCACTGCATTTCCTGACTGATGCTAGCTGGGAAGGAAAAAAAAAAAAAAAAAAAAAGGGGCAATTAGCTTCACAAATCTGCAAGAGGAGGTAGTGCTCTTCAAATTGTACCACTATGTCTAGTCTCAAGAGTGTAGGATACCCAGGTTAAACTCCCGCCCAGCAAGGGAAGATGCAGCCCTGCCTTTTGGCTGCCTGGAGCGTGGCTGTGTGCAGCAGGACAGAGAGGACATCCCCCCCTGCCCTGGGGTGTGAGAGTGGCTCTCAGTCTTCCCCCTTCTGTTGGGTTCTTCTGACACAAAGCTCATAATCCTTCCCCAAAAGGAAGGGGACATGTGCATCCCATCTCCTGGGACAGTACCCTAATTCGGCAGGATGGAGAGGGACGTCTTCTGGCCCAATCAGTATTTAAACAATAAGATCTTCAGCAGGAAAGGTGGAGAGGTGGAGAGCAGCCTGGCCCAGAACCCCTTAGAGACTGAGATTCCTGGGTGAGCGGGTGTCAGAGCCCCCTGCTCACACAGCTGCTTGACTGCAGGCAGGGACTTCAGCCTAATCCAGCCTTGCACCAGGCTCCAGGGCCTTTGGAGGTGGGTATCTCTTATTGCCCTCTCTGTAACAGATAAAGGACTGTGATGGCAACAACTGCTCCTTCCTTATGCAGTTGCATAACCCACCCCCTCTTTGCCTTTGTTTGCATGTGTCCATAGCTAAGCATTTCATTTTGGATCACATGGAACATTTTGTGTCAACTGAAAACAATAAGACTGATCCCCTTCCTTCGCCTGTGAGTTAAACCCCCAAAAATTTACATTTGTTTTTCTCTGAATCTAAATTATTTTCCAGTAAGGCTGCCAAGTTAAAAATCATTTCTTCATGCAGCTCCAGAGATGAAACAAATGCATCCTCTCCCGTATCTACCTGATTCCCAATGAGAAACAGGGCAAGAGGCCCCAGAACAGCACAGCCCGGCTTAGCAGGAAAAGCTGTTGCCTATGTCTGCACAGCAGGCATGAAGCAGAATTTCAGGTATGTTGGAGCAGACAATGTGTGGCCTTTTGGAGCAGGATTTTGTTGCAGAATCCAAGGGGCCTGACTGATTTCATAGTCACTACAGCTGGGAAGATGGAGATGATGTGTGGCTAGACTGAGAAATGAGGATTTACAGGAAAAGCAGCACCTCTCTCCTCTTGCTCTGCTGAACTGCAGTAGGAGATCTCAACGCCATCCCCACTTTCTCCTTCCACCACAGTGACATAAGATCCCTAAAGTGCCACTTCTGAGTGCAGTTCATTAAGTTTACTCCCCAGTTCTTTTGATCAGGCATGTAAGGGATGCTGCCCCCCTCTGTGAAGCTGCTGGACTATGCCATCCTGAGGTTTTTATTATACCTTTTGGCTAGCAGATGCGATCTTTGCAACCAGAAGCCATTTTTACTTTTCAGGGCAGGGTCGCACTTTGCAGATGAGGAGGACTGTGAAAGCAATGCATTAAACTTGCTGAAGGGATAAATAATGCTCTAAACCAAAGGGCAGTTGCAATTACTTTTGCTGTTCTAATCAACGCCCCCGATGTGGGATATCAAAGCAGGGCAAACTGAGCACAGAATTCAACGTGTCCCTGGGCTCAAGGCTGCATGACAGGGGCAGCATAGAAATGTCCCGATTATATTTCATGAGCTGGCAAATCTCAGACCCACCCTCAGAGTAATACTGGCCCTGAAGGCAGGAAGATGCAGTGGGATGCACTGTTCTGCGTGGCTCCAAAGGGAGTCGATGATATTCCTGCTTTCATGTGGCACACTGTCATGTGAAATCTCCAGTGAAGACAATAAAAACTTTGAGAGTGGGACACAGCTTGTTTTGGTGGGCTTCCCATGGGTGAGCCAAACACTGATGGGCAGAAGGCACTGGACAGTGAGGATGAGTGGGAATACTCTTCTTTGACAGTGTTGGTGGAGCTCTGACCCCACCACTGAATGGGAGAGCTTGGAAATAAGCTTGTTCCATTGACATGGCTCAGAGGGATTATCTACTCCTTGACCTTACAACCCTATAGCTGATGAGCTTACCAGGTGCTTTATCTAGCCCCAGCTGACACTGCCAAGGGGTTTTGTCAGATCTGCCGCTGTTGAGGAGAATACCGTCGGATGGATTCTCCATGCCCACTCTGTTTTGTAAATGACTTGGACAATGAGGCTTTCACACCAGGCAATGTGGCTTTCAAACTGAGAGTCAGGGCAGGAGGACTGAATGGACCCACACTCATGGTCCGATCTGGTGTCCAACAGGAGCATGGATCTCAGCAGCTGAAAGGAGAGCTGAACCTTCCAACACAGGCGCAAACACCTACTATAACTACATATAAGGGCTCTAAACATAAGCAAATGTAACAGCCATTTAGGTTTAAATGCAGGGCTCCTGAACAGAGATGTGGCTGTAGTCAATTCAGCTCTAACATCCATCATCACTGCTTACAAAGCAAAGGATGGGCTGTCAGAGCAGCTGAAAAATGAGCACTGGCCACACTAAACCACCTACCATGCTGCCTTCAGAAGCCTTCCTGAAGGTCTGAGGTATACAGCACTGAAAGTGCATTTGCCTGTGTCCATGTGGTCAGCAGAAACTGTCCCTAGGGCAAAGAAAAGGTAGATGTGAACACACACTAGCTAACTTCTCCAATCCCAGCGCAGTTCACGCAAACCGTTGCCTTAACCTCATGTACACATCAATAATAACAGTAAATAACTATGATATACCCAGTCTTGCCAAACCACAAGCAATTTGCTTCCTTACAATTCATCACAGCAGCAGGTCCATTCTCTTTCCCATATTGCACTCCCAGTGGAGAAAGAGACCATATTCCCTGGCCAGAGTGGATTTAGACCGTGATTCAAGATACATCCAGAGCCTGTTGCTGTTTGGGAGTAACACGTGCCTGTACGTATTGCATCTGCATAGCCACTGTTTCCCTTTGAATGCCGTGGGTGTGATTTAATCCTAACAGGTTGCTTCAGTCTTTTAAGACACCCTTCAGCCACAGAGGCAACTCCTAACCCTGCTAGTGAATCCTGGCGAAAGTGGTTTTTTAACACGGAGAGGGTTGTACAGTTATTGCTTTCGTTACAGTACATGCAGTGCTGGCAGCACGTTGTGCTGAACAGGCAGCCCCAGAGCCTGAAGTCCTCTTTATCTCCAGGAGTGCTACAACATGAGGAGGGGCAGCATTTGCTTCCACTACAGCGACCTGTCAAGTTGCCTCAGCCTCGGCTCAGCAGGGTCACTTCCAGGAACAAGGAGATAATTCAGCCATTATGACCCCGTCTGGCTCTCCCCTTCTTTGATAAGCCTCCTAACAAAGGTTCCTATTAGTGCCAAGTGTGATGGGGGGGTTTGCAAGGCAGGCACCTGGGAGCTGAGCCGAGGTGGGGAGCACCAGTGGGGTGGCCATCTGCACTGCACTGGGAGGTGCATCCCCTTGGCGCTCACCAGCACAGGGCTGAGGGGTGATTTCTGGGGAAAACCCCACGGTGGGTGGAGGAGCAGGGAGGGCTCCAACTGCAGGCATTTTTCCTCCAGGCTGGTACTGAGCTCCCGCTCTCTTATTGTGTCTGAGACACATCATTTCAGATAAAAATCAGGCTCAGAGCACTTTGCTGTCACAAAGGGTCCCACAGAATATTTATGGCCTATTTCAGGAAAGAATATGATGGTAACTCTTACATCCTTGCCACATGTCCCTCTCATCTCTCTAAATCTCCTCTGTGCTGTTTTATTTGGATAATGCGGCATTCACAACGTGCTTTCCATTATTATATGCTTCTGTCCAGCTGTTCAGTGTCAGGCTTTGCTTCAGGCTTCTTTTCTCTCAAGGCGTGTGTCTTTCTTTGCACATTTGATTCACTGATGTGCAGCGTATGCTCCAGGGCAGATCTCTTTCATGGGCAAGCACTGGACTAATAGGTGATCTCAGGAATGATCAGATCAATTCATTAACCTTCTGAATAAAGTTCTCTATTGATACAGCCCCTCTTATCAGGGAAGCCTTGGGTATTATTTATCCCACAAAGTGGAAACGCTGCTCTCCCGCTCTCCCACCCTGCCAAGGTTATGGCCTTACGTCAGCCCCTGCTGTGGTGACCTTGAGGGTACTAACCCTTTAGAAGTGCTGGGCTTTTTCCCCGTCGGGGCGTGCATGGGCACAGCTCCCACACTGCATGGTGATCTGCACGTCTCGCTGCTGTACTTTACGTAGACAGGGCTCTTAGCATATATTTGCATGTGGGTTATTGGTCTCTTGCTGTAGCATCAGCAAGATGTTTGGCATCAGAGCAGCCTTAGTTCAGTGATTATCGGTGAGTGGGCTTGCAAGCCTGCGGCTGGAAAGGTTTGCTTTTGTCAATAAGGGAGAGCTGGAAACAGGTTGCCCGAAGAGGTTATGGAGTTTCCATCCATCATGGGAGATGTTTAAGAAAAAAATGGGTGTGGCCCTGAGCAACCTGCTCTAGCTAACCCTGCTGTGGGCAGGTGGGCTGGACTAGCGGATCTCCAGAGGTGCCTGCTGAACTCAGCCTGGCTGCAGATGTGTGGGTCTGTGACCTTGCTGAGCACGCTTTCAGGTGAGGAGAATTACAGGCAGCAGGACAAAGGGAATTTAGGGGACTAGGAAGGGCAAAACAGCCCCAGTTCAGGAGTGAACCTCCCACTGTTTCCTCCAGAAAACACATCCTCTGGAGAGAGGAGACTAGAGCGCGGAGCCAGAAAGCCTAAGGCAATGTTCTTGTGAGGCTGGGGACACGTACGTTTGCAACCCAGCCCTGTCTGCCCACCTCTCCCCTTCAAACCTGCCAGCTTAATACCTCACAAAAGGCTACAGATTTCTCCCTTCCCTTATTGTAATTACTTGGATTAGCACCGAATCATCTTTTTCAGCTGTAAGATGTGAGAGACACACAAGGTTTTGTTCTGTGCCTATATGTTCTTCTATTTATTCAGTACAGGAAGCCCATTAGCTAGGTCATCATTCACCATGGTCTTTCTTCTTCCTATTACTCTAATGATCTCCAAATGTCATTTTGAATGATTTGGTCGTAGTTGCCAGTTGTAAGGCTCCTGGAAAGTTCTTGGCACTTTTCAGCTAGCTAAAGCTAGCAGTGTCCCAGTTTCTCCTTTATCCTTCTGAATAAAGGAAAGAGTGTGTATCACAGCTCTCTTTTCTGGACAGGTTTGCCTCCCTGCTCCCGAGGTCTGTGTGGTTGTTCGGGGAGGGCAGCCCCATTCTCATTGCTGCCCTTCTGGGGTATGAATGAGGACAATTGTATTTTGGGATGATATTTTCATAAAGAAGAATCTTTCTCTGTTTTCTTGTTTGTTTTTCTTTATCCTTGCCATAATTTTAGCATGAAAAAGGAAGTGGGTCTGCCCAGGTGGAAATGAATTTCACTGAAGCAAGCCATTTTTATGGTGCAAAAGGTAACATTTCTGGTAACATTAGCCAGCTTTTACCTGCTACATTTTCATGGAAATTTCCTCAGGAAATTACATTTCCCCAGTTTGTTTTGCTATGGAAAGCTACTGGTAGCAGCTGTCAAAGAAAATTGGAAGTACCCACAAATATTGTCATTTTAAAAGGCAAATATTTGCAGAGCATAAAGTAAAGGCATGGAGTTAAGCCATCCCTTTGGAAGAGTTCCCGTTGGCTAAGGCACTGCTGCTGGTGAAGTGTCACTACTCACACCTTTTCTTTATGTCGTGGCACACCTAATTCTTCTTCCTTCACATTATTGTTACTATAGTAACTGCAGTTCCAAAACAAGTGCAGGGCCCTACCTGCTACACATTGTACAAATGTGGGTAAACTCACTTTTTACCAACTCTTATACTTCTATTCACTTCCCCTTGGATTATCACCTGGGGTATATTTGAGGTCATGTTTCATTTCCTCTCTGAGTTTTTATGTCTTTGAAATAACGAGTTACAACCCACCCACTCCCAAACCAAGTAGTATTTGCCTTGAGGTTTCAGTGTTCATCAGCTGCCATTCGAGCTAGAGCAGCCTTCTCCCTTCCACACCCCCACACACCCCCGCACCTTTAAATAAACGAAGTGATCCTTGAGCAAGCACCTGGTTTCATCACCTACTAATGGGAAGAATTGCGGAAGCCGACAATATGGACAATATGTCGTGACAAGCTGATTACCCGAACACCAGGCATCGGGTCTGTCAGTGTCCTTCAGGAGCTCAGCCAGCTGACATCCCTGAACACATCCAAAACCCCTGGTACCTCAGTCCGCCATCCCACATGAACACAGCCTCCAAGACAAATCAGCAAAGTTAGCAGGGATTTTCTCAGTTGTTTTAAGAGCTGTACAGTCTATACGGTGATAGATTCAAGCAGCTGGTGGATATAGGCTCACAAAAGGCCCACCATAAAGTCCCTCACAAGTGTCCATAACTTGAAATTTATGATCATGGTGTGAGAAGACAAAGATTCATCTTGTATCAAGGCTTGTGTGAATGCAGGGGGGAGAGAGGGAAGCAGGAGAAGCTTCTATGTCAGTGTTCTGCAGGACAGCTGTGTAATATCCCCTCTGAGAACTGCAAAACTCCTTAATGAGCCTGCCTGCTTTCTCCTGGGCAGCCATCAGGACCCTGCCAAGACAGAACACAGGCTGTGTGTCTTGGATCTGAGGGATGATTTTTTTTAATCCAGCTACTATGGTCGCACATATTTTTACTGTGGTACAGTGTAAGTACACAAGCTCTGGGCAGGAATTTGTCCAGGAACACAAGGTGGAAACCCTCAGTGTTTCTGAGAAGATATGCAGGGGTTATCATCATATGAGGGACACTCCCTTCAGTGTTGTCACGGTAAGGATAACATACAACTGTAAACACCATAGGCTAAACATCTCTGCATGAAATTAAAGGGTTGTGCATTATCTGGTGAAGGACAGCTGAGAAATTCAGCTGGGCTGGCAAAGACTGGCGTTCAAATTATGAGCTCCAGCCTTAATCCTCCCTTTCGGACAGGCAGCTGAAGTCTTTCAGGATGGTACTGGAATCCAAAAACATAAGAAAGATAAAACTGTGCCTGAAGAAAGTGCAATTTCTGGCTGCTGCAATGCTTGTGAACTCCCATCCGCAACAAAGGTAGGGAGCACAGAACTGATGGAGCACCTGGAGGTGATGGTGTCATGGTTTCAAGGGTACCATTAACATACACGGATGAAGATGCTTTGTGTAGGAGAGAGGTTGCCAGAAGTGGGGTCAGAGAAAGACAGACTCCTTACAGCCTGAAGGGCGTTTGAAAGACAGTGTCACCAGCTGGCCTGAAATAACTATGCCCCATGGCAGTTTCCATGGGAGGAGCATCGAGGGGCTACAAGGGAGACTTGGGGTGAGGATGGTCTCTGTTTATGGAGTAGCATTGACAGGAGGCCACATCTTTACAAGGATAGTCCCACTGAGGTCTGAGCTGAAGCTGGGGCCAGTGGTGACTGCTAAAGTCTCCAGCTTACTACCCGTGCAGACACTTCAGAATACGTTAACACCTTCAACCCTTTCACCAGCACCATGACCAGCAATCCCATATTTGCAGAGCAGGAACATGTGACAAGTCCAGCCACTCTAAGAAGAATTGTTCAACTTCTCCATTAGAAATACAATTATTTTTCCTCCTGCTAGTGTGGGAAAGGGACACTTTTGTCCTAGGACTTATGGGAAAACCCTGGTAAACAGCAACACTTTAGTAAGAGTAAGAGAAAACACTTTTGGCAGTGCTGGGGCATTTGCTCTAGCAGGATTTACTATTAGCCTAGTAAGATTAAAAGGGATCAGACATGTTATGTGAGTAAGAACTCAACATAAACTTGAAAGTTCTTTAGTGCTTTAGTCGTCCTGCCTCAGGTGAAAGTCTGCTGGGGTCCACAAAGACATCCTTCAATTACTCCTGTCACTAATCCTACAAATTGCAGTGACATTCAAGTGTGGGCAGGAAGCAACAGAGCTAGTGATGCTTCTGGGCTGGCTGTTGCCAGGCACAAGGATACCAGCCAACAGCTGCATAGACTATGGGCTCCCTCCAGGCTAGTCATCCCTGTGATTTCCAAGAGGACCAGAGTCTGAGGATCCCAAATGAGTCTGTGCAGGGAGACATCATTCGTCCTCCCCTCTGTGAGCTGGCTGCAGGCACGTCTGCCCTGCTGTGATATGCACGTTTCAGATTGTCTGACCTTCTGCGGTCTGGTTGTTTTGGCTGTGCAGCCTTGGTTTATATTTGGTCTGGGCTGGCTTTTGCTTTGCAGATCAGGTGGGAGGGTTTAACATTGTGTTTCTGGGGATTTGGGGATTTCTTCTTGCTCGCTCTCCCTCTCTCCCTCTCTCTTATTTCTCAATGATTTCTCCAGCTGGGTCAGGTTGATCTGTGTGGGATCCTGGCAGTGCACCAGGGTGTAGCATAAGCAGTGCTTGTAACACTGATTGCCTTGTATGCTCAGCTATTGGGCTGCTTGGGAGCCTGAAAACGTTTTACAAAACAGCAGATCTGTCCCCATTGAGCACACTTACAGCAAGTGAAATGAATACAAAGCTCACCGCAGACTGATACCCTCCAGGTATCTCTTAGTCAGAAAATGTACCAGGATATATCCAGTCACACTGCAGCTTTCTCACACTCATAGGAGATCAGCACCGATTGTATTAGGCTATGCCGCTTCTTTCTACAGGTTATTTTGCATTAGCTGAACTTCCTAGATGTGAATCCATCCTCAGTCACACACAGAGGTCAAAGTTATCTTTGCAAACTCTGCCTAGTCCTGATTTCGCCCTCTGCCCCACTTTCTAGCAATTCTGGTTTGCTGGATTATGGCCTCTTTAGACCTAACGCTCCCACCAGTAGGGCTGGTGATCCAGCAGAGTAGCAGGGGCATCTGGGCAATTGCACAAAGACTGCTCAGTTCCTCTTGACCACTTCCCAGGGCTGTCCTCAGGAGCAGGCTTCACAGGGTGAGCCTTTGAGTTGAGAAATGCTTTTCCATGGGACACTCCCATCAGTTCCTGTGTGCAATTGCCTGCTCCCTTCCCCAATGGGAAGGTCAGCATGAGTGCTCTGCTCCTGCAGATCCCCCAGGAGCTTCACCAAAGCATCCATGAAACAGCCAAGGCAGCAACATAGATAGTATCTGCAGAGAAGTGAAGACCAAGGTCAGCAGAGAAGTGGCTCTGTGTCTTGCAGCAAGAAGCTCCCCAGGTTAACTCGATGCTCGTGCCTGAGGAAAGCCAGAGGGTGCGAGGCATAGCATGCTAAGCCTGCCTTTCCCAAAGGTTAAGCAGACATAGGACGGAGCTTGCCAGGCACTCTATACATGCAAAAGCCAGTTTCTAATTTCAGATATTTTCTAATGGCCACTGTACTCTGGGTAACACAGCCCCGGTAGAAGGCATGAGCCAAGTGCGGAGTCCTCCTGCCATGCAGCCCCGTGCCTCCATCCCCATCAGAGAAAAGGGATATTGCAGTGGCCAGGAGCAGCATGCCAGGGAGGAAGCAGCCTGGCCAGGGCACAGCAGGCAGCCTGCAGCCAGCAGCATGCCCTCTCCAGGGCACCTATGGATGCGGTCAGAATGGAATGGTGCAGCGGGAGATCTCCGCACACCTCTGTGACGGTTTCCACCTTGCATCTCAGCCTTTCTCCCTACGTCCTTAATGTGCAAGAAGACGGTGTGCAGGGAGTGGGATCCCAGCAGCCCCCAGGAACAGGTGACATTGCATCAGGCTGGCTGCAGCAGCATTGTCGGACAGGCAACAGCATCGTGTGGCTTTCGCTCTCCCGCAGGCTTAGAGCTCTTCCGGTTTGGAAGAAAACGCTCTAAGCTGGGCTACGCTTCTCTGTTGCTCTGACACCCGAAACCCAGCGTTAGATTTATCAAGCTCGCAAGGCAGCCTTGTGAGATGTTTGCCAGGACATGAGGCTAATAATTTAATCAGGTGAATTCAGATGGGGTCCTGCGGCAGCTCGGGTTGCGTTATATAACGGGATCTGCAGGAGGCTGCTGGGCGATAGGCTGGATGCTGCACAGCCTTCTCCAGGATGGCCATTAAAGAGAAAGTCCGCCTCCGTTTTGTACCCTGTCCAATGTCATGAAGTTTCACAAGGGAAGAAATGCATCTTCCTTTCCATAAAACTGTGGCAGGGTTTTGAAAAATGAAACGGGTTATTTTTCTAACAGAAAATCTTGTGCGGTGGATGCCTTCTTTCAAAGCAACAGCCAGAAACCAGTGCAATTCAGAGACTGCACACAGGTTTCCATCCAGCTTTCGAGTGGGTTTAACAATCCAGCCAGCTGATCCTACTGAAGCACTTTGCCCCATAGACCTGCATGGAGAGCAAAGTCTGTCAGCACAGGCTATCAGGGGTGCTCGCTTCCCTGTCGTTCCTCTGTTTGCTCAGTATCTGCACAACACTCAGTGCGTTCATGCCCTGCACAGCACCAGCCGTGTAACTGAAGCGATTGCTGCAGCGTGTGACCAAAGGCAGCACCACACACAGGACATGAGTATGAAAGATTTAAAAACTCTGGGGTGAGATCATGCTTCAGAAGGCAGCGCACAGCCTTGTTTTGCAACAGACCAAGCATCAGGTGGAGAACGACTGGTGCATGGGAATCACAGTCTTTTGGACCATTTGGGCCCCACTCATCCTTCCCTTCCTCACAAGTGCCCCACTAGCACCCCACCGGTCATGTTGAATCACAGACCCAGCAGCCCTCAGAGATGAGTCAATCTCTAGGTGGGAATCCAGGGCTTGCACTTAGGTTCACGCTGTTATTTTAGTTTGTGGTGTTTGCTTCTCATTACGGTAAGCTCCCAGGAATGTCAGCACCAAAATAGCACAGAATCACAAGGTTACCTGCTGAAGAATGAAGTAAACAAGAGGGATATTCTTTCTCTCTGCTTCTCTCTCTTTCTTTTTTTTATTTTTTCCTAAAAGGAGGCATTTTCAGTACCTGCACTGAACTCCAAGGTGGAGATTTCAGGTTTGGAGTTTAAGTGCATCCAGGCACATGGGGCGGTTTGGGCAGGCCTGGCCTGATCCCCTCTGGGAGACGTGCAGCCAAGGTGCTGTAGGTCAGCAGTAGCTGTGGAGATGCTGCTCCTGCTGGCCCAGCCTTGCTGGGCATGAAGGTGAGGCTCTGCCGAGTCTGGAGAACACCAGTGCCCTGGCAGGCATCAGCCTACCCCTACCTGGTCACTGGGACTGATGCTGCAAGATGATCCAGCAGAGAACAAGGGCACTTTGGGGGAAGCTCCACATTAAGGATGCCGGACTGGCAGCACTGCTTCTGGTCCCCACTCCCCAAAGGCTTGTCCCGAAGGAGTGATGAGCAGGAGCAGTTCTGGAGCTTCACCTGCAGCAGAAAGCCCCTGGCCCTCTCTCAGAGGCACAAATGAGCAAATACAGCCTCTTTCCAGAAGCACACTGAGGTCTCCCAGGATACCGGTGCACAGTCCAGGAGGGACTCAGAGCTCCACTTCTCTGTATTGACTCCATGAGAAATGAGAGCAGGGGGAAAAAAAATAAATCAGCACCTGGCAGACAGACAGGGGCTAGGAGTGACTTCCCTGTTTCTAGGAAGGCAGCACAGATGGTGGGAAATATTTCACCCATGCAGTGGCAGCAGTGCTAACCTGGCGCTAGGGTGGCTGGGGTCCGGTTCCCTCCTCTCCCCCAGGCTCCCTGCGTGACCTTGAATGTTGGGCTCGCATAGAGCCAGCCTTGGTGCCCTGACTGCAAACAGCCTCCACCTGCAAGAGGACAAAGGCATTATAGACCAGAAGGGTGCTTGGTGACTTGGGGACCCCATTAGTATGCAGAGGGACCAGCACCCTCCTTAGAGCCACAGCGGGATGCAGGAGGTCGGGGTAGAGCCACCATCTCTGCTGCTGGCTCTCTGTGTGACTTGGAAAAGATGCTGCTTGGTCCCTGTTTCAGAAAGGGCACTTGGGAGGGAGGGTCGCACAGAAATCTGTGTGCCTTGGCTCTCCATCTGCAAATTAACGGCTTGGGCTGCCTGGCTGGGGATTGCATTATGTTCCTACTTTGCCCAGAGGATGCCTGGGGCAGCAGCGGGGACAAGCAGTGAGGGTCCCTTCAGAACAGAAACCCTTGCACAGCTGAAGGAGACTGTTGAGGCAAATAACACTTTCCAGTATTAGCTGCTCTCTTTGTCTCTTCTTCCACTTTTTCAGAAAGAAACCAAATATACACAAGACTGATGAAAAAAGAAAAAAACAAAACACCAGCCTTCTCTCAAAACCTAAATAGCCTGTGTATAGCAGAAGTTAAAATGGCAGTTTCGGCTGCTGTACCTGACTGGGATGTGGTGGTTCTGTGGGATCACCCATATGCCGGATAGTTAAGATAAGGCAGCAGTTGTGGCCCTTTATCCCTATCTGGTATAACAACAAAATGATAAAAAAGCCACAACAGTTTCACTGGCCACCCTGTGTGTATGGCTCTGGGCTCCATGATGAAATATTGTGACAAAACTGTGGAGACTCCGCACGTGAGGACCTGCGATGGCGGCTCTTTCTTTATCATCAGGGAGGGACAAGCACGTGGGGCACTGCTGTGGGAAGATGTGCAATGGGAATTGCCTGTCTGTTCTGAGGGCAGGGATGAAGCATGGGATGACAAGAAAGGTGAAGCAGAAAATAAAGTCCAGAAATGCAGCCTTGGCCCTTCCTCTTCCTAACCCTCAGCAGAGAAACCTGTGGGGAGCACAGGCACACCACCTTCGAACATGTTTGCCCTCTGCATCACACTAAAATCTTCGCTGGAGTTGGAAATAAACCTGCTGCAGGACTGGGCAGGGAGGGGGTCACTGGTGCTTGCTTTAGGGCTGCCTGGCGCTGGATTTTTTCCCTCCACCCCTTACCATGCTCAGACCTGAACATGTTTTGGAAAGAAGACATCTGCTTCAAAACAGTGACAATCACCATACTTGACCGGAGGCAACCGAAAGGTGGAGGCAGCTAACAGATGGGTGGAACACAAGGGAACAGTAAAATGGTCAAGGTTAGCGAAAGGAGCAGCAGTCCCAGCAGACGCCACCTGCCCGAGCAATTGCCAGGCACGGTCAGGGTTATGTTTTTCTGTTAAATGTTACAGGGACTTCCCGTGGGAGGGGGGTGACGCATATCTGCGATGCTCACAGGCCCAAACCAGCCAATTCACAACCCAGCATTTTTGTGCCTGCAATTATGCGGGAGGATGGAGATGACTCATGAGATACTGCAGGACACAATATAACAGATGTCCTGGCCAAGAGTGCTGCAGGGAGATGCAGCTACCGGCAAAAGCCAGGCAGGAGATTTCAGAGTGACCCAGCTTTGAACGGAGGAAGGTGTAGTTTCAGCTGGAAGGGCTGGGGACCTCACAGCTGGGCAGGGGAGGAAAGGAAAAGCTTGGCGTGGGCTTCAGGATCTGCTGAAGAAACACATCCTGTCACACCAGCTGAGTCCTGGGCTGCCACAGCTGTGTGGTCCTTGGTGCCTGGTCGAAAGTGAGCGTGGGAATAAGCACCGACCGGGGGAAAGGGTTCCGTCACCTCGGTGTGGACAGACCTGACGCTGGAGGGGGCAGTCGGTGGAAACGAAAGCTGTCATGTTACAGTCACAAACTATTTACAGATAGTTGGGGCGCCCTTTGGGAGACACGATGAGTTTGCACCTTGCATAAGGAAACAGCCCTTGCAAAAAAGGTACCTGTAAACTGATGGCTGAACTCTGTGGAAAAACCCCATAAAAATGTTGTGGGTGATCCTGAATTGCTTTAGAGAGAAGCAGAAAACCAGAGCAGATGGGGCAAGATGGAGAGGTGGTGTGTGCAGGGAAGATGGAGAGGAAACCAGTGACAGTGATGGCAGGAACAGAGCAGAGCTGCCTGATGAAGTTTGTTTTACACACAGCCTATTGCTGCTTCAAGGAAGTCCATTGCAGCACTGGGATGAAAGCAGAACAGAGATGCTCACATCCATTTTAACCACCTCCTCTCCCTTTCAGCTGAATAGCTGAGCTCAGAAGATGCCACAAGGGTCTCTCTGCAACAGGACACCCATGCAAGTGACAGGGAAAGACACTGCTCCACTTCTTCAACAGGTCATTCTCCTTGTGTTTTGTTCCCTCGGTGGCAAGAGGGGGAAGGATTTCAGAGGGGCCACAGAAGGAGGAGTAAGTGGGTGCTGGTACACGTCACCAAGAAGGGCTTCCACAGTCCTCTGCCACAAAAAAGTCTGGAGCCTCCTTCAAGTTTTGCTCCATGAGGAAGAAACACTGAACCAAATCCTCTTCGATGACTCTGTTCAGCAGGTCCATGGCCTTTGGGATGCCTAGGAACATGGGCTGCTATCAGCCTGGGGCTTCCTAGCTGGAAGGCAGCTTCAGTGGCTTCAGACATTATCCGGTAGCATCTGTTTCCACTCCCTTTCCTTCACAGATGGTGCTGCTGCAGGAATCCCAGAGTTCAAACTTACACCCAGCTGCTGGATGTGCCTGTGCAAGGCCAGGGCAGCCACAGCCAGGCAAAACAGAGCAAGGCCTCCTTTATGACAGTATATAAAAGCAAGGGATGTGTTTATGGAGGTCAGGAAGGGCTGGCTCAGAGCTTGAGATATTCTTCAAGAGGACAGGAGCCAGCTGCTATGGGAAGAAACCTCCATCTTGGTTCCCAGTTGCATGTCAAATATAACAGCAACCACTAAACAACAGTTGATAATGCTTATAGCACTAATAGCCTTGAGACATTGTACAAATGGTCACTCAGTTAAGTATTTGCAGGAAAATCTGCCTCGGAAGCATTTTTTTGCCAAGTAAATGATATTCGGTCTATGTTGAAATTTTTCTTTCCTGTTTTAGGATCTGGTTCTTCCTTCTTTGGCAAGTCACCACATGATTTCCAGGTGGGCAGGAGAGAGACGCTTGATAGAGGTACTCATTTTTAGGTCTAAAGTGGTTCTTATCATTGCCAAACACCTGAAGTTCCCCATAATTTCTTTTTTTGTCTCGGTCTTGGACAACCTTAGCACAGCTTCAAGCTTTTGCCTGGAGTCAGGGTTTAAAGGTCAAAGACAACCTTTGCAATAATCTTGAGAGTGAACCTATGCAACACTGGATTTCACATTAAAATTCCCCTTATTTGCTTCATACACACATCAGCTTTATATACCTTATAAGACTGTAGCACATTCAGAAAGCCCTCTAAAATCCAAAGGAGAACAAAGTGGAGGTATTATTAGCAGTGAGCAAAGAGCAGAGCTCTGTAAGCAGACGTCATGCTGAGCAGGAGGTTTTAAGTAGTTTCTTCTGAGACAACTTTGGCTCCTTCTGTTCCACAGTTTTACTCAAGTGTTCAACAAATTATCTCATGAAGGAAGCAAATACTGCGAGAACAATATACCTCACATGTCTTGCAGGGGTTGAAAACCACGGCATGGGAAGAGCAGCCTTAGCTCCCTAAACAAGCTAAACAGAAAGGAAAGGCACAGAGAGGGAAATCCTCTCTGACTTTGTTATGGAAATGTGATACAGTTTGACATTTTAATTGCAATTCTCCCCTTATTATCTGGCATACGTTCATAGTGCCCAAGATGTTGTTTAGTGAATCCAGCTGCCTCCTCCGCTCCGTTTGAAGTCCGGTGACTCCGCGTGATAGGGGAGTGTGAGAGTCAATGTGATTTGTGTATGAGGAAACATAAATATGTCACAGGAGTTTAGTCTTATAGGCCTGCAGAGTTTATACTCACAAAATCTGTTGTGCCCTTGTTTACACACCCAGATCCAAAGGCCTGACACACCCTCGCTCTAACTAAAAACTTTCATCATTTCTGCCTTCTTTCTAATGAGGCCATTGCAAAGCATGTGGATGATGTTTGACCACAGTTTAATATATCCAGGAAAACGTGCTCTCAAATGTAAAGAAGAGCTTTAATCAAAGTTGATTCTTTGTCATTAGCTGAGATGAGCACACAGGAGGTTCTGCTGCCACATGTACAAACTCCTAGGCACGGGCCTCCCCATGCACCAAAAATGCATCCATACCAAAAAAAAAAAAAAAAAAAAAAAAAGAAAGGTTTGCAGATAATGAATGCATGCACACCCCTGAGTATAGGCACCTGAGTACAGAGATGCAGTTGTGCTTAAGTGCCGAGCAACGTGTCTGCTCTTCCCACAGCTGACTTTTGCCAGCCAGAATTGTTGAGATAAACTCATCTCTTTGGTGCTGTTCTTCTCCACTGCTGCCAGCCACAGGGGAAAGCTTGGCATAAAATGGATGTGTGCTTTTATGTAGCAAAGGAATAGAAAGGTTTACCATGGGGCATATTTAAAAACAAACCATAGGAAGCACATAGGTCTAAATTAAGGGAAGAGACTTAAGGGAACTTGTTATTGGAAGTAGGTGTGCTAGTCTCTGAGAGTCTCCCTTAAATCCCAGGTGGCAAAATCTCTGCACCTGAAAATGAGAGATGGTAATAGCCTCCCTTTGGATATGAGGTTCTTTGAGAGAAGCTACTGCGTGAGTAAACGATCGAGCCTAACTCAATTTCAGAGTTCAGCTGCCTCTCTGAAGGCACTAAGCTTGCACTGTGCTCTCCTTGGAGCTAGGAAAAACTGATTTTGCACTTGAATAAATTACCTACCTAAGGCTACCACAAAAAGGCTTGGTGACCTTCCTAACCCCAGGTCCAGGCCTTTCTCCAGCACTGGGAGAGCAGAGCAGGGAAGAGTGTTGACAGGACATACTTGAAAAGTCTGGCTAGAGCTGAGACCTCTGTTACTGGAGCTTTATGTAGAGGAGTCATCCGGGGAACATCCAGTTCTGCATCATCTCACTCTAAATTGAGGGCTGAGTCTTTGAAGCTCTCATGCTAACCTTTACTTCTGTAGCCCTGATGAGTGAGATGGGGTGATAGGGATCCATAAGTGAGTCACAGTTTGAGGAACAGGAGTCAAAGTAACATTCTGTTCTGGATGCTCAGATAGAAACCTTTACAAGTAGTAAGACAATCACTACATGGGAAGTGTCAGCTGACTGCAGGACCAAATCACTGCAGCTTTGCCTTCTTGGCCACAGAAAAGATGGTTCTTTGCCACTGAACATCCCAAAATGACTTTTAAACTGTATCCAGTTATTGAAAAGCAGATTTAGAAAAAGCACAAAAAGGGAATTTAGGTGTGCGGCTCCTGATTTCCAGGGGATCTGAACACATGGTTTCACATAGCAAGCTTTCCTGCTCCATTTCACAAGAAGGTAAGGTTCTTCTCAGAAGGAAACTAGGAATAACGGGTATTGCTTGGGTATAGTGCCTGACGACACCATATGATGGTCTAGTCATTATGGGGACTGGGTACAAGGGCAGATTGCTCTTCTCATTCCTTCTTTAATATTCATTCATCAATTAACTGCAAAGTGGCATGACCTCCAGCTACATGAATATAGGCTCCTAGTTGCACAATAATTGCAGATCAATGCAATAGAAATTGCACGCTTTGTGCTAGTAGCTGCCATGTCCTAGTCACCAGTACATAGCATCACACTTCTCCACACAGCAACCAGCTGAGCTAGGGAGATGGGCATGGTGAGAGGTGGAGAATAAGCACGTATGGGTAAAGTAACCCTTAGGGAGCACTTCAGGGGGGCTTTCAAGGTTTTGTCCCATCTGTTGTGGCTCAGTGAGACACATTGCCCAGCTCTTTATTTCTAACTTTATTTCTTCCTTAAGACCAGAGTCTTGGCACAGGGAGCTGTTCAGTGGCCAATGCCAGGCTGAAGCCAGGGGTTTAGTGATAATGGAACATGGAAATGAAGCCAATACTTATTTTTATCTCTGAAGCATGCGCCTGACCCTGTAGCAGAGCTCTGTCAGGGCTTACTCGTCCTTACTCTGAATGCCCAAATCATGTGAAAGTGGGAGGCCATTCGGGAACTCTTTGCAGAGTGGAAGCTCCTCTGGAGGGCTTCCCTCTCCCCTCCTTCCCCCTTTTGTTTGAAGAAAGCTGCTCCCTGACGTGCCCAGACCATGAACTCAGTTGGCACTTGAGCCAGTTAGAAGCCAGGCAGCTTACAAACCTCTCCTCTCCTAGCAGATCCTGCCGGGAAATTGCTCTTGTCCCAGGAGCAAGCTCAGGGAACTAAATGCAAAGCCGTGCATTTGCAGCTGACCTGGGTGGGAAGAGCCCCCATGCCTTAGATGACCTTACATCTGATTCTATCAGCAGAAATACTGCCTCCCTAGCCACTGAATCAATGAGCTTGGGATTATAAAGGGAGCAGTGTCCACTTGAGAAAGGTGATTTGCTTTTTCCATTTCTTCACTTGCTCTCTTGCTTTAATTGTGGAGCTCTGAAGCGCAACTGATTGTAATGGCTTTGTGAGCTCCAAGACATCAGCTGAGCCATAGTACCTAGCCATGCCCAGGCTTCTCACCCACAGCAACTAAGGAGTTAAGCGCATTGGGTGGCAGAGGTGAAACCTGCACCCTTCACCTCATATTTGTGAGGTGCTCACGCACAAAATCCATTCCTCTTGCCCAGCTGACACATGGCAGTCTCCAGTGACAGACCGTATGTCTGAACCTCCAGAGCTGATTTAGGCTAATCTAATGACTGATGTGCTCAGGGCAGAGGCAAACATCCTTTTGTGGTCCTGAACAGAGCCAGCAAAGATATTACCCAGCCCAGCTGCCAGTCACTGCCTGCTGGCTGATAGTTACTCTCTGTGAGCTCTCCCTCATCTGTTTCAGTGCAAACCAGTTTTAGCAGTAGGTTAAGCTAAAACAGATGACTTTGTCCTTCCTCAGCTGAGGAACACTGCACCAGCAGAGTTGTGGGATTCGTACAGACTGCAGCAGAAGCACAGTTGCAAGTGGGTGTTGAGTGCAAACATCCTAAAACTTTTACCAGTCACTTGCAAAGTGAAAGTGCCTCTTTGCTCTCAGTGGCAATGATCATTTAGTCCGCTGCATTGACTGGGTCGTTCACCTAAACTGCAGGATCCTGCCTGGTTACTCTATATGAGAGGTGGGCATACTCTGCATGCATTGGGAGTTGGCTTATGAAGCTATGTTGGGAACACTGCAGAAGTGGGTTTCTACAGCCAGCTACTGACACTGAATAGCCCTACTCCTTTTTGGAGCCCAGTAGTGAGACCCTTTAACCATCCCTTCCTACTTATCCCTGCCTAACATCACTAGCATCGCTGACACTCTCCCTCTCCTCCTGCCCCCATCTCTCCTTATCTGATCACCTAACCTCTCCAAAATTAGCAGTGCTATGTTTAGCCTGTTCTGGCACTCTGGCCACTGCTGTGGGTGCTGGGTCGGTCTCACAGGGAGCCTACAAATTTCCACTGCTATTGGAGAGAGCAGTGTTTTCAAAACTGCTGACACCAGATCCCAATTAGTGAACTAAACCAAGAGGCCAGAGCCTGTGAAATGTTCTTAATATAGCTGGGGCGAATAGCTCCCATCTTGTGTTACTGAAGCCTCACAGTCATGTGTCCCGGCAGCCCTGTACCCCTGTCAGGCAGGAGGGCAAGAGCGTGAGGTCATTTCCAACAGCTCTGTTTCTGTGATGTCATCACGGGAAAGATGAGCAACTACTCATTTTAGGCATGGGAAGTCAGAGGAAAGGGCAGGCACAGGAGTCAAGCTTTCCTTTCTGCTTCCCTGTGAGCCAAACATAGTTTTGGAGGTTACAGGGGGGTCATTTTCCTCCCCTTTCTTCCTTCTTGGAGGCCACTGTAGCTGTATCACTGGGAGCTTTTTAAGTGCTGGACTGAGGCAGCTTTGCTCCAGCCTTACCGGAGTATGAAAGAGCCATCTACAGGTGATGGAAGATAAGGCGGAACAGCTCCACCTTCTCTCACCAGTGACAGGGCGAGATGCTAACTGGAGCTTTTGGCCTTCTCCCCTGCATTACACCTCCTCCCCAGGGTCACAGCCACCCCTCGCCCAGGGCACCCATGCGTTATGTGAATGGATCCAACCTCTCCCAGCTCGCAGTCGCTGACTTCAAGCCAGGGAACCACCAGCCAAGCCTGCTGGGGAGGATGGTGGTCCCTAGTGTGGTGAATCACGTGGACAGGGCAAGAGGGAACATGCCACTAGCAAGACACCACGGCTGGAGGGCCCCTTGGAGACACCCTGGAGCAGGCTTTCAGACTGCTCCAGTGAGCCAGTGGGAGGCGGATCTGTGTGGCCAGGAGACTGGATTTGACCAAGTGAGAAAGGGGCCATCATGTCCCAGCCATCAGCCTTCAGCTCCAGCTAGACTTGGGACTATGCTCCAGAGAGCTTTGCTGGCTGCCTGTGGCAACGTGCATGACCATCGCACCAATGCATCAGGGCGGGCAGGGCCCAGCCAGCTGCTGGAGGAGACACAGTGGCCACGCACAGGCTGCTGAGGAGGGCCAGCCTCGCATTGGAAAAAGAGGGCTCCAGATGGAGAGTGGTGATTGCAAAACATTCTGAAAAAAATGAGAACTTCTAGTCAGAAAGGCTGGTGTGAGTTGTTGTAGCAGGCAGGAGAATGTCTAGACTGGAAAGCCAGTTCCACTCAGTAGTCCTTGAGAGATTTCATGTAACTCTATAAACTTTTTATACATCTGCTTTTTCCATCCACTGCTAACATAATAGTTTTCTTTCTCCCCCTTGGGCATTTCTACATGGACCAATGATCACAAGAGACAGAAGGAGAGCTCTGGGCATACTCAGTGCCTAAAATACACAGATCCCTAGAAAGGCATCTGGTGTTTCTTTACCACAGATAATTTCCTACCTCTTTTTTTTTTACTTTCTTTCTTTTCACCCACTTGCCTCCAAGATCTCCTCTTCCTCTTTGTTTCTTCCAGGACCTCCTCCCACCACCCCCACCATGCCTCTGTCCTCTTCCATTTGTTTTCTACACGTTACTCTGATTGAACCTAGCTCTGGCTTGTGAGTGCTGTAGCCCCCATGGGCTCTGTCTGACTGACACATGACATATTTTAAAGAGTGTGGACTTAGCCCCAGCGAGGTGAAAGAGCAGTAGTCAGCATGTATGAACTGTGCAGCATAGTAGAAAATACAGCTTTTAATTAAAACTGGTATTTCAGGACCTCTGCTGGTGGCAGACCTGCTGAAATATGACATCACTGAAGCCCCACAGATTGTAGTGTGACCCCATCTCCAGGAGCTGCAGCTCCCAACGTCAGCGCCAGCACTTGGAGTGATGGGAAGTGCTCTGTGTGCACTTTCAGCTTGGGCTGAAAGCACTTCCATAGCAGGATGGCAACTGCTTTGTAGCCTGGACTAATGGACCTGTGTGGCAAACTGCAGGTCACAGCTATGGTGCTGCTTTGCACATCATTTCCAAGATCATTCGTTTTAAAATTATGTGAAATTCTAACTCTGTGGGTTTGTGTTCCTGTTGTCACCTACATAAATGGGACTAGACCCCCCGTAGGCTGGGAGCAAGGTCTTCCAACACCTACCCTGTTTATGTGGCATAGGGCAGCACCTTTTCTTACATCTTGTTCTGCCAATATTTCATTACATTTATTCATTTCATTTATTGCACCTGCTGCTGACTCCCCGAGGCGCTCTCCTGAGGACTGCCCCGTGGTTATTCCAGCAGGATGTAGAACCCCGGTTCTCGGTTTGCCCCACAGCTCCTTGAAACTATCACCATGGCTACAGGGGAGCATGGCAGGGTTTTACATCCCCTGTCCCAGGCACAGACAAGCCTCAGTTAGCTCCTTGTTACACTACAGCCTTCCCGTGATACCTGAGGCAAGTCACCTTGCAAAGGCAAACACGACCTCCTCGATCTTGGTGTCTGTAAACCCAATTAACAGCACTGCCTTACTTCATGAGGTACCACAGTGGAAGCAGACATGCTCTACAGACAACTCACAGGAGCAGGATGGCATCTCGGAGAGAGAGAGCAGCAGCAGGCTGGGCTCTTTATGAATAATTCTCTTAAAATGGAAGCAGTGCTGCCCACCTGTCCCTGAATACCTTGCCTTCCTGGCACAAGCAGAAAGGGCACGGAGGACCTCAGGTCACCCAATTTCGTTCCTGTGCACCCAGTGCCCTCGTGCAAGGAAATAGCTGAGCTCTCAGAGAGCTGTGCTAGCGTGACACAGCACTTCTTATTTCCCTCCGTCCCACTTCACCCAGACCATGACCTGTGTCCAAGGCGTGACTTAGAACTGAGTACCTTACAACCCCCGAAGTCACAATGCTACCTTCTCCTAAATTTTCAAGCAAAAGAATATCTGCTCCATGGGTGGGTTGTGAGGTCAAGGAAGGTGTTTCCCACCCAAGGTGAAGTGAATAGGCCCTCTGTCCCTCAGGGTGCATCTGCCAGAGGCCAGTTGGTGCATTAGCATTTAGACTTTATAGCACATCAGAGGGAGAAAAAAACCTAGGGTTTAGGATAGAATAAAATATAGTTTATTAGACACACCTGACAGCTGGTGCCCAGAGCCATAGTTCATTTGGTAAAAAGTAATTTTTTTGAAGTTTATAATATTAGGGTGAGTTATGGGGAACAGCCCAATAATTTGGACCCAGGAACACCTCCACCTACCAGCAGAGGAAACAAGCAGCAGAGACGAGCTGCCAGAAATCCTCCTGACCCTCCTTCACCAGCACTGCCCTCCCTGGGGCCCTGGAGTGTGAACATGGCCCTCCAGGTGGGAAGAGGGACCAGAGGTGAGAAAGGCAGCCATTCGCCCTCCATAGGGTGCCTTGGAGGGCTGGCAAGGAAAAAGGAGCACCAACAAGTCCCCAGGCTCCTGTTGGCTGCTGACTCAACATGGGACAGAGGTTTCAAGGTAGGACCTGAAGATCTTGTTTTTATTTGCTGGGGAATAATGTTTTCTGCAGCTCTGGAGGTGGGGGCATTAATGAATGTTGCAGACACATAATGGAGGTAAGACCAGTGGACTGCTATTTAGCCCCAGAAGATTTCTTCAGTGGAGACCCTTGAGAGCTTCCCCAGGCTGTGTAAGGAGGAGAACTGCAGATCACAGGCAACTGATCATCTTCCCACTCTTGCCCTCGCTGAGGCCCATTTGAGGAGGGCCATCCCCAGAGGAGGAAGAGGAGCTGCACCTGATGTTGCCCCTCAGCACCTGTCCTGCAGGAGATGCAGAGGGGTACTTCAGCTCTCAGCAGAGCTCAGTGAGAAAGCAGGGAGAAACCTACCCCAAGGGACTCCTGTCCTTTTTATCCACAGGTCTCGGCCTTTTGCACACCAGCAAGTGCGGAGTTAAGACTGCAGCCCAGATGAAATCCAAACATTTGCAAGTGTGGGAATTCCCAAGGAGAGCAACCAAACTACCTTCACTCTGTCTCACAGCAGTGCTTCTACACAGCCTGCAGCCGAGCCTGCCTTGGCCAGCTGCAACAGAGTTTAATCTTATCAGTGACCATAAAAACTCAAATTCCTCTTAGCAGAATTGCTGATGGGGACGGTAGTGCCAAGCCTGGCTTCACCACAGTCTTGGGCAGTCAACAGAGGGGAAAAATGCTATATCACAAATTCCTGAATCACACATTCCTATATCACCCCTCACTCTGTACAGGGAGAACGAGCCCATCGGTGACCTGGCACCTTGCAGGGTGGAGCAGCATCCAAAATGTTTTTTCCCTCTGTCACTTAGGGGTAGAGTTTTTATGTTACTGATGTTAAAGAGGTACAATGCTTCCTGCAGGCTCATCTGAAGCACTGCAGAGGCACTCTGCCCTGGCAGCCAGTGTGCTTGGCTGCAGGTGGGTCCTGCAGCTCCTCAGCATGGCTTTGCCAGGAGGGTGAGGAAAGACTGGATCCCTGTGGACAGGAGCTCCTGGAAAAGACGTGCTTCTCACTGCAAGGTGCATTGAGCTCAGCAAGGGTGGTGTACACCCATGGGAATGGCTTGGCATTTTGATGCTAAGAAAGCAATGCCTCAAGTGCTCCTCTCCCATCTGCGCTGTCTTCCATGTATATGTGCAGGTGCTGGAGCTGGGGAGCAATAGGTGGGACCTGGTCTCAGACAATGGGGCTGGGAACTGGGTTACACCTCAGTGGCTAATTTGGTGTTACTGTTGAACAAAAAGGTGTAGATGAGGTTCTCTCTCCCGCATTCTGTCACTTGGAGCTGTGAGGCCATCCCTCAGATACTTGGATTTCCTGCAGGAGGTGGTGAGGACCATCATCCCCACTAGCACCACAGTAACTATGACCGGCTCCTCTCCAGCCTTACCATCCCTTCTTTTGCCCCACACCCCCACACACACACACACATGCATGGGCCTGCAATGGCAAGGTCAGCTTTCCTGGGCTGCACTCAGCTGTCTCCCCTTTGTACACCTGCCACTACCATCACCCTTTCTGCTGTCCTGGGTTCATCCCATCACTTCTCTATTGGTCTCGTCTTGAGGTACTTATCTACCCCCTGCCATG
>JAVJGI010000035.1:13193885-13233271 GCA_035590275.1 Ibycter americanus
GGCCACCTCGTAGGGCCTCGCCCTCCGCGGCCCGGGCCAGAGCCCCAGGGCCCCCAGGGCTCTTCCTAGCCCGAGGCCGCAGGGGCTGCAGAGCTGCCCGCTGAGGGCCGAGGCGCCGGGACAAGCGGTCGCCTGGAAGGGGCATCGCCCGCCTCCCACGGCAGAGGCGGCGGAGGGGGAAGACAGTTTTCCTCTGCAGTGTTGGTAGAGCTGTGCTGTCAGCCCTGGCTCTTTGTTCCCTCTCCTCCCCACCTACTGTACAATCGTCTGACTGTTTCAGGCACGCACAGCTCTGGCCACTCAGCCCCTCCCCTTGCAAAAAACACGAGACCAAAGAAACTCCTCTCCCATCCCCATCCGATGAAAGATGGGGAGGAGACCTTTCCCATGCAGTACTGGGCTTTCAGTGGGATTTCTCTATGGGGCCGGAGTATCTCTCTGGCTCCAATCCAGGCAATGGTTTTCTGTTGCCAGCTGACTGTTCTCTGGTGGCCACGCTGTGCGGTCATCTTGGGCTGGGCAACAGGGCTTCTGCTGAAACACTGAAAGACTTGGGGATGGGGATGGGGGAGAGCAGAATGAGCACTTCCAGGTGGGGGTTTTCAGTCCAGCTGGAGGTCCTGGGGAGCTAATCGCAGTGCCCTCTTTGCCAGGGGTGATGGCCTCACGGGAAATATGTGGGCTCAGTCTAGAGGTGCCCATCTTGTAGCAGTTCAGGAGAGAGCCCATGTTGCAGGGCAGCCGTGCCAGACACCAGGCTTGCTGTCACAGCCGCTTGTCTTTTGCTGAAGGTGGTTCTCTGACCACGACCTCCCTCCCCTACTCTGCAGTTCCCTCTCTCCCTTCTCACCAGACTTTCAAGCCGCCTCCCTTCAGCATCACTCCCCCCTTCTCCTCAGCCTAAGACTATAGCTCATTCCCCTTCTCACTAAAGACCACCCATTGCCATGGTAACATTGCCTCTTACAAAGTTGTCAAGCAGACACAAAGATATGTTTCTCTCCTGCTTTACAGCCCTCCTCCCCTCCATCCCAGTTAATAGGCCAGGACTTTGCTTGTAGGGAGGAGGTGGAGGGCTCTTGCATTTAATTTTCATTGTGGAGGGAGAGGTTATTTCAACCCCTTTGCTCTGCAAGTGCTGAAGCCTGTGGCCACCGGTGAGAAAGAGCTGTCATTCATGGACCACCTGAAAGCCCTTGAGGGCAATGGTGCCGCAGGCGCAGGCGGATGCGGTAGTGCAGATGTTGGTAACACTGGCCCTGCACAGGGGAAGAGCATCTGCCAGTTAGAGGGAACAGGCCCATGGAAGACTTAAAAGAGGCGAATTAAGACCTGCGTTTGATCTTGTATGAACAGAAAATATCTCTGCTGTGATTCTGTTCTGATGCTGCCTCCCCAAGCAGCTCTGGTTCTCTTCCCAAAATAGTTTCTTCAGCTCATGGAGATGTAGCTAACTGGTCTGCCTCCAGAACTGCTGGCACCCCTTTCTGCCACAGCTACACCACGAATAGTGTTGGTACTACTTAGCAGTACCAGTGCTGTCTAATTTAATACTACCCTGGATACACCCATGGTTCGCTGCAGCTGTGGCTATGACTGCACCATAGACAACAGCTTCTACTTGGCAATCTCTTGCTGACTTTTCTTTCCCTTCCCTTCTCTCTTATATGCATCTCCCTCTCCTCTCTTGATGGATCTGCCCAGGCCTTTGCAAGTCTGAATAAAACCTGTCCTTCTTCCTCCTCCTCATGGCTTTTCTGCTCTTTCACTTTGGCCATGATGTTCTTTCCACTTGAAACCAGTGAAGGATATCCCACATCCCCTTGTCTGTTTGTTGGTCTGGTCCCTCCCAAATTATCATTTTTATTGTATAGGTCCATACCAGCCTGTCACATCTTCTCTTACTTTCCTTTAAGTATTCCCTAAGTCATCATCTCTTCCACAGACTCCCCTCCCCAGAGTTACCTTACTACCATCACCACTGAACTTTCTGCCCTGACCAGTCTCTGCTTCACCTCTCCAACGTATTTGTCTGGAGATGGGTTTGTAGTCACCATGCAAAGCGTGAGGCTGCTCTGCTGGTGTCAGGTACTGTGACTCACTACATGCTACTGTAGTGCATCTGTGCTGGGTTTTTGCGCCACAGCTGTGCAGCAGAGCTCGGTGTGAACATCAGGAGCTGTTTGCAAATGTGCTGCTGAAACTGCTGACTGCCCCAAAGCGGGAGTACATTTACAGCACCTGAGAATTGGCTTTGAACACTCATATTCGAAGCAAAGGTGTTAAAATAAAATTAAAACAGGTAGCTGGCCTAAGGAGAAAAAGGAATGGTATCAATAATGTTTATGCTTTGGTAACCATGAGAGACAAAATGGCATATTAAGGAAAAGAATTTTATCTCCTGATATCTTTGGCAACAAATGGGAGAATCTGAGAGGAAACTAGAACTGGTGCCACTAAAATGAAGAGAAGCAATAGAAACTGTTCCTGATATATGTACTTGGACACATCCCAATATAGTATTTCAATAAAATAAACATGTTGGCAATTCCAGTCTTTAATTATCTTTGACAAAGTCCAGTGTCAAAGTCCCTCTGACTGACTGCAAATTTTGCATTCTCCTAGGCATGAATGAGAATTAGGAGGAAAATTACGGTAAATGAGGCTGTAGCAACAACGGACTTTCCCAGAGGCTGAGAAAAGTCCACAGAGAAGAAGATTTGCCAAGCCAGAAGTGTGAAGGCACCCCTGACCCTGCTGCTCTCATCCCTATGTGTCCCTTCCCCAGTGAGGAAAACTGTAAACTCAGCAACACCCATGACAATCAGCAGGGTCAAATCCAAACATGAATTTTGTTTGCAAGTCAGAGCTTGGCCTAAATCCTTCTACGGTCCACCCATGTTCCAGCCATTGTTCTAGTCCAAACATTTACCAGGGCTCTGCACTAGTTTTCTGCTTATTCTCATGGTCCTTTTCTCTAACTTTTCTTTCCATTTCAATTCTTCCTAGACATCTTGCCAGCACTCCACCGCACTATGTCAGGAGCATCCACTCCATGCTAATTTAACAGTCATGATCCTTTCATTACTGTCTAGTCTCCTTCACTCTGGCATGAAGGTTGGAGCCCTGGCCCTCCTGCAAAACTCAGGCATTGCTGTGCCAGTTCACCTCCACCACGGAGCACCCCTCCCATGGGATCTTATTGGAATACCAAGCCTAAAGGTGCCGAGTTCTGGTAAGTACCTTCTACCCTCCCTGTAGTCACAGGACGAACACATACCTCTACAAAAAGTGAGGCAGACCTTAGGTGACCTGGTTTTTTTCTCTGGATGTTCATCCGTCTCCACTGACTCTAAAGGAAAACCAAGGCCTTGATGTTGATGAGTCCCCCATCCTGTGTTAAGTGGGATGAATTCAAGTCTTCCTGGACACTGTGTTATTTTCTCATTGTATCTTTTCTTCCTAATAGTAGATAGGCCACAATCTCATGAGAAAAGTCTCTCAAGGAACAGGATACGTTTTCCCTCCATCAATATGCCATTGTTTGGCTCTCTAGCATAGCTAGCGTTCAGATAGCTGCTGTTCTCCCAGGGCAGTGAGTCTTGCTGTGTTCAGCTATAGCTACAGATTTTTAGGCAGGACATACAGGTCCTGTATTTAATCCAGGTGGGTTCTGTTCCTCCACTCGCCAGCTATAGATTCCTTGGAGTGATCCATCTTGCCCCAAACTCCTAGAATACCTTTTGCGTGCACATAGAACAAGCCTACATCAGCCTGGATGTCACAGGCCTCTTCATCAGCTAGGATGAACCAGCATATTTCCAGTGTCTCCAGTTAAGGAGTCAGTCCCCTTGAGGCAGTGCCAGCCCTTAACCACATAGCACAGATCTCCTGGGCTGCTTGGAAGGATCACAGTGTCTCTTGGGCTGCCGCCTTCACTTCTGATTCCTTGTGAAATTGTTACGGTTGGAGGGAAACTGCTGTTATAAAAAGGCACATACTACCCACAATAGTCTTCTTAGCTTTGACAAGCTTACCCTATCCTGTGTTGCTCCTCCAAGTTCCCAGCCATGACAAGACACTTTGGCCCCTTCCCTCAGCCTTTTCAGAGCTACCCTGGGAATCTGCAGAGCTGCTGGGTAGGCAGCAGCATAAATCATTTAGCCATCGCTGGGCAAGAAAAGCCTGTCATGCTCTGCAGGAGGGAAACCATTCAGCTTCTGTGTGGTGGCACCCCCAAGCATGGATAGGCTTCACATCCAGCACAGGAAAACCTGTTCAGAAGAGCAGTGCTTAAAGGCCAGTGACTTCTGCTCCTTTTCCCTATCACCTCCTCCTATCCTGCATCACTGACTTCCCCAGAGCCTCCTCTCCTCTCTACCTTTCCTCCTCCTCTTATGCACAGAGCAGCAAAAGGCAGTGGACTGTCCAAGAGTTAATTCAGTAAATTGATCCTCCAGGTTAGGTCAGATCACACCTGCTTTTTAAGCATAATTTCTATTGGCTTGTAAAATAATCATTTGTCTTTTTCTGATCTAATTGGCAGGTGCATCTCTGAACAGCATGAAAAGATTTCAAGGTCAGGATGTGATACTGCTTCTTCTGTTCTCCTCTTCACACTGAAAGAAGCCAAAAGATCTTGTCTGTTCCTAGCCATAATCTCTTCAAATACCTAATTAGAAATTATATAGCAAATGGAGACTTTTCTGTAGGTGTGCAGAAGAGCAAGAGCAACAGAACAAGCTGTAGCAAGAGAAAATATAATTAGATATTAGGAAACATTTTTTCACAATGAGGGTCAAACACTGGAACATGCTGTCCAGAGATTGTGTAACGTCCAGCCCTGGAGATCTTGAGAGCTTTACTGGACAAAGCCCTGAGCAACTTGATCTAGCTCTGAAGGTGTATCTAACATAAAGATTGGCCATGCTTTGAGCAAAGGCTTGGACCAGATAACCTCCAGAGATTACTTCTAACCTAAATTATTGTATTAGTTATGAATCTGTAATTGCAGGAGCCAGCTGTGCTTCCCCTTGTTACAATCTCCATGCATTATTAGGCACTATTAGCTTCATTAGGGAAGCCCAGGTGACTCTTAGCAAAATTGAAGCTTAAGAGACTGCTCTGACAGTCTCCATTGTGCACCCTCAAACCACCTGACAGCCCAGAGCAGAGAGTGGCAGAGCCTGGACTGACACCATGTCCTACACAGGGAAGCACCATGTTGGTCATGCTGCCCATGCAGGCATGTCTCTTTAAAGGCATGACAGTACCACCCCGGCTCCACGGTACTCATTCCCCTGGATGATGATGCTCCCCAGCCATAGCAGGAAGCCTGCTAGAAAGCAGAATGAAATTGCTGAATTAACACAAATATATAAATTCTTGTCCCCCTTCTATGGCAGAACACTTGCAAAGTGTTTAGGTAACATCCTCTCCTGGTGAACTCCTGTGGCAGTGTAGTGTTGTAGATATGCCTAGATGCTCCTCCTCACAGGAAAGAAACAGTTAACACACGGGACACCAGGTCTTAGAGCCACCTCAACTCTCAGAATTATTTTGGAGGGACACTTCCCAATGGTCAGAAAGGAGAGGCAAAAGACAAAGGCTAAGAGCCCCATAAATGTCTGCTAGCCGTGTAGAAAATCCCTCTAGGGTTGCTCTTTGCTGCTGCCTAAATCTACTACTCTTTCTTACACCTCCTACTCTTCAAAAAGGAGCCCGATCAGCCCAGAGAGTGATGATGGCCTACATCCCAATATGCCTAGGTTTTGGAACCTCTTAGGATCACCTTTTGCTTAGGCTGCCATGTTGCAGAAAGAAATTGCTGCCCTCTCTTCAGTGTCTCCAGAGCACATGCCTCTGGGAGCAGTGGTAGGAGAGCCAAGAGAGGCAAGGAGTGGTGAAGGCTTGAGAGGTGCCTTTGCTGTAGGAAGCAACTACCATTTGGTGTCTGGGCATGGACTGTTCCATACAGATGAACACCTATAGATGTATTTACATCTACATCCCATTTCCCAGCCATCAGCATGCAGTATTTGCCCACCACGCCCAGCATCCTCCTGGAAACTGCATGTGCCACTGAGCAAACAGCACAGCCCCCAATGGACTCACATTGGCAACTGATAGAGGGACAGAAACACCCAGCTGGCTTTGTCCACAGAAATTGCCATTCAGCCACTGACTTCTCAACCTGATCCCCAGGGAGATATATAAAACACCTTCAAAAGATGAGCTGGGAGCTAAAATTCACAGTCCCTCTGCATGGTAAAACTCATGGACACAGTAAATACATCGGTTTATGACACAGTACTGCTTATTCCTCACTATTTCTCATGCCTCACCCTTTCACAGGTGCTAACCACTCTTTTCTCAAATTGCCCAGCTGATTATCAAAACCAAACTAAACTCAAAACTTTTGTTTTCAGCCAGCACTTAGCAGGAGCTTGCTGTTTGTGGTTCAGAATTGAAAAGGAGGCTTTTGTGCCTGAAAGTTTTCCCAATTTTTTCAAATTATGTCATTTAATCAAAAGAAATTGCCCTTCCCTACAAGCCTTATCTGCTTCATAGCTCTTAAGGCTTGGTGGTTGCAGCAGTGCTAATGCTAGCGCCGTGGAGGAGATGTGCTCGCCAGAGGAGCCGTGCTCACCAGAGGAGCCAACGTGATGCATCTGCTGAAGAAGGCAGATGAGTGAAGAAAACCCTAAATTCATGACGAGGGCCAAAACTGTAACTCAGGCAGAGATGCAGACACACAGTGACAAGGCAGCAGGTGACTAGGGCAAAGGAACTGTGTGCACACCGTATAACTTGGGAAAACATGTACTGTATGCTGGGAAGTGCTTCAGAAACAAGGGCCCTTAGAGTTTTCCATCCAGCCCTCCCCCAACTGATTGTGATTGGAAAAGAAGATGACACAAATGGCCAGAAAAAGGGAAATGATCTCTTGGATCCTGTGAGGATGGAGAATAAAAAAGAGCAGCTGAAAGTGGTGCCACAAGAGATCTGAGGTAGCATTACAGGGCCTGGGTGAGATAAACGAGCTGACTGGATTGTTAGTGCTGTGGGATACCATCTATTTAGGTGTGACAGAGATTGGAGCGGGGATGATACTTCCCATTCAGGGCCTTTCCACACACTGTGGCACACCATCAGGTACTAATGGGAAGTTTAATGGCTAGAGTGAGATGAGCACGCATACACACACACACATATATAATAAAGCAGGAGAAAAATCAGAGCTGGCGTCTGCTGTGAGCATGCACCTCTCAAAAAAGAAATCAATAAATTCCTGCCTAGTCACACAACACTAATGGCAAGGTCCCAGTGCCTGGTAGTCATGGAGGATTTTAATTACAGTTCCCACATGTCTGCTGGGAAATGCACAATGATAAACACCAGCCAGCAGGGACTTTCTCAAAGAGCTTCAATACCATTTTCTGATTCAAAGCACTGGAGAGACGTGTTAGGCTGATAGCTCAGTAAACCAGTAATGGGATATGGAGCCTTTCACCTCGAGGTCACCTTCTAGTGACCCATGGTTATTGCCATCTGATTGCTGTTGCCTGTGTGAAATGAGGTGAGGAGTTTGGACCAGTTCCTCATGGCCAAGTGCCTCTATTGCACAAAACCCACCGTTGTGCTGCAATTGGTGCTAATTGGCCTCCCTGGTTGCCAGACTCCACAGAAGGACAGGGCACCCTCACTCCCTGCTCCCTCCTGGGGGGCATCCCTGTCAAGGCATCAGCCCAGGGCCCCCGGGGCTGGAGCTGGAGCTGGAGCTGGGATGGTTGGGTGGGCTGGAGCTCTGTGAGGGTCCTTTACTGGTGGGGAAGGCTGTCTGGGAGGAGGGCGATTCCTTGGTGCAGGGAAGGATTAGGAAGGGCCGTCTCCTTTAAGAAAGGGAGAAGCCCCCCTTTCAGCAGGCTCTCCCAGCTGACGCACAATGGCATGCCACCTCCTCGATTGCACAGAAATGATAATCAGAGGTTCTGCAAACAGGAGAGAAAGAGAGCTGCTCCCTGCCCTCCCATCGCATGACTCGTGTCACACGAGATGAGGTGGCAGATGGGTCGTCAGGGCCGCATTGGCTTTTTTAACCCCTTCCTCGCCCTCCCAGCCAGCTCCCAGAGGGGTGTGTAGGGGGGCGGGCAAAGGGAGGAAGCCCTGGTCCAGAGGCTGGTTTTGCCGTGGCAAGGAGTCCAAGCTGTTTGCATGGAGGGCCATGCTGTATCATGTCAGTGTCACAGTGTTACACCAGTTGCTTGTTTAAAAGATCATAGTTATGCTGAGCTATTTGGATCCATCCCATCTCAGTCAGCAGCTCTTCCAAGCTCCCACATACAGACAGGGGACATGTATCCGAAAGGGATGTGGAGAGTCGCCACATCACAGGGGGATGGAAAAAAACAGGATGAAAGCACCTTCCTGTCCAGGGGCTCTGTCTGCTTTACTTTATGGGCTTTATTCATACAGGATGACAGGGAAAAGCTCCCTCTCTCCCCCTCCACTTTAGCACGAGCTGCCAGCATTTGCTTAGCCAAGTAAACTTCACTGGCCCAACCCCTACGAGGCAGTGCTACCCCTGGTGCAGGGGCAAAGCCTGTATGACTCCTCAGGGTCTTTTGCCACCCGTTTTCTCCCAGGATGCTCTGAACTCCAGCAACTTGAGGAATGGCTGCAGGAGGATGCACCTACTCAGTACCTGCCTGTCCTTGTGGCCTCTATTTTCCAGCTGTCAAATGAAAGAGCCTGGAAATCCAAGCTGAGCTCTGCTATGGATTATTACATTGCTTCAATCCAATCCCATTACCCCTGGTCTACAGGGACTTGGAGTTATGCCACTGTTTATTACCAAGCTTTATTAATGTTAGAAACAATAGTTCCTGGCACAAAGGTTAAGGGGGAGTTGGGGCATCTTCAATGAATTCTGCGGCATTTCCAGCATTCTTTGGGAGTGTGGTATTGTTGTTCTGTTGTGTCAGATTTATTACGTGCGTGCTGCTTGTACTCGATCCCTTTGGCTCGTTTTAAAAGGCCACACCATGCAAAGGGACACTGCTCAGGAGGAGGCCACGTGTGCTCTGTTAGTGCAACCAGTGTTTTGCTTCTGGAGATGTGTTCGGTATATCACCATCAGCCATGGTTTCACCATGCCAGCACCATCCAGAGCCGCACAACTTTACTGTTGCCTTTGCAACTGCCTTGCAGCCTCCCCACTAGTCTAGCCCTGTCCCCCCAGCTCTGCTCTGGGTCTTGCTCCTGCCCCACAGTCCCTGCTATGCCCTTCTTCCAGCTCTGCCAAAGCCCTTTTCTCTCCATTGCTATAATTTTATTCAATTGCGAATTCTTAATCTTTACGAAATTAATGCACTGCAGTGGGCCCTGTCCCTTGTGCCACCTTCCACAAGAAATACCTGACTGACACTGAATAAAAAGTACGCATGTCAAGTGTCTGCTTAGAAGCAGAAACTCAGTAGCACAGGGTAGGGGTCAGCAATCTTTGAAGGGCCACGTGCTGCATTGTCGTTTCCTATCCTAAGTTACTGGGAGCACGCAGTCAATCAGTGGCATCTTGCCCTCTGTGGGAAGCAGCGGGTGCCCAGCTCCAGCTAAATGTTGAAATAAGGAGAAGCTGGAAGCCCTGATTTCTCATGGAGATGAGTTCAGAGTGCAGCCAACAAAGTTTGCTGCTCACTGTGTTTGACAGCCTGCCAACAGGCTGCCCCTGATGCCTCCCACCAGGAAAGGGCTTTTTTGGTCACCCACCCTTCACTTTTCCTTTCCACACCTGATGCTGTCATGAAATGCTGTAGACTGAAAAGCTGTTCCAGTCTGGGCAGGAGGGACCGTCAAGATTTTGCTATGATCCAGGACTCAAAGGCAGTGTCTGCACATACAAGATATGTAACTTGTTTTCCATCTCCATGCTCAGCTTCCCAGAGGTCCGCACGCAGAATTTAGGAAGGCAGAGGCTCTTCTTCATCATCCTTAAAAGTTCCTAGATCTAAGCCAGTACAATCCTGATGCAGTGAGCAATGCAATCAAGTTAAAAGCCGTGGGTTTTCCAGAACCCCACCCAACCATCCATTTAACGTGCCAGTGGCATTCCTTCCCTTGTAAAAACAGACTGCCAGTGTTTCAAATCCAGAAAAGACCTGTGGATTCAGGGGTCCACCAGAACCATCTGACCTTTGAAGGAATCTCCATGGACCTCTATGGCCACGGGACTGTGCTCTGAATGAGCCAGAGTCTATGCTTAAGGAAACTATGGTGCTCTGCTTGCTTTTGCATTCGGGAAAGAGCCTATCTGGATTGACGATATCTGCAGACAGTAGCTCCAGCTGCCTGTAGGGTTTTCAATCCATTTTCTGCTCATGCAGCTTCTTCGTGACAACTGCAAGTCCCCGTCAGACCATGTCGTGCCTTGAATCAGAGCTAGACTCAGGCTTGGCTGCCTCGAGACACCACAGGGCTGCTGCAGGGCGTGAGGCCAGGCTGGAAGGCAGCTCGGACAGCACAGCGCTGAGGGGTCAGGAGCAGTCCCAGGGGCTTGCCAGAGGAGCGGGCTGCACTGGGCGCAGCCCATGGCAGTTCCAGGCTTGCAGGAGAGGAGAAGGTGCAGAGGCTTTCCCCGGGCTGCATGTCTGGTTGGTGGCGACGCTGGAGCAGCCCGAGCTGTGCAGCAGCGCGGGAAAGCCTCGCTATTGTTCTCTGGTGACAAAAAGAGCCCATGAAACAGATGTGCCGAGAGCCAGGCTCTTCGGGACACAGAGCGCTCAGTAGATTTGAGCTGATCAGCGACACTCGCTGTCTCCCACCCTCCTCCCCATCCTGCTGTACATGTGTTTCAAAGGACAATTACATTTGTATTTTACAAAACACACTGCTCATAAGAGGAGAGGAAGCCACCACGCTCCCTGCCCCTACTCCTCCGGGCCCCCATTAAGTCTGTTTGCCTGTGATTTCTTCCAACTGACAGAGCCAGTCTGTTAGCAGTTAAGTTAAACAGAGCTTGTCCTGTAATAACCCCGTTAAGGCTGCTAATTGGTACCAGCACCTACTCCCTGCCTCCTCCTTGCCGCTGGCAGGGCTTGGCTGTGCAACTCTCCTGCAGGTCAGCAAGAAAAGGGATGTCACCTGCTGGCCTTTGCTCTGGTACCGGGACCTTCTCGTCAGGGCACAGGTGGCAGTGGCAGGGGGAGGTGAGCAAGGACAGGAAGAAGCTTTGCCAGAGAAAGCAATGACCATGTCCCTGGATGTGCTCTCTGTTCCCTGCTGCTGTAATTGAAGACAGCAGTTGCTCTGCCTGGTCTGGCCACAAAGTCATCCTAATCCTCTCCTTATGACATCACAGTGCGTTGCTGTGGAAACAATGATGACATCCCAGCATCACCACAGCAACATATGGCTTAACAGTGGGGAAGGCAGACAAGGTACCACACGAGACGGACACAGCTATACAGTATTGTTTGACTGTTAGACCTTTGCAAGGTCCCACGAGGTGCCCAGCTTCCCTGGAGATGCAGTTATCGCTGCTACCAAAATACCTCAAAGTTATCTAACAACACACAGCCCTCGTACAGCGCCATGCACTAGGAAAAATTCAAGTTAAGCAACAGGTGAAAATAAGGATCCTGGGAAGGACTGCATTAGCAGTGCTGCCCAGTTCCTCGAAGAACCCAGATGACAGGGCTGTTTCCATAGATGAAGTCAGAGAAGGTTTGTTGTTTGGTGCTCATAGTACCTGGATTCAAATCCTTTGGATGACCTATGGGAGTACCACACTATTTCACTTCCATGAGAAACTGTATTTTAAGTTACTCAAGATACTTTTAGGCATCGCTTTTCAGTTCCCTGCACAGAATAAGCAAAATGATTTTTGCAGTCATTTGCCTCTCAAAGAACATACTTGCTCATCTGCTCAGGGATCAACAACACCCGCTATTTGTGAGGAGCCACCCCATTAACACACACCAAATTTGAAGTATTTGCTGTCAAGTCACAGGACAAACCAAAACACCAAAAAAAAGAAAAGAGCTGACAGAATTATTTCATTGATTAAATCAACAAACAAACACAAAGAGAGCGCAACTTCACAGTTCAAGGAAAAGAATGAGAAGGCTGCATCTGACAGGCTGCTCATTGTGAAACATTTGTGCCACTCCTATTATCATTACTCACTTCTTGTACATTTCTGAAGCAGTTAACTCATTAATCCTCGCAGGACCCATGGGATGTAAGACAGTCGTTACCCATTAAGGGAAAGCCCTGGTTGCCAAACATTTTGGCTGCAGGGAGGCTGCTGAAGAAAAAGATGCTTTGAACTGTTTGGAGGTAGGGCTCTGCTGGGGTGGCACAAGATCTTAGAAGTTCTTCTCATTTTGGCTGTATCCAGGGTCAAATCGGTCCACCTGCTGCTCAGCGAGGCCTCCCTGCAGTATGGAAGTGCTTCCAGGTGGCAAAGGAACAATCTGTGTGTGCATCCTTCTCTGAAAGCCTTTGGTGTGATCCTGAGGGAATGGTCTCAGACCCCAAACACACACAGGAGTATCTGTGAGGCCTGATGCTGAACGTAGTAACTCTTGGGAATGACAAGAGCACAGGATCTTTATCCTGAATCCTGCCACATCTTTGTGTTGGCCTCCCAGGGGAGCAATTGGAAAAGCATCCTCATGCACAGCAGCTCTGCACTGAGGGGAGCCTGCACACCCCTTGACCCCACAGAGCAGAGGAGGAATGCAGCATGCCTTTCCCCACCAGCTTTATTCAAAGGCTGGGCTCCAAGATCCCACCCTGCACACATTCTGGGGAGGAAAAAGAAATTTCTGTTCACTGCCCAAGTGCCAAGGAGTGTGTTTACGCAGCCCCCTCTGCAAGAACTGTGTTTGGTGCTGCTCACCACGCCACCCTCGTCCCCATTAGGCAGGGCTCCAAGCTTCCCCAGCTCCCGGCTCCTCGGTCCTGGAGCTATCCATGGTTTGTGCAACATGCCCAGTTCTCGTGGTCTTGCTCAATGCAAACATCTGACTTCACGCATGGTTCCTGCTCCAGCACTGTAGCATCTAAATCATCCTGTACACGTCACACAATTGTTCAGCTCAGACCAAGTGGCCCCAGCTTTCTCCCAGCTGTGAAAGCATAATAATGATCCCACTGTGCTGCTCAGCGGTGTGGGGACACTGCTCTGGAGATGGCTGCATTTTTGTATCACAGTGCATTTGACATGTGTGCTGGGATCCTTAGGAATGACAGATACCACAGCTGTGGAGAAGGTAAATTATTCGTTGCAATTACTTAACCAGCTTCTTAATGTAAGGAATTTTAGGAATCTCTGCTCAAGGCAGAAAGCTCAGAAATGGGAGATGCACCCTGGAGCTCAAGGGAGTAGAAGAGAAACTTGATGAGTTCAGGAGCTGGCAAAGCCCTGGTGGTGTGAGAAACTGTTCAGGAGAGTCTCAGCCAACTGCAGCATCTCCACACAGAAGTAGCCAACAGCCTCTGTGGTTGGACTAGAGGGAAAACAGCAGTCTGGGCTGGCTATGAAGCCTAAAGCTTTCGGATCTGAGGAGCAGAAGCTATACAACCAACAGTTTCCATGTCTCTGAGCTGGTGGATTAGTTTTAGGCGACCTTGATATGAAAGAGCAGTGAGAACCTGCAAGCCAAATGGTTCTCGTTAGTGGTTAGATTTCTTGGTGTGAGGGATAAAAGCACAGAAAGAGCTAAAGCAGCTCCCAGTGTTTGGATGGAGGGGAGGGGAATGCCTACAGAGGATCACCCTTTCCCTAGGCAGTGACTCCAGAGCTTGGCACAATCCTGACTCCAGAGCTTGGCATGACCCTGCAGCAGGAAAAGAGGGAACTGCAAGCCCTTTGCTGAGCTTGGTGGTAAGTCTGAGTCTGCTCCCAACCAAAAAAAGAAGTTTAGAGATGGGGATAGAGAAAGACCTGGCAAAATGAGAAGAAGGGCTATGGGAGAGGACTGCTGCAGCAACCTGTAGATGCAGTAGATTGGGTGCACAGCGGTGGGAGAGCATTAATATGGGCTGGAGACAGGGGATTTGAAACCAGAGCAAATGAATATGCCAAAACATCTCTGGAGAGCAAGCCCTCGGAAGCTGGGGAAAAGAGGCTCCGAGGCCAGAAGACCACATTATGACTCTGTAGGCTGATGGTGGTGTGAAGTACTCAGGCTGTACTGCACCCCTGCGTTGCTCTCCCAGGCTGAGTGCCTGGCACCACATCTCAGCCTTCAGGAGGTAAACAGGGAGAGACCTGGGTGACAAGGGCACGAATACACTGGACGTGCTTTGAAAAGCTGCATGAGCAGGGTGTTTCTGGAGCCTGTGGGCTCATAGGGGTCTCCCGGTTTTCTGAAGATTCTTCAGGGAAGCTGATATCCCTAGGCTTAGAGCTGAAATAACAGCAGCTGATGTCCAAGTGCTGTTTCCAGACTTCTTCCTTTAGGTATATGGCTCAGAATTGAATATAACTAGCTGGGAAGCATTTAAAAAAAAAAAATGGAAAAACCCTTGCTCCCATTTTCTGGCATTTTAAGAGCCATCAGCCTGCCATCAAGTCAGTGGAGCACTACTGCAGGTCTCCTACCAGTCCTGTAAACTGGAAGCCATTGGCAGGCAATAGTCTGATCTTTCAGAGTTGAAGAACCAGCATTAAAAGACGGTACTCTGGAGAGTGGTCCCAGGGCTGAGGCGTGAGCTGATGAAGGATTGTGTCTTCCTCCCAACAGCTAAATGGTGATGTAGCAAACCTTCATTGCATCCCCCTTCTCATATGTTTGGAGCAGCTGCAAAACAACTGGCCATGCTGACCTTCCAAACAACAGTTAAGAGTCCTCTGAAATATGTAAGAAGGGACTCTGTGTTTCTTGGTGCCCTTGCATCCAGCTGTTTGCATGCTTAGGGTAGATCGACTGCTTTGGGACCCATCTGCCTGAAGACTTTACTGTGCGGTTTTGTTTCCTCTTCTGAATGCTCAGATTTTTTGGAAGGCAAGGTGGCAGCCCCCAGAAATGAGGGCTAGTCTTTCCAACCACAGCAGGCTGGCCCTGTTTAAGTCCTGCTTGCAGCTGTGAGATGTGACAGTCTGTAAATCTGAGGGCTGGAGTGGGAGAACAGCTGGGTGGCCATCAGAGATGGCAGGGGAGAGCTGTCAAGGACACTGCCTGGCTTTCGATCAGTCCTAGGAACTGGCAATGTTCAGCAGACACTAATCCACTCTTTTGGCAATTCCCAGCAATCAGCTTCCTTCAACCGCTGGAGGGAAAAAAGTTACTTGATCACAAACCTGAAGGAGCTGGTGTGAAACATAGCTTTATCTTGTTTCTGAATTGGCTAAAGTATAAAAGAGGAAGGTAAGGGAGGGAAATACAAATAAACACACACCAAATATTCACTCTACACAATAAAAGCTCTCCATTAACTCATGTTCCATCTTCAAACAGATTATTTGCCTTTGGGTTTTCTGCTTTCTTAAGTTTGCAGTTTCACATGATTTGGAGAAGGGATTCTAGTCTCTTGAGATCACACAGGGAACCCTCAAGATAGTCAGGCATGTGGTCTCACCATGTGCTTGTGGCTCCTTCTGCTGGAGGCTCCACCACCCTGTTAGATAACTTAGCGTTTGTTTGCAACCTTCCCGTACAGAGGGATGGAGTATTGTTCCCTTTATACAGATGAGGAACCTGAGAGCCTCAGCTGATGCTGCAGAGCTGTGGCTGGGAACTGGATCCAGATCCAACGATCCCAAATGCCTTAGCTGTAAAAGTCTCATTGTGAAACCCTTTGTTCAAGCTGTCTTTTCAGTTGCATGGTGCTGTTTCTGGATTCGATGGACCACCCTAGAGCATATGTTCTCCCCTCAACCCAAAAGTGATTCTATCATTGAATTACTGTCAGGGCACAAACCCTATTCACTTGCTGGGGTTACAAAACTTCCTACAGAAATGCTCGTCAGCTGTAGAGAAAATAATGCCCAGTTAAAATTTAATTCATGGTTGGGGAAAAAAAAATCCTTTGGTGATTGACCATCTGTATCACAGCTGTCCACGGGTAAGAGAGACTAGGGACTTGCTGTGCTGCATACTTGGAACAGAAGTCAGTCAAAGATTTATTGCTCAGGTAGGATCCCACTGGAGGAAGTGCTCTGCGTTCCCTGGCCTGTGTAATGTGAACGGAGGCACAAGTAAGGTGGCCTTCCCAACATCATGCTTCAAATCCAGCTAATTCAAGTGCAAAACTGAAAACTCCTGAGCCCTGTTCCAGCACCTGACTTGTGGGACAGTCCTGCTCCTCTGATTTCTCTAGGCTTTTAAATTTGAGCAAGCGTCCAGCATAAGCTAAAAGAGTCCAAGGGAAACCTCTCACTCACAGGTAGCCACAACCAAGTTCTGTAGATCCAGACGCCACTGTCACAAGAAGATGCAAAAATGTTCTCTACCACCAGTCTCGACCAGGGTACATGTCTCTGTCCTTGATCCTAAATGCACAGGCTGACTTTTAATTAGCAGCGTATGTCCCAGAAGACTGGCAAGCTGTGTCTGAATTTGCCTCTATCTTAATTGCATCAGGAAGTTGCCTTCTGGGGCTGATCAGCTCTGAGCCTTTTGGCATGCCTCATGCTAACAGAGCAAGGCTGCAGCCAGCACTGCCTCCCAGGCACCCGCCAGGCTCTTACTCACGGGCCTCTGAGTAGCATGTGCTGCAGGCGATGCCTCACTGGAGTACCAAGCTGGTCCAGTGTTCCCGTGTGGGAGAATGGGATGCTGCACTGAGCCACCTCGGTGCTGGCGAGGAGGGGTGTTACAGGGAGGGTTTGACTGCAGGGGGACAAGGGACAGTGGGAAATGGTGACAGAAAAGATGGGAGATTTATGCAGGTGGCATCCACAGGGTGAAGCTGAGACCAGTTTTGCCATAGGGAAATTCTACTTCTATTATTTCAAATTATCTTGATTCCAGTTCAGATTCTGTGTGGGTGGAGGTGTATGTAAATGTGAATGTGAGCACGTGTACACACAGAGCAAAGCCAGTCAGCCACCTCTACAACCATCTGGCTTCCACTGCACTTGCTCTGGCTCCGCTGTGCCAGAAACTGATGTGACCTGGCTGGTGAGCAGCTACAATTTGTCAGTGCAGCTCATTCTGCCATCCCTCATGCTGGCTGGGAATGCAAAACGGGGAGCTGCAGGGCCAGGGGCTAGAGCACATCCCTTGCCCACCCTCCCCCTTGCTCCAGGAGGGAAAACGGGCTCCACAAAAGCCCTGACTCACATCAGCCCCACTCGCCTCTCCATTTTCAGGGCTTGGTGTGTTTCTTCTCTCTCTCTAATTTCCCTGGGCTCTCTCTGGGAGGGAGTGTGGCCAGGCTTGCTTCCTCTTATAAAGCAGATGTGAGATTTGGGATTGCAGCTCCCAGAGAGCTGGGCTATGTTGTCCTGTGCCAGAGCCTGCCTCTGTGGTGGCCTTGATGTTGCAGGACACAGTGAGTTCAAAATGGAAGGGAGGTACTGCTGAACAGCACATCTTCCTTGCTACACTGGGTGGCCTGAACCTGCTGACAGCTTTAATTTAGGAAGCTGACTGTGGCTCTCTACACACTGCATCTGCCTGTTTGTTTGGCTGAGCTATGAGTACATCCCCTTCACTCTACCTTCCCATGTGATAGCCTATTCGGGGTCACAGATTACCCTGCCACCATGGGAATCATGCACGCCCAAGCTGCCCTCCTCCACTTGCCCTTTTCCTCTCCTTTTGCAGCCTAGAGAGCATCCCAGAGAAGCTCCCAAGGGCTGGGAGCCTGGCAGCAGCAGAACGATGGCACCCCTTGCCTGCAGGAGCCTCAGAGGCAGAGGGTGATATCCAGGGGCCTTCCCCTGTCCACACCCCAGGCAGATGAGAGCAAGCAGGTCTGCAGCTCTCCAGCCAGTCCTTAGCACACATGAGCAGCCCTACTGCCCTTTCTCTAGCCTGGCTCCTTGGACACAAGTGTGCAACAGGAGCAGAACAGGGTCCATGTATGGGAGAGGCTGAGCTGGAACAGGCACTGGGGCTAAGACGGCCTCTGGCTTTACCTTCTTGGTGATTGCTTTTCTTTATTTAGCATCTGCTCCTGGAGAGCAGCTTAATCCTAGAACTTGTCTTTCTTCTCAGTAAATACCATTACTCAGACTCTACACAACTAGGTGCTAACAAACTAAACAAGATGAAGGAAGGACCAGGAGTATAATTGTGATATGAATGTGTGTCACAGCTTACACACAGATGCCAAAATGGTACGGGTAAATGGGTCCCAAAGGAGGTTTCTCTCTACAAGAACAGCATTTCACACCAGCCGCCACTGCAGAAAGGGGAAAAGCCCACATCCTTACTCCTGGGGGTCCTGCCACGTGGTGTAGGCGACAGGCTTTGCCTTCCTGCGGCAGCCCTCGAGCACAGCAATTTGCCTCACTCGGGGAACTGGATACACCTTGTGCTTCCTCAGCTTGTTTTGAATCTCTTCTACAGCCAGACCGTATTCAAAGAAAAGAAACACATTAGTTCTGCCAAACCAAAGGGTTCCACATTTGATTGTAAGTTTTGGGAAGAGACATAATGTGGGTTTGTTCTCTGCCATGTCCAGCTAGAGCTTGGTTCAGACACTCCCCACCAAGGTGGTGCAGCCTTACAGAACAGACTGCTTTCTTAAGCTATCTTTTTTTGGTTTGGTTTGTGTGGTTTTTGGGGTGGGTGTCACGTTTCCTTGTTAGATTTGGGAGCTGTGTGGTTGCTGTCAAAACTGCCAGGCATGTCTCACAGGCCCCTTTCCCTGCACACCTCAGCTAGGAGTAGTTTATAGGTATTTTTGTTTTCAGTTGCTCAGGGGCTGAGAGAATGCCCGTGAAATAGAGCAAAACTTGATCAAGAATGAATTTCTCTGGAGGGAAGAGGGAACCGCAGATGCCTGCCCTTCTATTCCTGTTTACCTTTGCTTTCAGGAGGTCAATTGAATTGTGGGCAGAAACTTACATTGCGGTTTGCAAACTGATACTCACCAGAAGAGTTCTGGCGTCACAGGGCATTTTGTGTGTTGGTTTCTTCTTTCCGAGCTCTTTCAAGGCTTCGTAATAACTTGCAACACATGTATCACAGAAACATTATTTACACAATACTTTCACAGCATCACAATTCAAAATACTTGGCAGATTCCTGTGAAGATGTCCCTCACGTGGTGATGGCCAACAAGCCATTTCAAACTTGGACTTTCTCAGTTTTTTCTGTATGGTATAGCTGCAGGATCTCTTCATCAGCACCGATTGAAAGATCCATTGTTTCCGACTCTGTGTATGATGAGAAAGCGATGGGGTGGGGTACAGCGTACATTTGCGTGGCCTCTATCCACTTGGTTGTGGTCCCCCCTTTCACAAGCTACATGACCACCCCGTGGAACTCATTGCCAGGATATTGTGGAAAACAACTGTCTCAGTGACTCCAACAATGCAGCAGACAACAAGAAGAGCCTCTGTCAAGGCCCAGTTTTTATGCTTTAGTTGCTGTCAAAGCCAGGAGGATGAACTAGGTGGGCTTTTGATCCAACCCAGTATAGCGCTTAGTTCAAATTTACACTGGCTACGAGCCAAGCCTTGATTCTAATATAGTGTGTTCTGCAATCCTTGGTCTCATTCCCAGTGCTGTCCCCCCCATCCCACAAAGGTTAGTGAGTTTATATCTCGAGGGACAGGGAGGGTTGCTTTCTGGCTGCAGTCACATTTGTACCGTCAGGCCTTGCCCAAGCCTGCTTCTGAGATCTTATTCAGAGAATCACTTACAGTTACTTCCAAGAAAGAAAATGCTTCAGTCCAGCTGACCTTACCAGATATCTTGGAGTGACATTCGACCAGCTCTCTATCCATGGAGTGTGATAGCTTTCTCATTTTCTTATCCATTTTCTGGGTTTTCTTTCATCCACAGTTAAACGGACATTGGGCTCTAACACAGCCTCTCTCAGGCTCTCCCATCCCGCTGGTTCAGTCCCGACACAGAACCAAAGAGCTGTTAACTCAGACCCACGAGTCAGGAGGAGCTTGTCTTTGCTAGACTGGCCTAGGAGAGAAGAGTCAGCAGACTCAAGAAGAGCTTTACAGCAAGAAGTAATGGGATATACCCTGTTTTTCAAATCCCCTTCATAAAGCCCTGAAGTCAAAGGCAGTGGCCGGTGGACTTGGTCAGGTGGGATTGTGTGGGGCTGTTGGGATTTCTGTGCACTCATCGTCCAGGCTCTGCTTTAAATCCGTACTGTCACATTTTTGGTGAGTTTGTATTTTTAGCATCTTGAGATCCCTCGCATTATACAGCACTCCCAAATTTCCCTGATCTGGAGCTTGACACTCTCTCACCCAGACACCGTAGTACTTACCCTTTATTCCACCTTCTTCAGGGTGCCTCACCAGGCAGCAGCGCTTCTTCACTGCCACGTGCTGGTTTCTTTAATGATCTAGACAGGAAGATGTACAATAATACAAGAAGGATGTGTAATGAGATAAGGAAGATGTATAATGAGATCAAAGGGATGCAGATGCAAGTGCCTGCTGGACAAGAAAGGACTTGAGGAAGCTTGGGGAGACACTCCTCAGTGGCTCAGCAAAGAGGGATCGCCATGGCAGGAGAAATCCCAGGATGGTGAAAACAAATTAAGGCAGCCTGGAGCCCTTCTCTGACCCATGGGCTTTATGGGGCTCTAAGTGATCTGTAGCAATGCTCAGGGAGGAGGCTGGCACTGTGAGCATGGAGTAAAACGGCCTGGGAAAGCGTACTGCTGAGGTCCCAACACCTTTATATCGGCCGGTGTGCAGCCCCTGCCGCAGGTCTGCTCACCCATCACCTGGGAAACAGGGCAGTGAGAGCCACTGTGGGCTAACTCTTGTCTAGCAAGACCCTGAAACTTCTGGGATTCATTGCCTGAGAAAGAAAAGCAAAGGGGGTCATCGACACGAGTGTGCCAATGGTCTCACAGGGGACAGCTGGGAACACTGACCCTTTCCCTCATAACCACAAAAGCGGCGGAGGAAAAGAAATAAAGGGTGGGGAATTCCAGTGGAATAACACACATTTTAACACTAGCCATGAACTTAGCAATAGTCAGAAGAGGCCTGGGTAGCTAGAAGGCACAGGGCCTTTGCAAATAGCAAGAAGTTATGCAATTTTTCTTCCCATACTTATTGCTGGTTTCTAAGAGTTGACCTGGGGAGTTCAGTGAGTTTCCCTCTCAGGGGATGAGGAAGTGCTGTCTGACTTAAGTTAGCTCTGTGCCATCAGGCCAACTTCTGTAATTTTGAAGGCAGTCAGCAAGGCTCAGGAACGTTGTAAATAATGACCACATGTGTCAGAAGGGATGTGAATTACCCGGCCCCAGGGCCTGTCTTTGGCCACTCAGTGACTGAGCTGCATAGCTGGAATGGATAACCATGACAGAGGATGAAGAGCAGAGAGGTGCTTACTCCACACTTGCCCCCTCCGAGCCATGACATCTTTCCTAGGAGCACTGGTTCTGGCCACTGTTGGACATGGGATGGAAAGAGGTGACTGGTGGGACACATCTCATGTGCACATTTCCAGTGGTCCCCTTTCTTTTTCTTCTCTGGTGCTGCAAGCACAGTTGCAGGCTTTGGCTCGTACATCCTCCATGACCTTCCAAGCTTTACTGTCTGCAGCAGCTGAAGAGAAACCCAGAGCATCTGGCATTTGATTGCCTGATTCCACCAGCTACAAGCCTGGGGGTAACCTGGCTGTCATGGTGACAGTCTGGAGTACCACTTGGACCTTCAGGATGTAGGAAGAGGGTTTGGTAGTGGCCCACCTGTCTGGGGACTCCAGTGAGGCTGAAAGCTGGCACTTTGCTTTATTAATCAAGCGCTATTTTCTTGTGGTTTTCTCTTAGCTGTAGTTGTAGGCTGTCTAGTCATTAGCAGCTCCAGACTGTCACACAAGCAGAGGGAAGACAGCTCATCACCCGTCAAATGCTGGGCTTATTTGCATGTTTTCAGTTTTTATACAATTTTTTAAAGTGCAAACAGATGTCACAAGATTTTTATCTCCATTACCTTCGTATGGTTTTTATCCCCGTTAAACTTGCAAAGAAAAACTACATGCAACCAAGTTTTCAGTCCAGCAACTGCAAGAAGCCCCGTGAGACAGAACAGCCCAAAGCCAGGTAGCTTGGTTACACAAAAAGCCTAAATACTCCAGCGTTGAAGTGTTGTACAGACTGGGAGTCTTAACAACTCAGGCTGATCCAAGCTACAGAAAACTGTCTTCCTTTTTTGTATGCTCTTCTTTCATTTACAGCTCAGTGTGTCTTTGTATGAAATTCCCTCCTCTGTCTTCTGGTGATTTGCTTGCCTTCAGTGCATGTTGTGCCTGCCCAAAATAATGTCCCTTCAGATTAGCCCCTGCGGTTGGGCAATGCTGTCGTCCATGTGCTACAGGCACATGGGCTGGGCCAACAGGAGCTGACGGGCTCCTCCTCAGGCATCCAAGAGGTGGTGGTGAGTGTGACTCTCTAGGCACCGTGTCCAGCCTTTTCTGTCTGCTAGACAGCCCAGAGGTAAGTAGAGGATTTCAAGTGGACTGGAGGGTGTTGTAAGAGTAAGTATGGGAGACACAGGAAGGGAGTTACAGCATTGCAACCCAGTCATTGAAAGCTAGGTTTCAATAACTCTGCTGCTCCCAACAGACTTCACTTACCCGAGCTCATGTCTCAGAGCAGCAGCTGCAGCTTTACAGAAGACCATGCTGGTGTTCCTCTTCCAATGAAAATACCCTCAGGTTTGCTTGGAAGTTGGAACTGAGCAAATCTTCCTTTAAGCTGCTTTATATTGCATCTAGTTCAAGCATCAGCAGGAAATTCATTTGCATTGCTGCATTACTGTGCCAGCAACCAGGAACTGCAGCAGCATCCAAAGATGACATCTGATCTCCCTACCCATGTCACCAACTTGCACGATGCCATAAAATGGTACTGTGCCACGACTCACAAGGGGGCAAAAGAGTCAGAACTCTTCGCTGTTCTGCCCAGGTGCCAGGCACTATTCATACAACGTTGCTTTTTACAGGCTTTGACTGAGCCGCTCACAGAGCCTCCTACAAAGAGGACAAGGCAGATTCTGCCATGAAGCACTCAGCATGTAAGGAGACAAAAGAGTGATGGGATCAGAGAGGAAACAAAAAGAAAGCTTTTTTTTTCAAGATCACAGAACAGGTCAGCAGCATTAGGTAACACAATGCTGAACTAAATACCCAGGTGCAGGTGCTTCCTGCAGGACTTCTGTAGATAATCTAGTCTACTTGAGCAGGTTTTGTTAGGGAAATATTTAGGGAGATGTTCACCGCTTTGATTTGGACTCACAGGCACATCAAACGTGTTGCAGCTGTGTATCCTTGGAGGTGAAATAAGCAACTGACAGTGTAGAATGGGGCAATCCGTCAAACTCATAAACCTCTTTTTTGGGGTCCTATTTCTAGGAATAAAAGAAATATTTGTGCAATCACATAAACTGCTAAACATTCTCGCATCGTTATGCTGTTAACTCCCTTCTGTACCAGACGGGAAGGGCCATTAGACCTTTTTCCAATCTGATTTTTGATAAGACTCTTTAAGACCCCTGTAAATCTTGTCAGCAAAGGTATTTGGCATTAAAAAAAAATGCTTAGGTGGGAGAACTGGAATGCAGGGTGGTGTTCTATGGAAAGAGCCTGCCCTTGCTTCCTGGAGCAGTCAGTCCATGTGGTACTACTACATCTGCCAAGGCAATTCCAGAAGAGATCGCCTTGTTGCCCAGTTTCCAAAGCAAATGTCAATTAAAAAAAAAAAAAATCCTTTTTTTCTATTTTTCATTCCACTAAAATATTGAGCTGGAATATTGTGAAGGGTTGCATGGATTTTGCTCTGGTTATTTGCAGAGCTGTTTCACATCAGGTTCATTGTTTCATTGATAGAAATATAAATCACAGCCCAGCCAGTAGGAAAGGTGAGACAGCTAAGATGGCAGGAATCCATTGTTTCAAGCCATTTTCTCAGAAAGCTTTTTCTATTTCTTTTTCCCGACATAAGGTTTTTCTATATTTTTTTCCCAAAACATAATGAACTTAATCAGATATTTTTACTTTTTTTTTAAAGGAAAGAGTCCAGAGATAGGCTGCAGCCCCTCCCAAGCGCCTTTCTGTCTGGGAAGAATCTGAGTCCCAAATATTGAATGTTCCAGTTTGGCATGGGGAACAACACACAAATATCAGCTGTGGTACAAGTGAAATGCTTTGGTGAATCATTGGACAGAGCCTGAGGCTGCTAACAGTTCGGTCGCATCCTATTGTTACATTAGCAGCCCTGCTAAAAAAACAGCCTGAAACTTATCCAGTGTAAAAAAACGTAATAAACTAATTTAGTGCAGACCTCCTAAGAGTAACAAAACACACCCTAAACCTCCTCTTTAAGATCAGCTGCATCATTTTTATAAACAAGTAGACATAACTGGCCTGTTTAAGGGTTCAGAATTTCAATCCTGGGTAAAGAACCACTTAAAAAAGGAAAACTCACCGGGCTTTCTCTATCTACACTTTATACCCAATTTACTTAGCTGTCTGGGTTTTTTTATGAGCAGAGGCATGCCCCATCAGATAGTACCACTTTCATCATTTCGCCGCAAGACTCTCCCCACTTTCCAGACATAGAGATTCCTGGGGAGGAGAAGAGGCATCTTTGTAATCATTCAAGGGACTGTGGCGGGATGTGGACCTGTGGCTCCTGCTGAGCAGTGGGATCACAGTACCGTCTTCTCTAAAATAAGAAAATATCTGCTCAGGCAATAACAAGGTGGACTATGCTTCCTCCACAAAGGGGTGCAAAACACACTGGTTCAAAAATCCAGAACAAGTGTTTATCATGGACTCCACATGAAAGAGAAGCAAGTTTCTGATTTAGAGCTTGCTGCCTAAACAACCCAATATGAAATGAAAGAAACTGCCCTTTTCAGAAAGGCAGTGGCAACGTGTATGATAAATTTTTGGGTTTGAAGGCCAATGAGGGCTGTGTAGTTAATAACACAGACCAAAACTCCTCCCCATGAAGCAGGGGCTCAGTTATATCCATACTTTACAGAACCTTGTGCTGTGTTGGCAGGTAAAATGAATTTAAATAAGGGAGGGGCATGGTTGGTGCCTGCTTGAGGCTATAATGCAATGCTTAAACTTGCACATATGTAAAGAAATATAAGCCTACGGAAGAAAATGCAGAGCTGACCCAGCAAGGTGGCTGCAGTCTTGGCTCGTGTACCCAGTGGAAACTGACCTGCAGTAAGGACATCTGCAAAGGAGTGGAGAATGAAGTGAGGTTCAGTGGCACATGAATGTCTTTTCATACATAGCTTGTTCAATCCATTTATTCCATGTTGACTGGTGCCATGTCTCCCCAGAGGTTTCAGGGCTCTTCTCTGCCCCAGGGTTTCAGTGGTTTCTGCTGCAGAGTCACAGTCTACCTTCACCAGGCAGCTGCAGCTGCCAGCCTGCAATCAGTGGCACCATCTGTGTCCCAGCCAAACTCCTCCAAAAGCTTGGCAAGTCTCTTCATCAAACAGCTTCCCCTTTGGACTGACACAATGTCAGTTTTCTCATGCCCGCCTCTCCCTACCCAGCCAGGGGCTGACCTGCCACAGCAGAACAGGGGCTGCACTAGCTGGGACCTGGGACAACCTCCACAGCTGGCACACAGTGGGTGGTGGCTGAAGCAAAGCCAGTGAAAATATCATGGTTCACACTGTGGGGAGAGACCCAGCCCTGTTAAGCTCTGTCCCTTGCTTTATCTGTGTGCCACCTCTTCCCATCTCACCATTTCTTCAGCCTCCACCATGGCGAAAGCCTCCCCGGCTGCCCTGTGCCCTCGCAAACAGCTCGCGTCAGCAGCACCCTGGCCACAGGCTATATTTTTCATTCAAATATTTTTTTTTGTTTTATTAAAATACTCACAGTAAATACATTAATTAGGAAGACAGAGCAAGTAGAAAACATGAGGTGGGACGGAGTGATTTGGCCAGCTGTAAATAGCAGATAGAATAAACAGACAACTGCAAATTATGGGCTGCAAGGCTGGGCTTAGCGTGGAGGCAGCACCTGCTACTGGGAGACTTTCACCGGTTTATTTGTTTGCTTTTAAAATAAAAACTGTTTACAATTGTGAACTCCATGCTGGCAGATATGCCGCTTTCTGGGAAAACATTACCACTTAATGATCACTTGCAGGTGTTTTTCTTATCTGCTGTGCAGCACTTGCCCCACTTCACGTGGTCGAGGCAAGGTAGGGCTTTCGGCATGGACTCCCCTTGCCCCAAACCCTTGCGATGTGCTGGCAGCCTGGGCAGCTGCCTGCAGATTAACAGGATGGGTCACAGCACAACTTAGCTGAGCTTACAGGAGGCTTAGAGTATTTCGCAGAAATGAAGGATTTGGGAACAGGCCGCACGGTTAGATGAGGGGAGCGCAGGGAGGGCTCTGCCCTCAGGGGCACACAACAAGAGGGGTCCCCGAAAGGCCTGTTGAGGGAAACATGCACTGATGCGATGGATAAGCCTCGGAAGCGTTTCTGAGCAGGGACATGAAAGGATGCCACGGCAGAGACTTGTCCTGAGATGGCCACAGAGCCGTCACAGAAAGCCTTCCCAGGCAGCAGGGACAGTGCCCTGGAGCAGCCCCAGCACAGGCTGCTGGAAGCACTTATGGGGTCCAGAGGCTCAAGCATTTTGTTTTCCCAGGAGGTTGTCACAGACAGGAGGGATCGCCCAGTACGGCTCTTACAGTGGTTGGCGCCAGGTCGATGTGTGTGAGCAACAGGCATGTTCCTGCAGACACTGCAATGAGTTCTCCTGGCCCCAGGCCTCCGCTCAAAGACTGCTGCCCGTGGCTGCTTCCATGCAGACCAGCCCTGCTTTCCCCCAGGTCATAAAAGGATGCATGCTTGTCTCAGCCATCCAAAAATCACATCCTGTTTGGAAGGTGACTGCACTCACCACCACCCTGGGACATTCCCTGTGGGGGAGCTGTTTGGGTGAACCCTGTATTTTTCAGTCAAGCCTCTGCCTGAATGAAGAAAAGGCAGGAATTCTTAGCCTGACTAATGCTCTGCCATGCATCACCAGCAGCTGAATTTCAACCATCGCTGCAGTTGAGCTCAGTACCTTGTTTTTATCTCCCAGAAAATCAGCCTGTCTGGACACAAAGCCGTTAAGAGATGGGGAGCCCCAGACCCCTCCCGCTCTGTTTCGATGTGTGCCAGCACCCCCTGTGCAATGCGACTCATTTCTTATTTACATTTGCCTGGCTTTAAATTGCAATCCCTGCAGCTTGTTACACCTCTCTCTGCTAGATTAAAGAGCCCTAAAATGTCACCCTTTCAGTGTTATCATCTGCCCTCTGCTATTATTGCCTCCCAGTAAATAAAAGGGACTTCCCAGTCATTATTTTATGCCCCACAATCACAGCGCTTTCTCAGATCAATTAGTTTTCACTCCTCTTATCTGCATTCAAGCCTCACCTCCCTTTCAGTGTTTCCATTGCCTGCTCAGGGACCTTTCCTATGTCTCCTCTGACCTCTGGGAGAGGAGCCAAGCTGACTCAAAAGGGGGCCTTGGTGAGAGGACATCCGATCTGCTTACGGACCAGCCGACCTAATGTTGAATATGGCCAAAGCTTTTGTGCATGTCTGAGCTACTCACTGCGCATCCTGGGAAGGTAACATGATTGCTTGCTTGCCTGTGAAGTTACATCCCCTTTAGCACAATCCGCTTGTACAAGACACGTCAGTTTGCGTGACTTGGTACTTATGTATAAGGACTTTCATCTTCTACCTTGTGCCCAATTACCTTTCAACAGGATACTCTTAACTGAAACCATTTTATTTTATACAGTCTCCCTTTTTTTCCCAGAGTACATAAAAACAACAGGGCAAAAAACTTTCTGCAGAAAACTGCAAAAACTAACTTGCCTGGGGATGTTCATTGGATTATTTCCCTCTCTCTGCTAAATCAGTATTTTTTCATTTTGGCAAGAACCCATCCAATTCCCCAATAACTACTTGGTAATACATAGGAACCAGAAATTAATCCTAAGAGAGTCAGGCCAATTTCATTGTCCAGCTTCAGAAAAGTTTAAAATCTAAGCTATCAAGAATGCTTAGTTAAAAGCACATTGGAAGCCACTGAAGGCCAGTTTAGACTACGTGCCAGCTAAATGTCTTTTAAGGGCTGGTAGGAAACTGTGTTCAGCTTTTAAATACAGCTTTTTAATCCCCTGGTATGGTTTTATAAAGTAGAGGCAGCATCACTGTTCCCCAAAATATCCTAACCACATCATGTTAGAAAAGGAGCTTTACTACTTCAGTTTGTTTCCTAGCTACCGACAATTTTTTTAGCTTAGTAGTAGAGATGAGCAGTGAAATTTGGCACTCAGACTGAGATTTCATAAAAGCCTTTAGAAAACCTCATACATACATATATATGTATACATCTGTAACAATTACAGTTGCTCGCATAGTCACTCTTTTCAGAAATGTTTCAATTACTAACCTTCACCCTGGATGCCCACTCATTCCTGTTCTGCAGCCCCCCAGCCCAGCCCTGACTGCTCCAGCTCTGCTCCACAGCCACCTCCATCCCAGCCCCAGCCCCCCAGCTCTGCCCTACACCCCTTTCCCACCCCAACCCCATCTGCTCTCAGAATACTCTCTCTTCTCTCCTCTCACCCTTTCCAGCTCTACCAGTCCCTTTACATTCATCACATTAAAGAAAACATTTCATGGTCATCTCTTTTATCTCCTTCAGTGAACAGTTAATTGGAAAAAATGCTTTCATGTTGCTAAATCAGGGCCAGTGGGCAAAGCCAGGCTGACAAGAGACATTTTCCTCTGCCACTAACCTGGGCTAAATAGTATTAATTACAAAGGCTGGGCTTTGATTGCTGGAGTGTGGTGGGGCTGGCGAGAAGTCTCCTCTCCCCCTCTACTCCCTTACCCCGCAGACCCATGCTGCACTTCCCTTACCTGCCTGCCCTTTGCCAGCATCCCAGTCCCATGTCACAGCACAACTGCAAGTTGGATCCCCAAGTCCTCGACTGGGCCGCTCAGGCAGCATCTCTGAGAGAGTCCTCCCCCATGCCTGTCTGCCCAAGGCGATGCTTTTTTCAGGGTAGCGACTGCTTCTTCCTAAGTGTCTCAGAGCACCCGAAAGAAGGGCTGGGAGGCAACTAGAGAGACATCACCCCATCCAGTGTTTCTCAGCTTGTGGTCTGTGGGCCACAAGTGGTCTGTCAGATGTCAAAGGGACCGCAAAATGACAGCAGACAATTTTGGGGGACAGGCATCAATCCTCACACGTGTCAGAAAAGGAGCAAAGACAACAGGCAATGGGAGTAGAAGGCAAGGTGAGGGCAATGTGCTACAACTCAGCCCTCTGTGGTGAGGTCCAAAGGTGTATATTGCTCTTTCAAAGAAAGATAGGTCAAGAAACACCAGGCCAGTCTAGCCCTGCAGAGATGAGTGGTCCCTATCTCTGTGCATCTCCACGGACACTATGAAGGAAATGATGGGAGCTGGATGTGGCTCGAAGGCTTCACTTGAGCCTGATGCTGTGCCCCTGTCTGTGTTGGCAATAGCATCCCCCAGGTCTCCCAGGTGGCAGGGATGACAACCTCACATCATACCCCAGTGAACAGCTGGTTAGCAATTCTGCTGAGCTGGCTTTCCACAAATTATCAAAACAAGCTGAATCCCCAGACACATGAATCACGGCTGAAACATGGCTGCTCTTTGAAGGCAGAATGCCACTAATGGCTTTCCCCATCCCTCTCCGAGCTGAGCAGAAGTTTACAAAAGTGACCACAAGAGGAATGTGCATGGCGGTCACTCTCTGTTTCAGACACCTTCCCTTGGGATGAGTGGCACAGCTGGGGGCCTGTGTCAAGCTGTGGGTTAAGCCAATTAAGGTGACTGTCCCTGGTGACCCATGGTGACAAGCTCTGCTTCCATGCGGCTGGTGGGCAGCATGGTGGTAGCACAGCACTCTGGGCAACAGCACCTCACTACAAAACTCAGCTGGAGCAGCCAGTCAGGTCAAGATTTTTAAATGCTTTTTTCTTTGTTTTTGAGTTTTTGCTGCTGTATATCCAGACCTGTTTCTCCAGTCAGCACCCCAGCATGGTTACAGCTGAAATACCCTTGGTGTGAGCCCAACGCTGTGCCCTTTGCAAGTCAGGGTCCCCTACTCCCATCCTATGGTACTGTAGACCCCAGGTCCTTCCTCCTGCTCCATGCTGCAGCTGGTTTCCACAGGGTCACCCTGTCTCCCAAGCCAATGCTTTGCTTTGCCCTACCCTGCACAAGCACAGAGAGAAGCAGAAGTGGTGGACCTGCTCCATTTTGCCCAGTCCACACTTGGACCTTCTATGTGCTCTTCCCAAGGACACACGGACCTGGTCTTCCCAGACAGCAACAACAGGCTGGAGTCTCCATCAGGGCAAATCAGCACAGGGCCCTGGAGATCTGCTGGCACGGTCTGACCACTTAGCCCCATTTGCTCTGAAGAGCAAAGAACTGAAGAACTGGGAAAAAACCTAGGGTGGTCAGGGCCCAGCAGCCAGAGTCAGCTAAACCTTGATATACAAGCAGCTTGCATGGACCCAGCTGCTCAAGGCAGGTTTACTCCAAGTTCTTTGGGAACAGGGCCCTTTGGACTACCTGGATCTCTAAGACAAAAGACCTCAGACTCGTCAATAGCTTCCTTACAGGGTGAAATATGCAAGTAACCAACCAAACCAGGTAGTTGTCCCCATGCTATTCTTTTTGATATGCAAATGTACTTTAAACTGACAGTGCTGTATTTACAGGATACAGTAGAGCAGTTAGATGCAATGCCCCGGAAAAGCTGTTGAGGAGGCAGGAACTGGCATATGGATGGCTAGGAGGGCAGTACAGAGCCTAGGGGATGAGCACATTCTCAGCCAACATGCAGTAGTGAAGAAAGCCAAGGCTTGAGTTGCCATTGCTGAGTTGAGGGTTAACAGCCTCTTGATACGATTGGCAGTTCAGACCCCTTGTTGCAGCATACTTCAGACCACAAACAATGCGGTTGCATCTTTTTGTATTAGCTTCAAATATTTAGTGCTGTCTTCATTGCCAGAAAGATGCAAAACTTTTCTTCTTTCTATTTTTTTTTCCTTTTTACAGTGAAAATGTAGAAGATAAGAGTGGCCGGCCTGGATCAAATTAAGCTTCCATCAAGCCCAGTGTTTTCTGGCGGGCTGGTTTTGGTTGCTTCTGAGAAAAAGGCAAGAAAATTTGCAGCAGTGGGATAACGTGCTTGCCAAAGGAGTTTCTCTCTCAGAAGTTGTCTCTCTTGCTTAGAAGTCATCTTCTGCCTTGAGGCGGGATGGTTTATGTCTAAAGCTACTTGATTTGATTTTGTTCTTTGTTTGTTTTCAGTTCTTCAGGCTGTCACTGTGAATAATGGGTCTTTGGTGCTGGAACACAATTCTCGGACAAATATTGGCTTCAATGGTAAATTCCAGAGCTGCTGAATTGCAAAATAAATCCTACCTTCATTGAGTGGGTGGCTGGTGTCTTTGGGGAAGGTACAGGGTGCTGGTACAGCAGCTCCCTGTCACACCACAGAAGGTCACAATACCTCGCTGAAGTTCTGCATATGGACAGCCAGGCCATCCTCCAGGCTGAGCAATGAGCCAGGCCTGCCTGAAGCTCTCCTGAGCTCCAGACTTGGGAATCTGCTGCCACATGGTGGCATCCACTCTCTCTTCCTGGCCCTAGGAATTCCTCCTTGGCTTCCAAGAGGTAGCACGTGTGGGAAGAGCACTTCTGAGCTCTGCATTGTAACTACCCCACCAAGTTTCCAGGGACCCATTCTGGAGCTGCTAGGAGCTTTTCCAAGAGCATTATTTCCTGTTTAGAGCTACGCAAAGGCATCATGGATGCCGGGAAAAATTCTGAGACGATCTCAGGTGCTTTGGGGCCAGTGGGTATGATTTGTAAATGAAAGACCTTTACCAAACCTGATGGCACTAGAAGTATTTTCACAAAGCAGCCCAAGGTCTGCATCTGCCTGCCTGCCTTTCTGCTCTGCAGCAGTTGCAAGGGCAGCACTAGGCAGGAAAGAAAAATACTGAGGTCGTTCCTGTTCCTGAAAGAAACTGAAAAGCAGAAAGGCAGTTGCCACAAAAGCTGGTGGAGATCATCACTCTCTCCGGCTGTGTGCAGCACTGTAAGTTTTCAACGCTGTATTTCGCTTCTTGAGGCCACAGGTCACTTTGTCCTGGGTCAGGCAGCTGTGCGCGGCTCAGAGAGGATGCATTTACAAGGCAGCTGCTCAGAAGAAGGCTGGCTGCTTCCTTCCAGATGGGTGGTGGCACCTGTGGGTAAAAAAAGCCATGGGAATTGCCCTGGGGCCACCTTTGCTTTGGAGACTGTGAGCCTGCATGCTCAGAGCCTGCTTTTCCCACTGTGCTGCTGTGTACAGTGCTGGAGATGGCAGCTTTAGTCAGCAGGCTCGCCTGGCTGGGAAACGCAAGGAACCATCCAGGCAAAGAGGGAGGGTGGCAGGGCAATAGACCTGCCCAACGGGTAACCAGGGTAGGGCCACTTGGTTTTCAAAGGTCTGTGGGGAACCTGACCCAAACCAGCAATGCCCAGAGTCTGGAGACAGAAGGACTGATGTCTGGAGTTGACAGTATTCCTGCTGTCCTCCATGTCAAGACAAAGTTAAAGTCCATCCCAAAGCAGCTCCTGGATGCAGGAAAAATACAGATTCTGTGGGGATGGCAAGTTACTGTGGACTTTCTTCCCATCCCATCACAGCCCGCACTCAGTGGTAAAAGCTGCACCTCTTTCCTCTTCCAGCTTTGCCTCCACTGTGGTCCCCTGGCAGTGAGAATAACGCAGGGCAACATGCTAAGCTCTGCCTGGGGGGAGCAAAACGGGATGGGCACGGTGACATTGGGAGCGGTAAAGCACGAGAATAAGGATGGGGAGGTGTGACCCCCAGGGAGGGGAAGGGACTGTCCAAGAAGCAGAAAGAAGAGGGGGAAAGGAACAAGGGTGCTGTGGGCAACACATCAGGAAACTGTGCTGTGGTGAGATCTCTGTGTTGGCAGGACACTGCTGCCCAGAGGCACTTAGTACTCAGGCTTGCAGAGCAGGGATTGGAGAAAGCATCTCTCCAGAGGGCCAAGGGGACATCTTCATGACACATAACAGAGCTGCCCCATCTGGTGCCTCTGCTGTTCCTCAGCTCCCTGAGCTGCAGGGGAGGAAAGGGTGGCCAAGGAAGGGGACTGGGATTTTGTAAATGCTGGGACAAAATAAGCAACAAAGCTGTTACAAGCTCAGTCACTGTCATTCCATATGGTTTGGTGTCCTGTGGCAGTACGTGCAGTTAGGAGGGAGGCTTTGAGGTCATCAACATCCAGCTGTTGAGCGTGTGGGACCCCAGGAAAAGCCCTGGGTCCGTGCCATGGCCTGTGTGGCTGTGAGCAAGCCCACTCATCTTCGGCTGTGCCTCTCTTCATCTCCTAATGGAGACTGGCTAGCCTCTGCCCCAGATCGTCTCTCCTCGTTGCTGTTCTTTGCCCTTGCTTGCTGCATCTTGTTTCATGGAAAAGGATGTGTAGGGCAGAGGCCACGTCTGTGCCCTGGGGGTCCTGCTCTGCCTGGGAGACCTCAGATACTGGGGTAACTGGCCTAGGTAATTAACAGCAGTGGAAGGTGCTGGAGAAGTGCTAGGGTTGATTACATGTGCCACAGCAGAGGCTCTGGGTGAACACATCAAAGGAGGGCTCCCTTTCATCTCGCTGCTCCGAGGAGACAGCTCTGAAGCATCTCTTCCAAGGACAATATGGGGGAGAACTCTAATAACCTTACAGTGTGGAGCCCTGCCAGTGCTCCCAGAGGCCGCTCCGGCGGCAGCTAAAGGGGCGCCTTCTCCGCTTCCACCCTAATTGCCCTTAATTGGCTCCTGCCTGCTGGCAGCAGAATGGCAAGGGCTCTCCAAGATCACTGCGCCTGAGTGACAACGTCTGGAGGAGGATTGCCTGCCCCTGCCTTGCCCCACCTCCCTCCCACTCTCCCCCACCCACAAGAGAAATACAATAACTTTCGCAAGTATGAGATTTTTCTCTCTGTGTATGACTTTTTCTTTCCAGGGCCTGCTCCCTGCTTTGCTGGAGGGGGCTTTCCAGGCAACTGGGGCAGGGGAGCGGTGCAGAGTCTGTGTCCCGAACCTGGAGGGGTGTGTGCATGGTGGCACCAGGCTAAGGGACATATATAAGCGTTGTCCATCCATACAGTGCTGAGACCATCTTGCCCAAGAGCATGTCTCAGTGCAATGAGCCCTGCTACCCCGCTACTTGCCAGGGCTGCCTACGCAGGTGACCAGAGCTTTGAGGTCCCCCATGCACAATCAGCATCCTAGGGGATTCAGCCCACAAAAATCCCACTTTCTCTAGGGAGATGTGCCACAGTCCTGGGGCAGCCAGGCAAGAATGGGACTGCATCCCAATGTGATCTCCTGGCTATGACCCGCACTGTTATTCTGGGGGTGTGGAAGGGAGGCAGGGAGGGCTCCTCTCTGCCCCTGCTCCGTGTCCCAGTGCTGGGTGAGGGCATGCAGAGCAGAGGGCCCCCACTAACCCCCTTTCCCAGGAAGGGTTCTCCGGGACACACTGGCCCGCAGCACATCTGGCTCTGGTTTCCTGTGGCACACCTCCCTGTGCTTTCCCCTCTCTGCCTGACACCCGCACAAGCCGTTCCTTTGTGTCAACAGGAGGGTGGGAAGTCACAACACGAAAAGCACCTTGTAGCCCCCACCAGGCACGTCCCCGCTGGGCTGTCTCCCCGCTCCTGCTCCCAGCCAGGACAAACCCTTGCTGCAGCAGCAAAATATAGCCAAGCATCTTCCCAGTCCCTCGTGGTTACCCGCATCTCGGCCAGGGCCAGCCTCCGCAGGCAGCGGGCATCACATGAGCAACATGCTCAGCAGCAAGCTGGCAGGGGCATGGGAAGGCAAACACAGAGCAACTCCAATTCTGATGGAGGGAACTGCGAAGCCTTTCCCACTGAGGTTATTTTTAAACTGTTTATCAAAGGCTTGCTGCTCTTGGCAGTGGAGTGGCGGGCTATTTTGGGATGCCTGCTTCACCTCTCCACAGAGATGGGCTGTCATAGGCTCATCCCTTCTTTTGCCTGGCACCCTCAGACCTCCCGTGGTCTCTGAGGTTTGCCCTGCTAAGGTCACCGCTGCATGCTTACTCACATGCCAAGGGACTTTTTAGGCAGGAGGTCTGAGCTCAGACACAGCCTTATAATTAGTCCTTATCTGCAAAACTCATCTTTTCCTGCTATCAGTGGTGATGCAGCTGCTCGGGTGTGGGCAAAACACACGCTTTCACCTCCTATTGTCCTTCAAGATGGTGAAATTTGTCCTCACCTAAGCCCGGCACTCTGGAGCTTTGCATTCAAGTGAAGTCCCTGCTACTGGCTTCCCATTTGCTGCTGTCATGTCACTTTGCCTGTCTAGAAGAGCAAGGCCACATTTCCCTACTCCACTGGGTTGCTGGGATGAGTAATTGGGGCAGGCTGACTGAAAACTCAGCTGTTCTCACAGGGCCTCTTCTCTGTGGATGGGTGAAGGACATGACAAGTTTCACTGAGGTGCAATATTGGGAAAGGTGGTCTGGTAAGGTGGGGATGAAAGCAAGTGCAGGGAGACAACAGGGGTGCATAGAAGTGCAGCAGCTGTGTGTTGGAGTCAGTGAAAATGCAGACTAAAATGGCAATGCAGAGCAAGCCATCAGACTCTGAGGTTAATAATAGGCTGCCTCAGTCTTGAGTGCATAGAAAAAAATCAGTCCTTAAAAGAAGCTTACTGGCACAGTGCTTGGCCCTGACATAGTTATCCACAGAAGCCCAAACAAATCACTGGCCTCAATACCGACCTGCAGCCAGAAGCATGGCTTGAGATACTCTGGGCTCACATAAAGAAATCAGCACTGTCCACACCGCCCTTGCAGTACCAGGGGAAAAGTCTTGGAGAAGTTTCCCAAGAACATCAAGAAATTCAAGGATCTCCTTTTGCTAACGAAGCACAAATCTTCTGCTGAAGGAAGATTTTCTGCATTCAGACATGATTTTGGAGACCCAAAGGTATGTGCAGGCCCAGAGAATCTCCTCCAGGAATAAGGACAGAAGAAAGCCAGTGCTGGCATGTGCAAGATTTTGGACTCAGAGAGGACGGACATGTCTTTTCTTAACAGGAAGCGGCTGGATGAAAAGGTGGAAACCACTTACCTTCCAAACTGGCAGGGCTGGCTAGGTGTCCTTCAAGCTATATGAGCATACACAACTGTACTCTCCACCCCTGAGAGTTAACGGATAGATATCTCTGAAATGAGAGACTGGTGGGAATCCATGAGCCCCATCAGCACAGGAGCAGGAGAAGATGAGGGGGAGCCCATTGTCATCTATGGCAACAAGCACCCAGTCACCCCTGTGGCCTGGTGCTGGTCACCATCTCCATGGACAAGATATAGCCAGAGGGGGCTGGTAATGCTGAGGGGTGGCACATCAACAGCAAAGAGCTCAGGGGGAAAATCCTCAGGGTAAAGAACAAAGGAGTTAATGCCAAAGGGGAAACATGGGTGAGGGAAGGGAGATGCACCTCTACATTGAAGACACAGAGCTAAATCCAACAGCACCCACAAGTGCTGGTGTGCATGTAAGACTACTGTGCCAGCACAAAGCAATGTGTCTGGGGAAACACAGTCATTCAGATTTCTAAGCAATTTAGGATTAAAATGGACAGAGTCACTAATCAGCTCCTGCAGACATTTACCTGGGGAGGTGACCAAAGCATGTTGCTGGCTGCAGGAGTCAGCACATGGCCAGGACAAAGCTCCTGGAGAGGACATGCTCATGGAGTGAGCCCCTGAGGCTGCTGGCAGAAGAAAGTGATTCTTGCATGAGGTCTTGCTGAGGAAAGTTGCCCCCTGACATCTGTGAGCATGCGGATGTGAGCAGACATTCCAGTGGTGAGTAAAGGTTATGCCATGTGGCACAGTCAGACAGGCACGTTCACCACGAGAGGGTCCAAAGGAAAAATCAAGCCCTTGGCCTTTCCTCTTACTAATGGGCAGGGAGTCACTATGAACAGTAGGATGATTGGGAAGTCCAGGGCAGTGATCATGAGAACCTGGAGCCTGCCTGGATGAGGGATGAGTTCAGCGTTCCCAGTCAGAGACCTCAAGAGAACAGACATTTTGGAAGGGAAAATAAAGGGGGGGGGGGGGGGGGGGGGGGTGCCGGGAAGAGAGGGAAAAAAATAGTGTAAAATGTGCTGTTGCTGTGAGCAGGATTTACAGGTTAATAAAGCAAAACTCATCCTTTTACTCTATAGATCCCACCCAAACCTGGTGTCAGAGCCCACCTGGTTGCCTTCTGCCCTGGGCCACCTACTGAAAAGAGAAAAATGCATCAGAGGGCTTTGCACAGCACTATGGCCAAGAGTCTGCCATAGGACCTTTGCCCTTCTGGGGGCATGACAATACAGGAGTAGGTTTCCCTGGTATCAGGGATCTCAGACTGGAAAATCTCTGTGTTAGAAAGCTGGGGGAGAAAGGAATTTGTGCAAGCTGGAAAAGAGCCAGGGATGTGAAGTCAGAGTGGGGAGATGGACATCACCTTAGACATCACAGGGAACACTAACCAACATGAATGCGAGTAACCCCTGCACACTGCTAATGACCAGAAGGGTGCTGGTATCACCCTTATTATCCTCCACCCATCCTTTAAGCTGTCCCCAGCAGACAACATGCAGGCTCTGCAATCTTCATCTGGCAGCGTTTCTGCCGCAGAGCTCCTCGTCACCAGCCACCATCATGTTTTATACAGCCTTCTGACAGGCTCACCACCTACCCCAAAGCGTGGGCCAGGCCACCCAGCCCTGTGTGTCACAGCAGGACCCTGAGGTGACACAGGGAAGGAGGGGAAGTGATGGCTTTGTTCATGCTGGGAGAGGCCCAGGGGTCCCAGCCCCACCTGGCAGCAGTACCCCTGTGCTTTGGGCGGCAGGAGCAGGGACCAAGACACAATCCCAGGCAGAGCAGCTGCTCAGAGACCGATGAGTCCCCGTCGGGGACATGCTCCCTGCCTGGCACAGAGACAGTCCTCTCCTCCTTTGTGGCATGCAACAAAGAGCAGAGGGAGGGAAGGAAGTGACTTCTCTGGAAGCAATTGCAGTGGCGGGATGAGCACCCATCTCTTTCCAGACAGGCAGAGCAGTGATGCCCCCAGCCCTTCTCCCGTCCCCTCTTGCCTCCCATTCACTGCTGGCATCCCCTCTTTCTCCCCGCCCCTTGCCTTCTGCAAGTGGGAGAGAGGAAAAAAAGAAGGGGGAGGGTCGGGGGGGTTGGGGGGGGCGCGAGAGAGCCCGAGCGAGGGAGGAAGCCGATCCGGGGCCCGGGGTGGCAGGCCGCCAAGGAGCGCGGCAGGGGCGGCTGGGAGCCCGGGACAGGCGGCCGCTGCCAGGGCCTTCTGGGCTGCGGGACATGTACGTGCGGTCAGCAACGTGCGAGCCAGTGTGTGCCGGGGCCGGGAGGCGCGGGCTGGGGGGCAGGGGCTCCGGGAGGGGCAGGGGCTGGGAGGACAGGGGGTCCGGGAGGAGAAGGCTGGGAGGGAAGGGGGTCCGGGAGAGAAAAGGGGGTGCGGGCGGAGAAGGGCTGGAAAGGGGAAGGCAGGGGATCCGGGGGGCAGCGAGGACGGAGAGCCGGGAAGACAGGGGGGCCGGGAAGGGAGATCGGTCCAAGGTGGCAGGGAGATCCGGGAAGGACGGGGGCCCGGGAGGGGTAGGATGCGGGAAAGCAAGGGCATGGGAGGGCTGGGGATCCGGCAGGGGAAGGGAGTCTCGAGGGTCCGGTGGAACGGGCGAGGGATGCGGCCGGGCAGGGTGTCGGACGGGGGAAGGGGATCCGGGAGGGGAAAGGGGTCCGGGGGTGCAGTGGATGTGGCCGTGCAGGGTGGGTAGGGGTGGGGGAGAGGACGGAGGCGCTGAGGGCTGCGGGATCCGGAGTCGTGCAGGGGATGCAGCGTACCGGGAGGGCGGGGGTCCGGGAGAGGAAGGGGGTGCCGGAGGTCCGGCAGGGGCAGGGAATGCAGCGGCGCAGGGAGTGCGGGAGGGCCGGAGTCTGGGTGGAGCAGGGAGGGCAAGGGGTCCGGGGGTGCCGCGATGGGGCCGGGCAAGGTGCCGGGAAGGCGAAGGGCTACTTACCGACACGCCGGGCGCGGGGGCTGCCCTC
>JAVJGI010000035.1:13233371-13277447 GCA_035590275.1 Ibycter americanus
GGGGGCTGCACCTGCCCCGAGGGCGGCACGTGCCACCACCTACATCCCCGGCAGCCCCTCCAGCCCCGCCGCCGGCCGGTGCCATCCGGGTGATCACAAGTTTCCAAGCGGCCGGGCGTGCTCTTCTATCATGCCAGCCCGACTCCATTTTTGACCTAACAAAGAGAAATCGTGACCTCCTCCGTCGCAAGGCCACGCGCCTCCTCCTGCTGGCCTGCGGGCGATGCCGGGGCTGGGGATCATGCTGCTGCTGCTCCCTTCTGCCTGTGTCAGCAGTTTCAGAGCAGTTCCCAGCCCAGCACGGCTCCTGCACCCTTAAGGAGTCCAAACAGCACCAGGGCTCCCTCCCTATGCTCAACCCCCTGCAGCCTGGCCTTGCTCCTGCATCCCTCTTTGGGAGCATCCTGCCCTGCTCCCACTTCTCACCCACTGATTCAGGAGCAAGAAGAGATCTCACTTGCATCCTCCACTCAAAAATGTCTCCACAAATGCACCCAAAATTCATATTCCACACTCAGATACAATTTCCCTTACACTCGTATCAAATTCACACAAAGGGGAAGGGAAGGGAAGGGAAGGGAAGGGAAGGGAAGGGAAGGGAAGGGAAGGGAAGGGAAGGGGAAGACACAGTGGAGCATTTTATAATATGTGGTTTCTTCATGTGCGCTTCTGTGCATTATGTCATAGGCCAGCTGGGAGTTAACTAAGTCTTTGTCTCCTTCTCCTTCTCATCTCCTGAAAATGAACGAGATTTCCAGCTGTTTTGGAGACCGGAGGGCAGTCTCCAGAGCCGGAGGTGTGCTGAACCCATGAGTCAGCAGCTGTCGGTAACAGTTACACACACGTGGGTGACACCGCTGGGTAGGAAAGTCCCTGTAATATCACGCACTGGACAATAGGCACGTAGTAACTTGGCTACTCAAATCCATCCTTGGCGCAACTAAGAATATATGAACACCACAACCAAGGTGTCCCTACATCCTGGAGACCACGTAGTACTTCAGCCCTCTGGGGAGGTAATAGCAGCGCAGCTATGCAGGGATAGAACCCGCAGCAGCCTCTGTGGGTCACGGCTCTCGTGCCAGTGGCTGTCAGCTGCATTGCACTGCCATTCGCACCTGCATTTGCTCACTTGTGGTATATCCAACCCATTTCAACTGCTCCTCGGAGTAAAGCAGACCCACTGAAATCCTCTAAGAAAGATGTTCACCCCGCAGCAGACAAAACCAAGGGGAAGTGGTAGCACATGGGTTGTGGAGGGTGGCTTGTGCCTTTTCGGGGTGCTGAGATGCTCCTGGGCGGGAGGTTACCTCCTTTGCTGGATGTCACTCGCAAAACAGCCCAGTGGGGCATCGCCGCAGAATCCAGGCTCTTTGCAGGGGATACATGAAAATGGCTGTGGGCAGGGAGAGGCAAATGTCACAAGGAGGCAGGAGCATCAGCTTTTGAGCTCACACCAGTTGTGCTTGTAAATATTTTATTCATTTCTCAGTTATTCACTCTAGCAGGCCACTGTCTAGCCTCTGACTATCAGAGGGCAAAAGTATTAAAGAGCATTAAGTGTATAAGCAGGCCTGACACATAACAACTGCTGCATGAAGGCAGTACTTTGCATCTTCATGTCCTTACTGCAGGTCGCTAGCCCAGCCGCAGGCCCATGGCTCTGCCATAGCTCTGCCGCTACCCCTCGCTCCTGCCCTGCAGCATGCCTGAAGGCCATTTAACACATCACATACACAGCAGATTTGTAGTTTATACTCCCAGTCCCAGCAAAATATTAATTTTCTGTGTGAGGTGTGCCAAATAATAATCCAGGTTTCTCGAAGCAGATGAGTAATTACATGTCTACAAAACTGGACAAAGCTAGGTCGACAATGGGCTGCCATCACATTCCCTTAAAACAAGGAGGCAAATAAGGCAGATTTAATCACATCCTTCATTCACCCCATCCTGCAAACTGACTTGGCAGTGTTCAGCAAGGAAGGGTGAGCCTTTGAACCAGGTGGCCTGAACTGCGCAGCTAAGATGGGTAGAGGTGCAAACAAAGTCCAGACCCCTGGGTCCAAACCAACCCTAGAGAGCTCTCCAAACGTGGGAGCTGGTCAGTGTTGTGCTTCTAGTGGAAAGGCATCTTGGCCTGTTGGCCAAGGCACGGCAAGGTCCAAGCATGTTGGACTTGACTTCAGACCACTGGGCACAGCGCTGGGGTGGTGTGACAGCCTTTTGCCACCACAGGGGTAAGCAAAAGGCCTTGCTTTTCTGTACAGCTCTCCCCATCCTGTCATGCCAGGGCCAGGACCACAGAGGACATGACCAGGTGCGCCCAGCGCCTGTGCCAGCAGCAGCAGAGGAAGCGGGACATTCCCACTCCAATTTGCAAGAGCCTGTGGCACACGGGCAAGGCTGGCCACTGCAGAGACTTGTTTCTGGTGTCTGTGGAGCAAATTCAGCAGGGCATTGCTGAGACAAGAAAGTAGGACTGTGGAAAGCCTGCCCTCCCATGTTCTCCAAGATCTGTTTGTTTGACAGTTTTGTGCTTTCTGCTGTGAACGGCAGAAAAGGTGGGTGCTTACACCAAGTGGATGTCAAAGCAGGTTCAGTTCTCCTTTTTTGCCTCTGGAAACCAGTCAGGCATAACTCTCCTGGGAGCATTACATCTGAAGGCACGTGAGGGAATCTGGGTCTTGCTGACAACACAGAAAAAGGAGATGCAAAAGAATCCAAGTTTGTCTGTCCAGCCAGGTGACAAGGACAGACCCTCACCTGCTGTCAGCTATCACGGCTTCCCCTACACCAGCAGCCCTTTAGCAAGCACAGACCTTCCCAGGGGCAGAGCTGCTGGGAGGCTGCTGTTTGCTGTAGGAAATGGGAGCAGAAGTTTCTCTGACTGTGTCTGTATGGAGACCTCAGCCAGGGCATTGTCCTCCAGGTTTATCGCCTGCCCGGCCTTTTTCCTGTTTCCCCAGGGGCCCTCAGCTCTGCCAGGGCATTTCCCACCCCCAGCCCCCCTGGGACCCTCTGCCTGCGCATGGGCAATGATGTCCCCCCAGTGCCACACTCCAGACAAAGGTGGGAACAGGGCTGAATCTGTGGCAGGGGAGCTTTGTGCCGCTGGCAGGTTTCCCACCCATCCTCCACCTATTCCTTGCCTTCCTACCAGCACCACTCTGAACAGCAAGGGCACAGCTCCCTGCAGGAATAACAGGGTGTACTGTGCTGAGGCTACCTACTGGGGCTGTCTGTCCAAATACCTTGAAAGCTTCTCCCGTGTCAGCCTCATGCTTGCCCCTCTGCTGCCAGTTTCAGGATGCTACACCTCTGAATTCATCACTTCATCCCAGAGACACGAGAACAGTGAGGACCCCTGTACCCCTTCTTTGTCTCCTCCAGGGAAGCAAGCAGGTCACAGAGGGAGAGGAAGAAAAGGGGCCAAGGAGCAGCAGAGGGAGGAGCTGGAATGAGTAGAAAGCAGGGATGAAAAGTGAAAGAAATGATGAGGTCAGATAAGGGAAGGGGCAGAAGGAAGGAGCCAAGTTAAGGGATAAACTGAAAGGACTAGAAGGGGAAGAGGTTGCTCAAAGAGAATTACAGGGATTGTTCAAACTGGGAACTACCTGGGGCAGAGACTGCCTCCATGGTTGCCCAGCCTCTAAGCGTGGATCTCAAATGAGCATCAAATGAATAGATGTGTGAACTCAAAATGGAGCTTAGAAGGGAGGTGAATGGGTGGGAATTACCAGCATTCAGAAAACCGAGGCGACATCCAGACCCAGAAAGGCAAACATAGAAAGAAGCTGGAAATGCAAAAGCAGTCAGGTCTCTGCACTGAAATCCCTGACGCAAGGAGGGACAGCGAAGGAAATGATGAAGCCAAGCTGGCACACTGGGAAACAGCCTGGCTCCGCCATGTACCGCCAGCGCTGCTTCAGGGGAGCTTAGCACCGGAGCACTCCATTTGGGAAATGCCGCTCTGGAAATAGCCCGCTTGGTAGTGAGATCATTCTTTCTTCTCAGCTGGAAACCTGACCCTGTCGCCAAACTTATTTTCCAGACTAGAAGCTGATGTTCATGGAAAATTTCGGCCGCAAGGTCCAAATAGTGAGATCCCAAGCTTGTCGGTGCCAGGGTTCAACACCTCAGCAGGCTGCATGGCAGCCTCAGAAGTCTCTCTGGCCTTGTTGCAGCCTGGCTGGTGGCTCAGCTGGGGAAGGGGAGCACAGCCAGTGGGACTCGGTGGCTAGTCACGCTCTACACACCGTGACCAGCTCCCAGGCAGCCCGTGGGCTGGCTAACCTGGGGTTTGCATGGAGTGCTCATCGGATGGTCTTTTCAGACAGCTTTTACAGGGGCCAAAGCCTGGCAGTAAGTGGCAAGGGCATAAGAGGGTTCAAATACCTGGTCTGATATTAGGCCTCCTGGCTGCTATTAAAGGGAGTTAATTCCTCCTTTCTCTGGCAGCAGGAGGGGGACATGTTTTTGGAAGTCTTTTCTGGCTCCAAGCATCACATGAATGAGTGTGGATATGTCAAACACTTTCAGTCATGGCTTTTGTCACGGAGTCATGACTCTGCCAAACCACCATCCTACTTCTGAGGTTTTGGGCGACTTCCACCGCGCCATGCTGGGGATGTGAGCCGTTGCGTCAGCAAGGCACCCCTCACCCCAGCTCTGCCCTACCTGCCGTCCGCGCTGCTTCGACTGCTTTTCCATAAGCGGTTGGCCCCAATCCAAAGAAAACAGCAGCAGTGATGCCATGCCTTTGCAAGCGTCTGCGGGAAAGCCAGGCCTGCTGTGGGCAAGCAGCCTCTGTGGAGCTCGGAGGGAGGCTGGGCACGCTCCAGGCCCTGTGCCTAATATTTGCCGTGACACCCAGATAATATTTGTGTGCAGCTGGCAGGTGCTCACCTCGCTTTGGCTGGGGTGGTGTTTGAGTGTGTGGTGAAGGTGTGAATTACAGCCTGTTTCAGGCACTGTGGAGCACTTGAGTGACAGCCAGGGCTGCAGGCATCACCCCTGCCTCCACACCTGGTTGCAGGCAAGCTCCCGCAAAGCCCTTGCCTCCCTGCCCTGCCCTCTGTGCAAAAAGCACCAGCCTGGGGGAACAGGGCAGCCCCAGAAGCCCCCAGCCGCTTCGTTCTCAGGCACCCCAGGGGGAAGCAAGGGACGATGCTCCCGAGGAGGAGCTGTATTTGGAGAGTCAGGAGCACACCAGTTGGGAGGCTGGAGGGAACCAAAATGCCAGGTGTCCGGATGGAGGGGACTTGCCCGTGGAGGCAAGAGTCCCCACTCCCGCCAGCAGTGAATAACCATTATCCAGGCAGCCTACAAAGGCCACTGCCTGTGGGCAGACGTGATTGCAGGCACAGCCTCGGCTCCCGCGCTTGTGGGAACCCAGCGGAAACCCTCATGGTTTCCCCTGGGCTCGGCTGAGCTGCGCCGGCAGATTTGCATTGGCAGCGGGGCAGCAGGGAAGCTCGCCTGCCCCTTGCCCACACACTGCCAGCGTCCTGCCAGCACTGGTAGCCTTTCGCCTCCGTGAACTTTTTGTCTCTTGTGTGAAAGGGCAGCATTTTTGAAAGGAATCATTTAAACACTGGCATCTTAACTAGAGGTGGGCAAACAGCACAAGGAGCCGCACCTTTGGCTCAGAAGCGCACCTTTGCCCATGCACTTCTCTCTCACCTATAGGCACCTGGCTCTGCCACCAGCTCCCGGGGGACCTCAGCTGGCCAAGCCCTTCAACCCACCCTGGCAGCCCGCAGCATGCCCGCAGCCCCCCGTGGCCCCCAGCCCAGTGGCATGTCACACACAGCTGGGTCAGTGCCCCCTCCATCCCTTCTCCCAGCCTCCCGTGGCTCTCCCAGCCCCAGGACCCTGCCCCCTTCCTGCCCCCTTCCTGCCACCCCTTGCTCCTGACCTTGGTGTCACCTATAGCTGCAACAGCTATTCAGCCTATATCCATTACTAAATGAAGAATCCTCTGTGAAGCGGCAGAAAAGCCCCGGCTGTACAATGCACCCAGAGTGAAAAGGGAAGGCTGTTAACACCACTTGGAAAGGGGCCTGCATTTGACAACAAACACAGCCAAGTTTCAAGCTCCTTGCTAATTAGTCTATTAGCTATATGAGCAGAGAAAGCCTCTCACCATCCAGCGCCGCTCTGCTCTCGCGCTTCAGCCCCGTCACCTCAGGAATCCCCTGCCCCGTCTCTGTGGCGCGGTGCTACGTAGGCATCACACCAGCGGCTGCCTGGCCACTCGCCTGCGCCTGGACCGGAGAGCCACCCGGAGACAGTTCCTCACGGCCGGTTTTCTCTAAGGGACAAAAGCTGCTTAAAAAAAGGAGCCAAAGCCCCAGGTGCTGCTGGGATGCTGGGCTGCGGAAGGAGAGAGCACCCTGCAGTAACCCACAGACCCACGCGCTCGTGGGATGGACATCCCCAGCCTGACGGTGCTGGCAGGAGCCACCAGGAACCGTCCTGTGAAGAAGATGTTGAGGACAAACCATCCCCTTGCAAAGCCCCTCACCTCCCAGCCACGCTCGGGTGCCAGCAGAGCCAGCAGCCCAGGGGAGAGCTTGCTCTCCGCTGCACCTTCAAGCGAGGAGTGAGCAAAGCGACCACCGTTCCCCCCGGCGCACTAACCCACACGCCTCTGCGCCCCAAGCCTCGTGGTACCTTTCTGGCAACCCGGCCAGCCAACCCAGCAGAGAGAGGCTCCCAGCGCTTCAGCAGCAGCCGGGGAGCATCTGTCCACCCATCCATCCATCTGTCCATCTGTCCAGGGAATGGGTTAAACCGCCCGTGCCCCACCCCGGGAGGCCAGCCTGGGCTTCCAGGCATGAAAGGGAGAGGCTTACAGCTGGGGCTGATTACCAGGCAGCCATAAACAGGGTGGAGGCGCTTCCTCCCACACTGATCAGAGGAGCTTTGCAACTGTGTGCCCTGGAGCCAAGCGATGAGGTCCAGGGCTTGTTTACCACCTCCTGTGAAACAGGGGAGTTTTGCCCACGCCAAGGAGAAAGCTGGCTGATCCCACCAAGAAGCCATGCGTTACGTGCTCCCCAAAGTGAGGGGACCACTTGATGACCACCTGGTCCGCTTTGGTTGACTTCTCCGAATCAGGAGGGCCTGATTTGGCTGGCCTGCCCCCTGGGATATTTATTCACCTAATATTCCTCCCACTGGGACACGAGTGGGGATACCGTGTTCCCTAACCTTTTACCAAGGGTCTCCTGCTAACAGAGTCTGTCAACGAGCCACAGGGACAGATGCACCTCTGCTGCCTGAAAACATGGAGCTCCAGCGGCAAAAGGTCTGATTCCCTCCTGCCCTGCGCAGGCCTTGCAGAAATCAAGGGAAAATAAGAGGCAGCCTTTCTGACTTGGCCACGGTGCACTGAGGGATTGACACCAAAATCTCCAGACACTGAGCTCTCTCCACTCAGACAGACTGTCCAAAAGACTTGGAGACCTTGGAGAAGTTCAGCAAAATCCTAAGGGATGCACTAATAGCAGAGGAACTAAGCAGCAGCCATTTTGTCCTGGGGATGGCATGTTGCCTTGTCATCAACAGATGAATGGAAACCCACATGCCAAGGGATGCCGGAAGCATGGCCTTTTCCCTTGGAAGGATGGGGAGCTCCACATGAAAAATGGATGACTCACTTTCCCGAGCACCACAGTCAGACATGGAGGGGAGGAGGTCATGGTACTCCTCCAAGCCCAGCCACGGGAACAAACTTGCCAGATACCAAAATGACATGTTATGAGATGTGTGGCTGGTCTCCCTGCTTCACACCCTCGAGCAGCAAAGCTGTGCTGGCTGGTAGAAATCAATAGTTTAGACACAATCCCCTTTGGTTTCCAGTGAAATCTGGGAATGTCTAGAGGGCCAGCCATAGCTTCTCAGGGTTGCTGGGATGGTCGTGCACCTTTGCATCCATCAGAACTGAACCATCTGCTGGGGCAGTTTCATCTTGGCTAAGCAGAATAGCAAGAGAAGGTACTTTCCAAGATCTGAGCTGTGTTATCCACTGTGACCCCTTTCTCCTCCCTTCCAAGCACAGGGGATTTTGTACTCCTTGTGGGATGGCCTTATCAAATGCTCTTGAGCGGCAATATGAAGTCTTGGAGGAAGCTATTCCCTGTGGTTTCATCCTGCACTGTTACACAGGGGCGATTTAGCCAAGGAGTTGGGAAGATTATTTATTAATGGGTCATGAGATCACTGAGGTCACTCATCTGTGAAATCACCGAGGAGCAGAAAACAGACCGTTGGCCTCAGGTCCTTGAAAAGCATATGAACCTGTGGGGAATGCCTTTGCTTCAGCCCTCATCTGCTCTTGACAGATGTTTATACCACAGTGGCCTCTCTCGTCTCAGTGCTGTAATCCAGGCAACGGTCAGCCCTTTCATTGCCAATGCCTCCTTTAGTGTGTGCCGTGGGTTGGCTTTTCCATGTCAATGAGGGTCTAGTTTTTCCATGCAGCCTCCACCCAGCCTCTGTGAACATGCTTACCCTCTGGCAGAGACATCCATTTGCTTGAGCCAACCTTCACAGAGCATTTGCGTTTGAAGGGGCAGTTTGCACGCTTCAGCACAGGGCTGAACCAGCACAGCCGTAAGAGGATTTCCCGTACAGGCTATGGCACCAGATCTGCAGGAGAAGGACGGCAGCTCAGGTCTGCTTCAAACAGCCCGCTGCAGCAGTCTGGCACAGCTCTGAAGGACTCCTGTGGGTTTGCTTTCCCACTGACCCCCTGGAGGACTCACCAGCTTCAGTGTGTCCTCCTCCTGCAGGACTGCTGCGAGATCTAGTGGAGGCTAGACCGTCTTTCTTGTGCCATCATGAAAGCTCATTCAAGGACTGATGTTTACTCCATGCTTGCAGCTTAACCAGGATTAGTGGTGTAACTTCAGCCACAACAAAGGGTAGGCTTCATCCACCACTTCTCCAAATCTTTACTTGCTATCTAGCCAGCACCGGATGAGGGGCCCATTCAAGGAGTTTTCTCATCTGATTCTTGTAGACAGGAATGAGGTAATGCACCTTTCTGGTTGACCCACAGTTCTGCAGAGTTAGGAGCCTTCACAGTGCAATGAAACTACTGCATTTCCCAGCAAGAAGCGATAGCAACCTGCTGTCCTCCGTCAGCTGAAGGGCAGGGTTGTCTGAACAGTGGGTTAAGCTTCATCTGGGCAACCGACAGCTTGCTGGTGTTGTGCCAAGTATCCTGCAAGGCTATCCACTTTTTGAAAGGGGGAATATGGTGTGGTGTCTGGACAAAGTGGCCATGTGAGGAGAATCACTGTTCACTGATTTTCAGCGATGCCATTCTTGTCAGTCTGCAAAGACCAACTCACTCCTGGAACTGCATGGCTGCACCTTACCATGTAGCGGTGCATGACCAAAAACAGGGCACCTGAGATGTCATCGAGACATGTTTCTGCCGAGGAAGGGTACCACTATCTAACTGAGTCTGACAGGGATTTGTAACACCTTGTTTTGGAAATTTCTGGAGAAGGAAACTGTATGGTCACTGCAAGGCACTCTGTCTTAAGGAGCCCTTAAGGGCTTAAGGAGCTGGAAAGTTTTTCTGGACGTCTAACCTTATGCCTCCCGGAGATGGAGAACAATCCATTCTGTTCTTTCTTCAGATGCTTTTTACAGATCTGGAGGTTGTAATGTTTTCCCTTTCTTTTTCCCCTCAGCAGACTAAACAAATGCAGTTCTTCCAACCTTTACTCATAGGTTGTGGCTACTAGGTTGCTGATCATCTTCCACGGACACTAATAGACGTAAGCCCTTCTGCATTGCCCAAAACCAGATAAACCCAGAGAGTATGAGGCTTTCCTAATACTGCATAAAGTAGAATGATTGCAGCATGCATGGTGCTTGTGGCACTCTTGTTTATATAGCCTAGTAGGGGCGTTTGCTTTTCTTCCTATCTGTGTGTTGTCGAGTCACTCAGTAATAACATCCATCATCGCAATGACACCCATGTCCTTTTCTGAAGGTCTTGTTGCCCCCTTGTATATGCATAGAGCAAATTATCCTGCTGTGGCTTGCATTTGCCCTTATGAATTGCATCCTGTTCATATCCCTTTCACCAATGTCACCATCTGCCTGAACTCCCATCCTGATCTCCACAGTGCCTGCAACCACCACGTGGTCCATCACTGGCAGCAAATGTAATATGCATCTTTGAAGCCAACACCCAGGCTGAGCATGCAAGTAGCTCACAGCATTAGAGCCAGGACACATCTCCCTCATCTCCTACAGCCTTGCCCTCCAACCCTGTTGTGGAAAGAAATGAGGCTGTTGCCAAGTCCATGTTGGCTCTTACTTCTCGCCTTGCTATCTTGGTCAGTCTTACAAATAGGGCATCTGCTCCAGGGCTGCTGCCAGTGTTGAAAGCAGCCTGGTGGCTCTGCTGTCCCGTGGCTCCATTTCCTTTACTCCTTTAAGAACAGGTACTATCCCTCTGCCTTTTTTCCTAGTCATCTGGAACCTCACCCCATCTTCGTAAGATAATTATTACCACATTTGAGACCATTTCAGCCAGGATTTCAGCAGGGCCAGCTAATCCAAAAGGAGGGGAGAGACTCTTCTGAGGTCACCGGCGAAAGGACGAGGGAAGTGGTAACTGCCCTGGTCGGGGGGCACGCGGCTCCAACCCCTCTGGCCAGCTCAGGGAGCCTGCAGGTGTGAGTCCGGCACCTCCCGCCGCATGAGGAGGGTACGTGAGCCTGCAGGCAGCATCCCATAGCATCTGGCCTGTTTACATAGCAGGGAGCTTTTGTTAACATCAGGAGGTTGGCCAACGAAGGGAAATTTTACAATTGCACCACACAGCTCTGTTGACTCAAAAGGAAGAGTTAGCTTCAAAGCAAAACAGGCTCCACGTAGCCAGGCTCACGTAGTCCAGCCAGCTGCACAATGAGGCATTTCAGCAGAGGGCTGGGAGGCTGTTGGATGGATGCACAACATTCACACGGGGCAGATAGCGGCCCTAGCTAGGCAGCTGGCAAACGGGCAGCTCCCGGGAGCCACAGAGCACCCTGGGAAAGGGGCAGGCAGAGGGGGAAACAAAGGCTGCCGGGGGACTGCAGGGAGGCTGCGGGTGCGATGCTGACATCCTCTCTGTCAGGCAGGAGCTGGCAGCTGCCTCTGGGTACCCAGGAAGGGACAGGGGATGAACGGGCCACCGAGTTCCCAGGACCCTTAGGGGATGTGACAGCAGTCGCACAAAGTGCAGTTCTGCGCATCAGTGAAAGGGGCTGCCCCAGCGTTGTCCCCCCCACTGCCCCAACTGCACTATTTTCCATTTCTTTTTCCAGGAGCGGCCCAGTTCTTTGGTGAACCCTTTTGCCTTGTTCTTACCTTTAGCCATGAATGAATTTATTCTTTGCCCTGCTTTTTGGTCCAGCGGTTTTCCCAGCCGGGCAGGGAGAGAGGCAGGCGGGGGGAGCGCTACACCCACCTCTCACTTGCTTCTCCCCTGCCCGCTGCAAAGCCAGGCAGCCGTGCACACCATTAATTACAGGGGACGGAAATGCCCCGTGCCTGATATCCGGTGGGGCTGAGTGATGACAGCCCACTAATCATTTCCAGAATTTGTGATTGGAATTAAAGGGCCGGGTTCTCCTTCCGCGAGTGTGGGCAGAGCAGCTGGGGGAAGGGAAAGGCCCCTGTTTGGGTAGGGAAGAGACGAAGCTGTGCAGTATATTGCTGTGCTGCTGGAGTGATTCAAGCACTGGCCAGCTGAGAGGTGATTTAGGAGCCTATGGGACAGCCAGAGGTGTCCTGCAGGACATCTCATGATAGTGAGTGGTTGCAGCTTTGCCAGACACCAACCTTCCTCCCCACCCACCACACGCAGCACCTCCACTTCCAGCATCCGTGTGGTCCCTCCCCACCTTTTTACACCAGTGGGAGAAAGCAGGTTCTGCCTCCACGCTGCCAGCCCTACCAGGCAATCAGTACTGCTTGCCTGCTTTCCCAACAAGCGCCTGCATGCTCCCTCCCTTCTTGCCCACTTGTGCCTGGGAGAGGCTTCCCACACACCTCCTCCAAACCACTTTCTCCACCACGGTGCTGGAGAGCGTAGGGAGCCCAGCCACTTGCTTTATCCCAGCTGGACATTTGCCACACTGGATTCCCTGGTGCTTCCCACCTCCCTGGTGGCTGGTGGCCAGGGCTGCTGCTGGGCTGCCAGCTCTGGGAGATGTACATCCATGGTAAGGAGCCATCTTTTGTGGTTTTGCAGCTCAGCAGGACCCAGCAGCACCCCAGGGACTCTGCTTGCATGAGGAGTGCTTGGTCAAATATGGCCCCATCAGCTCCTGAACTCCAGACACAAGGTGTGGCCCAGGGATGCAGGACACCAAAGGCTACAAAGCCTTTTTTTATTATTCATGTCACCAGGAGACAAGCGCACCAGAAAAGAAGCAAGCCTGTGCTTGCTAACCTAGCTCGCTGGCCTGAAGCTTCTCATCCAAAAGCAGCCCTGGGAGGGCCTCTGAGATCCTGCCCTGTCTAAGCAGAGACCAGAACTGTTTTCTCCTGGAAAAAGGCACTGCCCTCATTTTCCCCCATACCCACTTTTAGGGGCTTCTCACATCTTTGCCTGAAGATACAGGTCCGGGCTTTAAGGCAAGGAAGACCCCCATAGTCTTCTCATGCAACTCCACCCTGGGCCCCAGCTATGAAGCTCTTCTGAAGGGAGGCTCAGGGCAAAGTCCTGTGGAGATGAGCTGGAGTGAGCTGTGGAAAAGGAAGCCAGCAAGAGGGTGGGATGCCTGGAGGGCTGCAAAGAAAATTCTAAGCAATTGTGTCGGAGGAAGAAGAGATTGGGCGGTGGAATGGAAATTAATGAGCTGTCTACAGGGCATGTGCAGGGCAGACTGGAAGCCTTGGGAGCCTCCCGGAGTTGGGCAGCCAGCTCCTGCAAGAGGGACATCATATGTAATAGCCTTGTGTCAGTGCTATTGCAAGGAGCTTTGGCAGCAAGCCATTTTGGGATGAGACTTACTGCCTGACTTCCAGGTAAGGATTTTACAAAGATTACTTGCTCCCAGTTTCAAACTACTGCAGATGTGACATGTTTCCAAGCTTCAGGTGGCCACTTTTTTCCCACTGCTGCGAGCAGGGCTGGGACATCCTTTAGCAGAAGTCATCAGTGCAAGAAACTCCTTCCCTGCCGAGCCTGCCAAACGCAGGATTTGACAGCCTTCTGCAGACCTCGTCTGCCCCAGCAGGACAAGGAGGATGTTTGCAGAGAGCCTGAGATGAAATCGCAGCCTGGGAGGTCTCCTAGTCCTCTTCGCAGCCCCACAGCTGAGCTCAGTGCCCAGCTAGGATCCACTTTATGAGCCATCACTGTTTGATGTGAAATCTCCATCCTGAGCCCAGGGCTTGGGATAGATACAATTAACAGATCTGATGAAATAACCGAGATAAAAGAAGTCTGTTGGATGCTGGGCCCAGCCCTGCCCATGATCATGCCAACACACACATTTTGGAGAGCAAACATGCATCAGGAGTGGGAATTAATTAGCCAGGCTCATTTATCACCGCTCTCCCTCCCTGCCTCTCACGGAGGCTCACACCCCGTCTCAGTGCCAGGCTGCACGTACGGTAGCAGGGCTCTGACTAAGGTTTGCCTAGGGATCCCAGGCAGTGGGCTCCCATCTCCAAACCCCAACTGCCTCTGGTCCCGCCGGGCTGGGTGCTCACTCCCAAGCCTGGCAGGCAGGGCAGAGCCATGGGACAAAGCCAGGCAGGAGGGTGGCAGCTGCCCACTTGTGCCTCTCGCCTGCGCCTGCGGGACCGGCTCTGAGCTGGTGACAGCTTCTTGGAGGCAACCACCAGGGAATCAGCTCACTGGCTAACGGGGCTGAGCAGAGCTGGGGGATGCCAGGGTGCTGGGGCAGTGCCGGTTAGCTTCCAGGAGCAGGATGGTAGTTGCTGATGGTCTGGGTGATGGTGGGGTCTTGGGAGATGATGTGGAGGAGAGAGGACCCAGATCAGCCCTTCTCAGATGGAGAGCAAAGCATGGATAGACCTCAAGGACCGAGCAGTGATGTTGCACGCCAGGTGTTGGGACAGGCCTGCAGTTGCATCCTGAGGGACAGGGATGCTTGGAAGTCGGGGCAGGTTTGCTCTGCTGCAACTGCCAGGGCCACACTGAGGGAAGCTTCCTCCCTCCAAAGCCTTTAGTCCCACTTCAGTACGTCCCTGAGCTCACAGCAGAGCTGGCAGACGGCTGTCCAAATGGGACTGTTGGTGGTGGCAGTGGTGAGGGGTGGGGGAACCCAGACCTCCTTCGATGCAGGGTACCTCCCCCAGGATAGCCCCATCTCCTGGGCCCTCCCCTGGCTCCTGATGGGCTGCATCTCTCCTCACCCCACAGTCGCCTCTTCCACCATTGGCCACCAAGAGCTGAGTCCATCTGTGTTGTTCAGATCAGCCCGATGCAGGTTGTTCCATCCAGGGATGCTACTGTGGAGCTGGAAACAAAAAAATCCCCGTACCACAGCCCAAAGATCCCACACACACTCTGAGAGCAGAAGCCCTCTGGCTTGTAAGCGAGATGCAGCCACTCCTGCAGCTTGTTTAGCAGACAGCACCCTGTGTTCACCCTCCTAGCACCCCACCGAGGGGTTAGGTCTCTACCAAAACAGTAAGAAGGTGGCACATCGCTGATGTCTTCTGGCTAAAGAGCCCCACAGCTTTCTGAAACGCCTCATATTCTGCATGCCTACAAACTTCTGCAAGCACCAGCCACACTGGGACTGCAGCTTGCAGAAGAAGAGGGCTTGGATTTTAAGGAGAACTTGGACAGTGTTAAAATCTTGGGAGACAAAAGACCAGGCTTTGACGTAAAATACTCCAAGGAAGAGAGAAAGTTTTGCTGCGGAGAGCAGCTCGTGGGAGGACAGGGAGCGTGCTCCAAGGGATGGCACAGCATAAGGTCTGCACACGCACAGCGATTCCTGTGTGCAATGAGCTCTTGGAGCAGCGACAGGGAAGGGATTCAAGCATGAGTCAGATGGGCGCTTACTTAGAGGAAGGAAACAGTCCAGAGGACAAACACCAGACAGTCAGGTGGAGAGAACGGCCACCACCTCCTCTCCTGAAGTGATGTTCTGGCCCTCACGTACCGCAGGTTCCTGCAAGAGGAACCAGCAACAGCACCTGGGAGTAGGGATTCACTCTACCTGCCCAGCTCAGATCAACAGAAACGGGGATGCTCCTTGACTCGCTGGCTAATAAAACATAGCAGCATCCCAGGCACTCACCTTGTGAACGTATCCTAAAACACCCTGTCAACCACGTGCCCCTTGCCCTCCACTGACACCTGCATGTGGACTTGGCATGGCCACAGCAGGCAGCCCAGATGGTGTGCGATATGAGGGAGCAGGGACAAGTCACAAGGACTGAGACAAGCTGGTGAGCTGACCGATGAAAAATTCCCCTCTTCTCCCCATTCCATGTAAGAATTTACAGCAAATTTCTTGACTCCATTGGTATCTCCCTCAAACACACAACAGAGTAGTACTTACTGACGGAGAGGACAGGTTCTTGGGCTCATAGGATGTTTGTTCCAGAGAGCATACGTGCTGTCCTTGCAAATGGCACAGCATGCTGCAAAGGACTCTCTACCTAGTCCCAAAGGATGTACCCAACATAGCATTAAATCTAGCTGGCTTAAGTGCCAACAGCAATGAAGCTCTGGTCCCACAGACTTCAATATGAGTCATTTACCCCCAGCACGGAGCTTGGACCATGTCCTCGTGGTGACTAACTATTGGCACCACCAGCTCAGAGATGTCTATACATATGTTCTATACCTACCTAGCTGCTGTCCTTTCCTAGAGCAGAGTAATACCCCAACACAAACCACCCCTGGACTCTGCCACCAGTGGCCTGCACAGGTCCTGCCCCTTCACACCAGCTCAGTGCCTGCCCTTGCCTTGGCTGAGGGGCAGCGCAGCTGCACTGCAGGTGCCCCAGTTCTCCCTTCCCGGGTGCTGCAGCCAGTCTGTGGGGACAATGACTCTGTCCCAAGACAACAATGACAGCAGAAGCCCTCCTCACACAGCCCACAAGCACTGATGTTAAGCTGGCTGCCACACCCTGTTCATGACCCATAGCGCCTGTCCTTTCTGGATTTTTGCTTTTTGCTTTCCTTGTCAGGACAGACTACGTGAAGTGTTGGGTGTTTAAAGAGACCCCTCCCCAGTCAGTACAAGGTTTCTTGGCCATCCCAGTCCCACCGGCTGATAGGCATCTCACAATCAATACACACAGTGTATTTGTCTTCTGGCCCCAGGTCGTGAACAGGGTGAGCAAAGGGCTCTTCTCCAGGGTTTTCCTGGTGGTTTCACCCTCCTTGGTTACTGGGAAATAATATTCCATCGGAAAACTGAAGGAATAAGTACCCCTGTGTGTCCCCTGGGAGCAAACCACCCCCAAAGACACTGATCAGACTGGACAGGAGAGACACAGGGGACTCCCACAGCTCTTCCCACTGGGAGAGAAGCAGCGCAAGAGATCTCAGCCAAGCCACAGCTCTCCAAAACCTCCTTTTCCCCCTCGCTTCCCAGTATCCCCACCTGTGTCCCCAGCTCCCTCCCTCCCTGTCCCTGCCAGGTCAGTCGGCTGTGCTTGCTGTGTGATTCAGTCATTTCCTGACATTCAGCACTGCGCAGGATGACCAGAAGCAGATGTACATGAGCAGAGAGGAGTGGGAGATCTAACACCGTATCCAACGGCATGCTGACAGTGTGTCGGGCAAGGGAAGGGGAAAAAAAATCAAAAAAAGAAAGGAGAAGGAAAGAAGGGAAAAAAAAAAAACCACCACACACACGGCTCAATACTTTCCATGTGCTGCCGAGGAGGAAATCGCCTCCATTTGCTACGTGCAAAGCCGGGTGTCTGCACAGCGGGCCGGGAAGAGAAGGGAGCCTGTTTCCCAGGTGGGGAGGAGGGGCTGCCGGAGGATCTGCGGAAGGGAGGAAGGTGCCTCCCACACCCACGCAGGCCTGGGACACGGGTGGGGGCTGCGGGCTGAGCTGCAGGTGGCGGGGGAGGCGCAGAAGGTCGGAGGCTGTGTTGTAGGAGCGCTTTAGGAGGGGCAGCAGGTTAGGGGCTGCCTGGATTTCCCCGCCGCAGGCTGCCGAGCAGAGGATGGAAGTGTGGGCGCCTGCTGCGCGGCCCCGCTGTCGGCTCTGCCCAGAGCCCGAGGGAAGAGGCAGCAGGGGCTGCGCCGGGGCTCCCGCTCCTGCCTGCCCTCCCAGCACCAAGGGCTGTGGGAGACCAGCTCCTTACCCAGCACCCAGTCTTGCTTCTTGAACTGGGGTGCCCGCTGCGCCCCCTTCCCCATGGGGTACCATGTGCTCTCTCTCACTCCTCAAAACAGGGGCAAGGGGAGGTGAGGACAGAATTCCCAGCCCCCTGCCTTCCTCTGAACAGCGTTGTGGGGGTGGGACAAGGGCTGCAATGTCCCCCTCCATTCCTGTGGCTGCAGCTGTGGCCTCTGTGCACACTGGGGTGCTGCCAGCCTGCTGCTGTGCCCCTGTCCCCTCCCTGGGCCACCCCTCCTGCCCAGCTGCCTCTGGTAGCTGCAGCCCCCACCCCTCCTCCCAGCTGGCAGCTCCCCCCAATCCCACCCCAGCAGCCATCTCTGCTGGGGCAGCAGAGGGGGGAAAATGCTCCTGCCCAAGGTCCCTATGGGAATCGCCCCCAGACTACTGCCTCCAGGATGATGGCAGAGGATGCAGCACCTGAGGGGAACTGAAGACCCTCTGGGATTTTGAGGGCTTATCCTGTGAGACACTCAGCATCCCTCTCTGGAGCTGAGCACGTCAGAGGATGGGGACCTCTTTCTCCAACCACTCCTTCCCCATTTGCATCATGCCCACCAACACAGCAGCTACCCCTCCTTCACCCACATACTTGTTCCCAGGCTGGTGCCACAGGCTCCACGCTCCTCACCCTACCCCACAGCAAGGCAAGACGTGCTGCAAGCAGTCAAACCGCCCCCCTTCTTGCCTGTCCCAAGCACTGCGGTGGCCACCCCACATGCCAGACTTGCCAGGGCAGGGAGAGCCTTGTGCCAGGTGTTGGCACTGCATTACCTCCTGCACCCAGACTGGGAGGCAAAGTCCCTGATCAGAGGTCTGCCACGATCACCCCTGGTCTTTGCAAGCTGGGGAAAGTCCATGGACTATAAGATGAGCAAAGTCGGGCTCCGGGGGGGAGGGGGGAGCGTTTAGCCTGGCCAGGGCATGAGAGGTCCTTCCCCCCTAGTCCTGGGCATCTTGATGAAAAGTGAGGGGGTCTTTGCTGCAGCCATGGCTCTCCCATGCCCAAGTCCGTGCCCAGCACAGCCCACAGAGTGCATGGTCTTGACATCTCACCGGGAGGCTCTCATGTCCAAAGCATTTCTCCAGCTGTGAGTGGGAACTGCCAGAAAGACTGGGAAAATACCTTCCTCTGTCTGCAGCGTACACCTCGGCTGTAAACTGTAAAGTCAGACTGGTTCCACCCCAGGCTGTTTAAACACCAGCCCAGACCCCTTGAGTGTCTTCCCCATGGTATCTGCAGGCTCACAGCTGCTGAGGAAGTTACAGCCCTCCCAGCCCCTCACTGGGAAGCCACCGCTCTGTCCTGATTTGACCCGTGTCCCCAGGGCCTTGTCTAATCTCGTTTGCACAGGTGGAGAACCCTTGCAGTCCACAGATCTGCATCCATGCCAGCTAAAGCACAATCAAGCTTTAGGCTGTTGCTGTTCCCTGAGAAAAAGTGGGATTAACAGGGCAAAGCAATGCAAAGTCCAAACGGCCCCTCTCAGAAACTGAGTCTGCTACTGGGAAGTCTTGGGAGGGTTGACAATGTTTGGAATGTTATGAGGTCTTTGTCAAATCCACTGACCATAAAACATAGGGAAGCAAGACAGTATGCAGCACAGCCCATACCATTTCAGCTGGTCCACCCCTTTTCTCATAGTCCTGCTCATCCTCGGAAGACCCCACGCGATGGGTGCCATGACCTGCTGCAGGTTTTTGTGGGGCACACTGGGGTACAGATCATTTGGCAAAGCCTTTTGTGATATGCAGAGGAAAGCTTCAGAGTGACGCACCCAAGTGTCCAGCACCCCAGTGGAGAGAGGAAGATGGCACTCAAGCTTTCAGAAATGTCTCTCAGTTCACCTCTTGACTCACCAGACCCTCTGGGGGTTATGCCGTCTGCAGGATGCCACAGGAATCAGGATCCTGGGCAGTCCACCCTGAGGCCCTCCCCAACCCTTTGCGAAGAGCAGAACTTACCTCCAAACACCTTCTGACACGTGGGACTCTCCCCATTGGGATGTCTCATGGTTCCCCTAAAAGGTGCCACAGCTGGAGACCTCCTGTGCACCTACTGCAATGAAGAAGGCTGTCGGGCGTAGGATCATGAGGTTGTGTGTCCTAGCTCTGCAGCTGCCAGCCAGCTCCCGCTGGAGGGGCTGTCCGGCTCTGTATTCGCCACCTCTGTGCTCTAGGGGCCATACACTGTGGTCAAGAGCTGATGGTGCCTACTGGGGAAGATCCAGTCCATCTACCTGCAGATAGGTAGTGGCCCCCTCACGACATGGAGAGATCAGATGCAGACCCAGAAGCAGCAGAACTGGGTGCAAAGCCATGAGACAGTGGCTTGCTTTTTCTCAGGAATCAACGTGGTGCCCGGAGGAGCTAGCAGCCCCTGAACAAACAGGGGGGCTTCCAACAGGGACCCCAGTTCATCTTCCAGGAAGGTGTGGGGAGGCAGCATCTTCTGCTTGCTGGTGGTGAAGGCACACTGGAGGTGATGGCACACCATGCTGCCTGGGGGGAAAACAGCTCTGAAGGCAGACATCCCCTTCTACTAGGCATCTCTCCCGCTGTTGGTTTATTAATTTATTTTTCATTTTCCCTCCCTCTTCCTCCTCTTCCTCCTCCTCTTTCCCCCTAATCCATGAACAAGACTCTCAGAGCTAGAAGAGAGGCGAAAACCAGCACAGCTGCAAATTCGATCAGCCGTGCGCTGGCAGGCAAGCACGCACAGCTGGGAGAGGGGAGCACGCTCTCACACACACAAAGCAGCACCAAATGGAGAGCATGGACAAAGGCCAGCAGAGGCCAGTGACTCACATACCCTGGCCTCCATCAGCTTCAGACCAAGGATCATCAGCAGATGACGGAGGCTGAAGGAGATACCACAATGCTGGAGCCGTGCTGAGTACCCACCGGCCACCCAAGTCAAGAACGGGCAAACTCTCCTGACCTCAGATGCTGCTCAACAAATCTTAGTGGCAGCCAGATGTAAAGCACCACGTTATCTTCTGTGGATCTGAGTCTAAATATTTATTTCCTCATCCAGGTCCTGACATGTCCCTCCTCCCTCCTTCCCTCGTCAAAAGTGTCCATACCACCGGTGGCGAGAGACGCCTAAATGGGAGAGAGTGCCTGGTGCCGCAGACCCAGCAGACAGGCAGAAAGGAGAGTGCAGCTTGCTGCTGGCTGAGTGCCGGCGAGGCACGGAGAGCACCTCACATGGCAGAGGTGGGGAGCAAGGAGGCTGTCATCGTGAAAACTGCAGCTGCTGCATCACGAGCCCCTGCTCCCGGGGTGTTCTCTCCCCTTCACAAAACACCCCAGCAACACAGTGGGGCCTGCAATGGCCACCAGATTCTCCTTGCTCAGAGGCTATTTAGTCTCCCAGAGAGCAAAAAGCATGCTTACAGGAGACTCTGGCAGCAGAGCAAAACTGGTACTTGAGGACATGCAGCACCTTCCATCCTCTTTAATGCCTCCACTGCTGCAGTGCAGCTCTACGCCATTTGCTGTGGCCCAGCTACACATCCTGGTCTCCTTGCAGCACAAGTTCCTCCCACTCCTGGGCAGCATCACTTTTATTTGGGACACTGACTCTCCAGCTTGACAGAACACAGACACTCCACAAAGCACCAGGAGGGAGGCCAGTGAACCACTGTTTCATCACACTGCAAAAAAATGGGAGAGGATACTGTACAGACCTGAGCAGTGGTACAGCCTCACCCAGCCCTGCCAGCCCCTGGAGCCCTCATCTTCTGCGATTTCTTCTTGCACAGCCGCACCTCCCAGCACATCGGCCTGTGATGCCTGGCTCCTCTCCCTCCTCCCATCCTCACTCTGCCATGAGGACCACACAGCCTCCCCTGATGCAGGATGTATTGCAGGAACACCACCATTCAGAGCCATCATGAGGTGTAAGTCTGAGGTAGCTGGAAAGCACTGGTATAAGCTGAGCATCTCTCCTGTGCGTAAACAACTATACCCTGTCTGCCCCGAGCTCCATCTCCAAACCAAGGCTGGAGCCTGGGTGCCACTCCCAGGTTAAAGACTGGGCACTGCCATTCTGGCTTGGGTGAGAAAGAAAGTGAAGGCAGAAAAGGATGGAAGTTTTAGGGTTTTCTGATAGTTCCTTCACCCCAGCCAAACATGATCTCCACTCCAGCAGCTCTGTGAAGGCAGAGATACAAGGGACAGGCGTTGCAGGTAGGTCTGCTCCTGCCAATCACTATGAACATGCTGTCATACTTCTCATGCCAAACACTGGTTTTCAGCCGGTTTTAACTTGGCCATACTTAAACCATTTAGGCTGATCTTTGTCTTGCTGGTTGGCTGCCTAACGCTGAACTATCTATACAAATACAGATATAAAATACGTAATTTCAGCCAAAATGATTCATCTGCTTCCAAGAATAATGTAAGGGGAAATACTCTGGTTTCTCTTGCTTTTGTTACAGAGAAATCTGATGACCTTTTCTTTGAAGAGCTCTTGAAGCTGCATGTTTTTGGCACACGGACCTGAAGTTTGGCAAAAGGAGAAGCAGGGAAGGCCTTTGGTTTAGTCCAGATGCACCCTTTGCTGGGGTCAAACTTAGTCAAGTCTTTGAAATACTCCATTTCACATGTGCTCCCTTAAGACAGCCTTACAGCGCTCACCGGCTGAATTCCCTGAAACTTTTCCCCTTTCAGGATGTGCTCCAGCCAGGGGCTGAGCGGGATTTCCAGATAAGCAAAGCTGTGGATCGCTGCAATCCAGAGCACAAATCCAGTCCCTCCCTGAGATTAGACAGCTCCTGCCTCCTCACACTCCCCGTCCTGGCCCAGGCGGAGTGAGCCATGCACGCACAGGCAGGTGGGGAAAGGAGCCGACCGGACCAAGAAACATGACCACAGGAACTGCTGGGAGGAGAGAGGATTTGGGATGGGGATTTGGCTGAAGGGAAACTGGACTGGATCCAGGAGGGAAAAGGAATGTGAGCCTCCATGAGGACTCGGCATGAAGAACTGCAACCAACCAAGAGCAGGGCACAAGGATGCAGAGGATCCTGCAAGGATGCAGCCCTTGAGAAAGCCAGGGTGTCCAGGGAGCCAGAGGAAATGAAGAGTGGGGTGGGAGGAGGGGGGCAGCCAGCTGCTGAGTATCACCAGCACTAAACGAGGCAAGGGCCCTGGCAAAACCAAGAGGTCTTGGACGGCATCATAGGGAGAGGTGACAGCCAAAAGGTGTGTAGGGAGTATAAGAGCTCACATTTGGGGGTGTTCAGGACAAGACCACATCTGCAAAGACGTTTCTTTAACAAAAGGCATGGAGGAGAAGCTGCGTATCGTGGAAATATTACTATTAGCACTCAGCCTAGTACGGGGTGAATCAGTCCTGCACCATGACATCAGGGTCCTGCCCTGCTAGTGGAAATCAGCAGAGCTCTGTAAGTGTGAGCTGAGGGTCTCACAGAGGTGCACAGGCTCCATGCCCTGAAGAAAGAGCAGGGAATTCATTGGAAAGTATTAAACTGTAAACTGGGACATTGCTTCTAAACAGGGAGGGACACATCCTGCTTGGTATGGTGCAAATGAAACCCTCCGATGTGGCTGAGGCTCAGAATAGCTCCATTTGTTTATTTATTTTCATTGTGATGCTCTGGTTTTGCTTGGAAGCAGCCGCACTGAAATCTTCGCAGCTCCAAGTTCTCCAACTTCAGCTCTAGCCCAAAGGAGGGCAGAAGGTTTGGAGACCATCCAGGCAAACATTTGAAGATTGTGAGCCTCTCTTTGCACTAGTGTTAAGAGCCCCCTTCACAGTCATACTTCATTAGCTCTAGGCACCAACGCAAACACTCTCTCTACGGACGTTAGCTGGCCTTTCATGGGACCGCTGTTCTCCACGGATGAGCAGTCAACGCTACCAGTCTCTGCTCTTGCTTTATTTTTCTCTTAAGGAGGAAAATTTTCTTACGACTTTCTTAAAAATACAAAAAGCCCACCAACATTCAGGAAAAAAAATGCCCTTACACTCCCAAAGCGGCAATACCTTCTCATTTTCCTCCCAGAATCTCATAAGAAGCCCAGGACAAACCCTACCACTTTTTCTCAGGAAATACATGTCCTCCCCCTTGTCTTTTACCTAGGGAAGAGCAGAAAGTTTGCATTCAGGCTGTGTCAGCAGCACAGGGTGACTCGCCCATCTTCCAGCTGGAGTGCCAGCCAGTGACTCATCTGCGATGGAAATCGGGGAGCGTGAAGCCGAAGAATGGAGAAAGCAGTGGTCCATGTTATTCTGAGTGCGTCACTCCGCCAGGAGATGTCTTCCTGTGCAGATGGGGTCGTGGGCCCTGGCAGACACGATGGGCAGAGCTGGACCTCAAGCTGTGGGGAAACCTGCAGTGGAGTGTTTGTGCATGCAAGGGTCTTCAAGAAAGGGAGTGTCTCTGGGCAGCTCTGCACTTGAATGCTCCCTATACGGAGATTATCCGTTGGAGCTATTTCTTTGTATTGAATCTTGTATTCTGTTTGAACAGCAGGTTCTGGATTCTGCAGGGAGGTTTTGCTTTTTAACACAAAACTGAGCTCCTGGAAGCCCGGCAGTTTGGCCAAGTGGCCTCCGTCCCCAGGCCTCATCCCTGAAGCACCAAGGCTACCTCCCAGTCCCCTGCCAGGCTGTGCCTTGCCATGCCATGCTCTGCCTTGCCATGCCAGGCTGTGCCTTGCCATGCCATGCTCTCCTCTACCCCGCCATGCTCTCCCCTGCTGTGCCAGGCTCCCACCCAGCACCATGGTCAGGCCACCACGTTTTGTTAGCCAGGGCATCCTGGTACACAGTAGGATCAGCAATCCAACCAGAGTGTTGGGCCTGTGGAAGGGCAAGAGGGGCACGAGCCACCTGGACTGCAGCTCCCGGGAGACAGAGCAACATCCAGAAGTTGTGAGCGTGACTTTTTTCTTGACAGGAGCTGAGCGGCTGGAGAAGGAGCAATTCTTGACCAGCTCTGCATTTTAACCTCCCTCTCTAGAGGGGGGCCAGGTGGGCGTCTGAACCAGGTTAGTCCTCGGAAACTGCACAGCAGAAGTAGCTTCACAAGAGCATTTGGCATCGGAAGAGGGACCAGATGAGATCTGGCTGCTGAAGTCCTTCTGCCCTCAACTTCTCTTCCACAGGTTGGCTCCTGCCAGCTGTTCCTCTGTCTCTTTGCTGTAGCACTGCCAGCTTTGGCCAAGCCGAGAGATGAGCCTTTCCAGCCTCAAAGCTAGGAGCCTGCTGAGGGGAGATAGACCTTAGCAGAGATCCTTAGCCTCACAAATTGATCTGAGAGCTCCTCCAAGGGGCAGCGGCACCACGAAAGAAAAGTGAGCCCACCATTTCTCTCCCTCCGCACTTCCAGGTGTCTGCAGAGCCATCAGACCTGCGGTGCTCGGTGACCTCGGGCGTCTGCTCCACTTTCTCTGGGAGAGATGGTGTCCTGGGCGCAAGCAGCTCCCACGCAGCGGGCCAGCGCTCGCTGCCAGGGGATGTGTGTGCAGAGCCAGCCGGAGGTAAAATGCGAGCCTGCTTTCTCTGAGGCAGCCAGGGCCAAGCCCAGAGGAAAAGGCGAAGAAAGCCTTTGCTGTCAGAGTCAGGGTTTACAACCAGCCGTAAATGACCTTGATCCCTAAAGTTCCCATGGTGACAGTCCTGGTGGGAACCAGGCTGTCTCCTCTGCCCCGTCCCCACCAGCCCTTCCCAGGTCGGGGGGTGCAGCCGCCTGGCACAGCCCAGGTCAGCACCCCCAGCTCCAATACCCCCTGAGGTGGGGAGTGAAGTGCAGCCCCAGCTCTGGGAGAGCAGCAGCCAGGGCACCTTGCATCGCATCCCTCCAGGATCAGGCTGCAAATGCAGCAGCTTTGGGGTTTGCTGCTGCTTGTTCAGCCAAGCGCAGGCTTTGGTATTCACCTCCACTCAGGCTCCAAAAGGCAAAAGATCGGTGACGGCAGCAATGGATGGACCAGTTCTCCCTAAGACACAGACACAGAGCACCCACCACCAAAGCCAAAGCCAAGCCTTCTGGAGAGAAAGGCTGTTTGCAACCCACGATCTTTGCTATAGCTGCTCTTGAATTCACTAGTTAGTTTTCTTTGCTGGTGCCTAGCCAACTTGACTTACAACTCTTCCCAGCACATGATATCCCCTTGGCTGTTTTATCAACTTGCTTATTTAACACATTCCCATGGAGGAAGCCATTGCAGAGGCATTGGTGTGCGATGCAGATCTAGGTTTGCTCCCAAGGAAGGCTTCCCTTTGACCTGCTGTGAGACCATGGGCAAATCACTCGACCCTTCTGTACCAAAGGTTCCCATGCATTAAAAGAAGATATAGCTTTTCCCCTGCTCTTGCTCTGCCTTCCATGCCATTAGAGAAAAATCTCGTGGAGACAGATGTATGCACCACATCCCACCATGGGAGCTGCTCTAGACTCCCTCCAAGTGGGACTGCTCCCACCCGACTATCCCCAGCGTGGATGCTGCTGCCTGAGCTAATCACCCCAGGCTCCCCAAATAGCCAGTGGGAAGAAAAAGCATCTTTAGGACTTGATCAAGTGAACCTGTTTCAACCTCTACTTGAGGATGAAACAACTGATGCCCTGTAAATGCTGCTGGCTGTTCATGAAGCCCAGGACATCTTGGTCACATTAGGTGTCTCCGCTGCAGAGCCTGAGACATGGTCAGGCAACTCATGCTGGCCACGGCAGCTGCAGTTTGGATGCACAGATGGTGTGATGCCAGTGAGAGAAAAAGATGACTTCCCAGTCATCCTTCTGAACGTAATTCCTCTTAAGGCAGAAAGCCTTGCCTTGGCTGGTTACGGCATCACTGTGCAATGAACGTGAGTCACTGCTGTAACAGGCTGAATTATGACTCCTTGCTTGCTGAGTTTAAAACAGAGGAAGGCAGCTTAAGCAAACGGAAGGGCCTAAGCATGTGAAAAATGTTCCCTTTTCAAAACTGCCATTAGCCAATTGAAAATCTTTGTATTTGGGCTGCAAGTCTATGCCAAGTCTCTGTCTGAGGCTCAGTTCAAACACTCAGGCTATATAATCCCTTCCAGTCTGGGCTCATAATGGAAACGCCAACAGACCGTTAAGCACAGCGGTATTGCCAGATTCTACTATAATTAAACACACACAGGAAAAGGTATAAATAACCAGGTTCAATTAAGGCGGGGGCTGTGATTGAAGGGATCTCCAGGAAAGCCTGCAGCCTGATTGTGTCTGATTGATTCAGGGGTGGGCGCCCAGGGACCTGGGTTTTGCGCCTGGCCCAGGTGAGCCCTCTCCAGCAGATGCTGTGTATTAAAGTGAAGTCAACTGGCCGTGATCACCTGCAGAGTGTGGTGTTCCAGCCCCCAGGTCTGAACTCCTGCCTTTGAGGCAAGCTCCGTTCCGTAAGGCAAGCTACACCTCGCCTTGAAGAAAGCCAGGTGAGGGGGAAAATGGGAGCCTTGCTGCCTTCTGAGCCACACTCAGCCTTGCTGGGTTTCTTTGCCTTGTTGGGGGCCCATGTTTGTTGTTTGCCACCTTGTCCTCACCTCCACAACAACCTGATGAGGTGGCCTGGGGAAATGATGATGCAGAAGCCATAGATAGAAAAAGTTCAACGTACAGCAAAGAAAGAGTGGCAGAGGAGGCAGAGACCTCTTTCAGGGATGTTGGTCCCTGGGGACCACCTCATCCAGAGCCTTGGGGTCCTCCAAGGGAAGCACCTCTCTGCAGCATGCAGGTGTTGCAAAGCAGCCGGCAGAGACAGGGCCGGTCCTGCTCTCTCCTCTCTGCAGGTTGTTACCACTTCCACGTCCCGGCTGTCTGACAAGAAACCCTCCTGCATGTAGATGCTGGGGAAAGGTAGGACACCCCCAAAGAGGACACTGGCCTGCCTGTACCAGCAGACAAGTAAAGCCAGGAAAAAAGGCAGCCTCGCAAGCAAAACGTTCTCATGTCAGCCTCCTTTCTTGTACTGATGGGTGCAAGAAGTAACAGCACGGGAATGCTGCAGGACTCTCAGGTAAGGCAGTGCGGGCTGCAGGATGCACCAATGCCATCACACAGTCCCATGCTTGCTCAGGACAGCGGTGCTGGCTCCTGAGCTTTTCAGCAGGATTAGCTGAAAACATGTCCCTCCTGGTTTTCCTCTTGTGACTCCAGGCTCAGTTCAACAGAGTGTTCTGGGCCAACTCTTCTAAATTTGTACAAGTATCCAGGGAGCTTTAGTAAATAACACAGTAAATATTTGTTTTCAATATTTGTCTTTCAAAAAGACAATGAGGCAGCAGCCACGCAGCCACACACAAGGACACGGCCACGCGTAGGACCTCGGGCGATTGCAAAGCACACCCCGCATCGGAAAACTAGGGCTTGCTTTTCTATCTGAAGAAATAACTCCACCAGGATTAACGTGAAAAGGACCACCCTCCACTGAAACCAGATACACGCATGCTCCAGCACATATGTATATTTGTGTACGCTCGTATATTTTTCTGACCGCAGTCATCAAGCATCAAATCTTGCACTTTCCCAAAAAAGAAAAAGCTCATTTCCAGCCTGCAAGACTGACTCTGACCTCAGCCTGTGCTTCCCCAGCTGAGCTAATAACGCTCCCAACCCCCAAAATATGGAGGCAGCTCAGAATGGAAATGTTAAAGAGCCGTAATTCCAGAGGATGTGAATGGCTAATTCTGTACATTCAAATGAAACAGAGGGGAAATATACTGAATGGAGCCCATGTATAAGATCATATGAAATGTAAAAAGACTTGTTGTTCGGCGCACACACTGCCTCTTCAATCTAGTTCTGTTTAAATGCCCATTCTTTTCGTTTGGCATCTCCTTGTCCCTCGATGGCTGAGTCAAAAGAGGAATGAAATAATGACACAAAGATTTTAAAAAACTCAGCCCCAGCTGCAGCAGGGAGAAGCCTGAAGCGAAACGTGAGAGCGTACGGCTCTTTGTTAAGGTTTCCTTGGCTATAGAATATGGTATATGAAACGCCTGGCGGATCCCGTTTGGTCCTATGGAGGGAGAGCTCTTAAGGTGGCTCCCTTGGGTTTGGGGAGGGCTGCGGGAAGGCTTCCCTGCATTTGCAGGCAGCAAGCGTCCCACCTGCGGAGACCCCAGGGCCCAGCCGGTTTCCCCTCCAGACACCCTGGGGGCCCGGGGCACGTTCTCCCCAGACAGTGGGTGGTCCAGCATTTTTTTTGTCTTTTTCTTCATTGTAGCTGCCACTTCACATCAGGAAACCAAACTCGGTGCTTCTTGTTGGGAGATGGTTCCAATTTATATAGATTTCCAGGAAAGAAATATGTTTTTTTCCATGCCTCTGAGGTATTTTGTGGGTGCCCATCCCCAGCCAGCAGAGCAGCACACACTAGCAGCTACAAGGCGTGGGTACCAGCAGAGCACAGCCCACACTCCCTGGCCACAGCTTTTTCTCTGCCTTTGGAAGCTGGTGGAAGAGTTGATGCCATGACAACTGCAGGGACCCCGGCATCACCATCCCAGCAGAGCTGGGGCAAAGCTGGGGCAAGGCTGCCTGTCACCTCCTGATCTCCATCACCCATGTCCATGGGAAGGTCCCTGCAGCAAATGCCCCCACCACAACCTCCTTGCAAATGCTGCAAGAGATAATGCCTTTTGGGAGCGGGCATGACCCAGAGCATCCACTTCTGGGAAGGAAAACCACTGTTTGCTCATCTCTCTGGCTATGAGGAGCAACCAGGGAGAAAAGGTACGGTGCAAAGGAGGAGGCTTATGAGGATGGGGCCAGCTCTCCCTGCCGCCACTCAGCCACTTGGCCAGTGCCGTGAACAGCAACACCGAAAGACATCTAGTAAGTGCTGTGGTGACCGGCTCCCCACAGCTGAGCAGCTTTGAGACATATTGCTTAATATAAACAAATGTTCTGTGAACGTCAACACTAATTCATTTTCCGTGGGCTGCAGTTTTCCTCTTGGAGGCTCTTCCAGCAGCTGCAGCTGATTTCTGCTTGTGCCCAGCACGTCTTCCCCAGGGTCCCTCACCTTCAGTCACCAAAGTGGTTCTCAGTGTGTCCACTCACAGACCCCAGTCCTTGGGACATGCTGGGAGTGGGCTCTTTCCAGGGGTTCCTTGTGGGCAAACACAATGATGCTGGGATGTCCTGGGCTAACATCAGCACTGAAGGCCCAGTGGCCAACCTGTGCCACCTGTAGAGATACTAAAATTATGCAATGACGTTGACAGATTCTCTGTATTGTGTAACACCTGGGACAGACTCGAGCTGTGGAGTCCTTGTATGTTGTGCCCACCTCACCTCACTGCTTCTGGGCAGCCATCGCAGGGCCAGCACAAGCAGGATGCTGTGCCCGGCCAGGCAGCAGGATGCTTCCCTGCTGCAAGGAGCACACGGCTGCTCTGCTCAGCTCTTTGCCTGGCAGGAGGGCCTCTGCAAACCATGGGGGAGACATTTCCAAAGGCATCGGGGTCACCCCAGCACCCTTGGCTATCTTGGCTAAAACCCAGAGAGGAGGGGTGACACGACCACCACTCTCTCCTGCCAGGGCTGTGCCCCAGACACATGTGCTGCCAGCACATCAGGAGACTTGCCACCTGCCTGTCCCTGGGGCTGGTGAGGAGGAGCACGTTCCTCCACGGCCACTGAAGCCACCTCATGACGCTTGCACACATGGCTGCCAGGAGACTGGCACGGTGCAAGGGAGGACAGCCAGAGTGGCCATGTGATCCCCTTGATGCTATTCCTGGTCCCCAGGGAGACTGGAGGACTGTCACATGGAGCAAGAATCACCCGGCTGCAGCATACAAGCCAGGTAAGTCCACCTGTGGTGACAGCAAATTCCTAATTAGTTCATTGCATCAGACCAGCCAAAAACAGTCATTACCCAAGGATAGCCTACGTGCCAGGCAGAGTGTACTCCCTTGATCCCTGCTTCCCAAAATGGGACTGTGAGAGCCGGACTAGCTCGCCCTGGAAAATGGACACGCTGTGTGCTGTGCCCGGCAGGCCGACCAGCTCCAGCTCTTGCAAACCACATGGGGAAAAACCAGTGAGAAAAAGTACCAGGTGTGCTGCAAATGGCCCGAAGGTGACTGTCCTGCATGGTGAGGTCTCATCCTGCCCTGTGCATCGATGTGGAGTGGGTCTCTCTTACCCACAGCCACAGGGACCCAGGAACAGGATGGTGGGGTGCATGCTGGCTCCCCCATCCTGCTCCCCTGCACCTAGGGCTGTAGGCAGGCAGGACCCACTCCTCTCGGACTGCTCCCTGAGGACAGAGCGCTGGATGAGTGTTTGGAAGCCCCTCCACACAGCGGCAGCAGGGCGAGCTCCCCGCACAGTTGTGGGCAGCTCTGCAGAGAGGTGCTCTCCCCACGAGCTCGGCTGGACCCCATGTGAGTGCCGGCTGGTGGGTCGGAGCCCTGCCAGGCACCCGCTACCGGCAGCACTGGAGGGCAGCAGCACCGCTGCCTCAAAGGTAGCACAGGCAGGTTTGGCAGGGAACTATGTATCTTGGAGCTGCTTTCCCCATGGCGGTAGCTGGAGCCGATTCTGAATACTTAGCTGGTTTTAATATGCAAACAAAAATTCCCGGGTTGTCAGCTCTTCCAAGCAAGGGACCATCCGAGTGCTTGGCAAACACACAGGGCACGGGGGGAGCCGCAGCAGCAAAGCAGCGATAGCCAGCGCTGGTCACGGGGCAGAGGTGAGAAACTGCGGCTGAGCAGCCCAGCTGGGCTCTGCCTCGTGCTCACTCTGAGGTTTAGCTGCTCCCCTTGGCTCAAGCCAGGCTCACACGGGGTGGCAAGGTGTGCCCCAGTTCTCCCTGGGCTGAAGCACCAGCAAGGCCTGTGCTGCCAGTGGCTCTGAGGCGCCACAAGGTGCTGGGCCAGGCAGGGACTTCGTGCCGACCATGAGGTGGAAGGACCCATGCCGCTGCAGGCTCTCCTGTCCTCCTCCTGCATCACCTCCCAGCCCTGGGGGCACCTCACTCCACTGGCTGGAGAGTCGCCCTCTTGCCTGCCTGCTGGATGAAGGATCCTGCAGGGTCCAGGATGCCACTGAAGCACGGACTCCCTTAGACTGGCACACAGTAACCACCTCCCAGCACACAGCAATCCTACCTAACTGGTTCAGGCAAGGGATGACGAAAAACCCTGCATCCTGCTGAAACCGCTGTGGGATTTAGGTCAGGCAGGTGGGATCACCCAGGCTGGAGTGGGACCAGACAGCAGGAACCCGTGTCCAAACAGTGCCAAAAGCACCATCAAATCTGCAGGATACTACCCCTGGGGCACAGCCAGCCATGCTGGGGAGTCAGTGCTGCAGCACCAGCCTTATCAATCCCACAACTAACGCAGGCGCTGCTGAGAAAGGGGGTCCAGCCGCTGCAAGCACCATGATGGGGCTTTCTGTGGGGTGCCTGGCCCATGCCACAGGAAGGCTCTGCTCCTGTGCTGTGACACAGGCATGGCACAAGGGCAGGTACCCCCAGCACGGACCAGATCAATGTGCTGTTCAGAAAAGCCATGTTAGTGCTTCCTTCCTGGAGAAGCACCACTCTTGGGGGTCTCCTCCAAAGTTCCCCCTGAGTGTCTCGGCACCTTGACCGCTCCCCAGAAGGAAACTCAAGCCCCACTGATGCAGGCAGCCAAAGCTGCCTGTGGGAGAAATTTTATCCCCCGTGTGGCAGAGTGGGCAGAGTGGGTGGGAAAGCAGCGATTCCCCGGCCGGCTGCCTCCCAGGAACAGCAAAGGCTGCCGGTGCCATGCTGCAGGCACGACCCACACGCACCCAGGCGTTACAGGGAAGGCTCTGGGGCTGTGCACAGTCACTTCTGCTGCCCAGTCACCCGTCCCACAGCTGTGCCAGTGATGCTAATGTCCCAGCCCCTACAGTGGGAAATCCCAGCTGTAGCTGGAAGCCACCAACACATGCAGCCCCAGGTGATGCCTCACAGGCCCCGAACACACACACACACACACACACACAAAATGGGCTTTTCCTCTCCTTATCTCAGAGCACCAAGCACTCCTCACCTCCAGCTTCTCCGCCAGGAAATGGCAGGGAGTTACTCAGCTTCTTCTCCTGCTTTTCCCCACCAAAGGGGATGTCTGATGCAAGCGGGAGGTGATGGGAGAACAGGATGGGGGGCTGTGAACACCCCCCAGGGCACAAAGAAGCTGCAGGGAAGGTGGATGCCCCAGCACTGCCTTGCAAGGCCAGGGCTGCGGGGCGAAGGGAGTCTGCAAAAGGCAGCGGTGCCGCCGCCCGCAGCAGCACGATGCGGCAGGAGCGCTGCTGTGGCTCGCACCCTGTGCCCCGCCGCTGAGCACAACCCACGGGCCTCGTTTCGCAGAAGTAATCCAGGACATCTTATTGGTGGCGTTTCGGTTCTTTTCATGTTTGTAGGTTCAGGTTTCCTTCAACACCAACAAAAAAAAAATCGCCACCTGGGGTTCTGTGAGAGGTCAGAAAGCCTTATAGATATCGGAGATCCAATCAGTGTAATTAGCTTGGGTTGCTAAAAGTCTATCGAGTAAACGAAGCGGCTGGAATGCAAGAGGAAGGTGCTCTGGCGCGGGCAGACAGCTGCGGTAGGGAGCAGAGGGCAGCGATAGATGGGTTCCTCCTCCAGCGCCGTTTCATAGGGATCTGGCCTGGGCACTTCAAGCTAGTTGACCAGGTAAAGGGATGAACAGTGAAGTGAGGAGGCTCAGTGGTGATATCAAGTTGTGGAAAAATACGAAGGATAAGGATCAGCTATGAAAAAAATAGTAATTGAGAAAGACCTTTAGAAGGCTGCCTGGATGATAACATGGCAAATGAAATGCCAGAGAGGGATGTACGTGAACAGAAGGAACCAGCTTTCCGTGTAGAAGATGGGCTGTGAACTCACTGCTACTGCTTGGAAGATGGATCTTGGTGTTACGACAGAGTGAAGTGTTTGTGGGAGTGGGCTGTATCGCTTTCCATGGGGTCTCTTGGTGCGGCCAGCGGCCAGAAGCAGATACCTAGGGAAGAGGGAGGAAATTTAGAGCAAGCACATAGAGATGCTTTCCACTGCTGTTGTACCAGCCTCCCAAGAATTTGCAATTTAAGGTCTTCCCTGATGAGAAGTCCAAAGTTGTGGTAGGTTTTTGGTGGCTATTACTCAAGGCATAGGAGTAGGATGTGCGATGTGGTCCATTTGAGTGGGGAGTTAGATTTTGACGTACGTATCTTTGTAACCTGTGGAAAGGCAATATAAATATCAGAAAGGATAGGAAGATGACAGAGCAATCCTAACTGTTGCAGCACCAATCTACAGTTTTTGGCTAAAGAAATCAAGAAAATTCTTGAATAGTGATCTGTTTCCTTGAAGTTACTCATTCACAGACGTACCTTGATGCAATCATGCTGCTATTCACGGTTATGACCTGAGGATTTTATGGCATGAAAATAGCAACTTCCAGATGAAGTAATTTGTTGCTGTGAAAGTGTTTCTGGGGAACACTTTGACACATCTGTATATTCTGAAGAGGTGGGTTTAACATATTAACAACAGAACTTAGTGGGACTATAGAAATGTATGATTATACACAGTTTCTGTTTTTTCTTAAAAAGTGAGTCCCTTCCTTCCTCAGAAGATACTCTTTTAAGGCTAGTAATAAATGTGCAGGAATTCCTGTGCCTTACTGTACCTTAATATTCAAACCTTACAAACTGTGTGGTTTGTAAGAGATGGTTTTAAAGCTTGAGCATGAGCATGTGTTCAGGTATTTGGACAAACAAAAAAGACAAGTTCTAGCATTTCTTAGGCTGGAAAGGCATAATAGTAGGAAGTTTGTGGCTTGGTTTTTAAGACAGTGTTAAGGAGTCTTTGGTACTGGAGGAACTGATTCTTTGTGGCCTGTAAACGTATTGAGAATATGTCCATGTTTCTTGATGTAGTAATACCTTGGTTCACTTAAAACAGCCAAGTTGAGAGTTCACAGTTCCAACTAAAGAGCACTGTTTGCTTGGCACTGTATCTGTAACTTCTTTTTATGCAGAGAGACACCTGAGAAAATGGACTCTATGGTAATGATTGAACAGAAACACATAGCTGAATAACTACTGTATGGACAATTACTGGTTTGTGCCTTTGCTCTGTTCCTGCAATAGCGAGGTGCTACTGCGTTTGTGTGTGCTTTGTGCAAATTGTAAAGCGCAAATTGAAGGAGGATGCCTGTGGAGTAAAATAAGTCTGAAATTAAATATACGTTTTTCTGAAAAATACTTGTGTAAATAAAAACTGTTTTAAAACAAGGTAGCTTGTATGAAGCAAATGTTTGTGTTGGTGGGTAGGATTGAAAAATTCAACAGAGTTGTTTTATTTAATATTATGGAGTGGTGTGTTTCTGTGTTTCTAGGAAGGGACTATCCAGAGGTTCCACAAATCAGTGCCTTTCTGGAAAAAGTGGAGAATCTCTTCCAGCAGTTTTTGCAAGAAATGTGCAGGAAGCCATCGACAATTATACCGGGTATGCATTTGGTTCTGAAATAGTACTTCATAAATGGACTCTTGGCTTAAGCAGATATTTTAAGATTGGTGTTCATTTTCCCTAGTCATGCTTCTAGTCATTTGCACAGATGACAAGTGTTGCAGGATATAATGCAAGATATAAATTAACCTACCCCGTTTTTTAAAGCATTTGAACTTTACTCCTGGTTTGTGTTACAGACTTGCTGTTTTTAGAGCATAGTAAAGTGCACTGATTAAGCCTGGAAGGGAAGTCAGACTTCACGGTTAAATGCAAATCATGTTCACCAGTGTTGCGGGTCAGTTAACTTTCAAGAAGTTTAATTCCAGTTGGCACTGGTCAGGATTTGCCTGGCCTGCACATCTGACTGCCCTTGCTTTCATTGCAGCCCAGGGTGAGTGGCAGCTGGCAGGGACCAGCTAGAGCTTCCTGAGAGCTGGAATCCTGGAGCTCAAGGGTTAAAGTGCACCAGGTCTGATAGCATGAGAGACATTGTGTACGGATCTATAACTCAATGCTAATTGAAACATTTGTAGAGATGTTATGCTCAGTTTTGCAAAATTTTTCTTGTGGTAGCTTCTAATGGAGTTAAAGAAGACTTATGGTATCCTTAATGTGTAGTTTTTGGTGTGCCTGTTAGCTGAACTGGAGAAACAAAAATAATTGTTAGAGGTGAAAATGTAGTTATGTGTGTGTGTATATATGTTCAAATACATATATGCATACATACGCATATTTTAGAGTGCCTTTACAGTTGCAGTGGTGCACATACATACCAAGGCATATTATTGTAGAAGGAATTGCCTTTAAGGCAGTAAATGGTACAAATAGGAGCATGTATTTATTGCATACTACTTAAAAAAACACACTCAGAACTTTTCACATCATCAGGAATACATGTCACTGTCCACTTATGTGATCAGTTGTGTTATTTTTAAAATGCTTATACAGAAACCCGCTGTGTTCTTCATTTTAATTTGTCATCTTTTTACAGTGAAACGCTTTCATCACTTTCATCTAGTGGTTGTACAACACCCACGGAGTTGAATAATTCTTGGTCTGGAATAAACAGCTATACTTCTGGTTTGTCTAGTGAAAGAAGTTCAGTTTACTCCTGGAGGGATGATGTACGTCACAGAAACTCTTACAATACACTTTCTATAAAAATAATCTTTTCTACAACGTTTACAGAAAATGGATATGCAGCACCTCTCCTGTAGGAGACGTTAACCACTTTCATCCATAATAGCCTAGTGATTAAGTGTATTAATTGAATGTTTTAAAAAGAGTTTTGTTTGCAAGTTGATATTAGTGTAGCTGATGCGTAACAAAGAAAAATGGAATAAAAATATGAAATGATGGAAGTTGGGGAAAACAAATGTGTTTTACCCAAGAAGGTAGGCTTAGGTTTCTGAGTCCAAGAAAGTGATAAAATATGCATTTTCAAATACTGCATAATGAAGACAATGTCTAAATTGAATTATTTTCAGTGGTTTTAGTCATAAACTACATTCACGAACATACATGTAAATGTCCTAGTCTCAGTAAATATTTAGCTCCTACCTAAGCTGAGTTCTGTTTCATAGATGATAAAGAGAGAGAGGGTGTTATGGACGGCAGACCTCTGAGGCATACCAAGTGCAGGCTGGCAGCATTGAATAAATCCAAAAGCATTGCGGTTGCTGCCACTTTCATTTTAAAAAGGCATCCGTGGCTGGTAGTGGTAGTTCTGCCATACCTTTTGCATAGTGTCCTAGCCTTTGGAGTACTGACCCCACCTGCTGCAGCCAGCCCTCCAGGAGAAAGCCTGACCCTGGATCGTACAGTAACCTGGGTGAGAGTTACTTTCCCATTCCTTTTCGGTGTGATCCCTTCTGTTGCCTGAAGTGGTCGGGGCACTCAGATGGAAGTGAACAGATACTCAGGTGTGGGCCCTGAGTATTACCACTTCAGAGTGTCTAAGATGAGTGGCAAATATCATTACGAATGGTGCCTCGGCTGAGGAGTGTTCAGCCACGTGCTTGTGTCCACGTGGCTGGATAAAGTCAGGCGCTTCTCTGCTGTTTTCATATGCCCCTATGCTCACCTGTTTTTGGTTGCACTGAGTTGTAGCTTCAGTGAAGAGGTGTGGAAGGCCACTTCTCACACCGATGGCTGTTTCCTAACCACCAGACTAGCATTTTAGTATCATGAATAGTGTCATATATGAATCCTTCCATCTCAGCAAGACAGAAATTGAGATTCAAAACCAAGCAATACAAGTTATCAGATGTCATGCACCTCTAGGAAGGTGCCCCCTCTTTGCCCTCTTAGCTTTTTACTAAGAAAGGAAGAGCGCTGTTCGAAAGAGCAAGTGGTGCCGTGGTCCCAGAGATGCAGTGTGCACGCTTTGCTTTGCATTGGAGCAGGGAGCGAGCCGGGAGTCCAGGCACCTTGTAACAGGTGTTTTCTGTTGGCTAATCCTAGGCAGCTTCCTGTTACCCATAAACATCATAGAAAGATAGGCTTCTAGTTCCTTTTTGCTAAATCTCCTTGCCCAGGCTAGCTATGTGGATTTTTTTTTTTTTTTTTTTCACTGTGGTATATAAATTGTGTGTCCAAAGTAGGTAATCTGAAGATCCATTCTGAGATGATCAGCCGAATCAGTCCAAGTTGTCCTGTTCTTTAAATATTGTGGGTTTTTTGGTATACATGCATACTTGCTAACAACTATAAAATTTATAATACGTAGGAATTTGATAAAGCCAACACACAGAGAGTGCATCAGTTATTTTGGGAGATCGATGAGATGCTGTTTGAAGGAAAAGTGACCTCCCAGACTCAGAGTCTGCAGGCAGAATGTGCAGACTGGGTTGAACAATTTCCTCATCTAAGGTAAGGAAATTTCTTGCTGGTACTAGTTTTAACCGTTATCACTCTAATTTAAATTTTTGGGGTACCCTTGTATGAATTGCTCTTGGTGTATGGCACCAGTAACACTTCTGCATTCAAATCTGGATCTCTGGGACTGAGCTGTGCCATAGTTACACAGTAAGTCTGGGTGGCAGTGCACTAGCAGCTAATGCTCTCTGTTTATTCTTAATACAATGATTGCAGGCAAAGATACTTTAGCAGGATGTAACGAGAAAATAATAATGCACCATTTTCATAATGACTTTTTCTAAATAAAGAATACATCTTGTAAAAAAATACTTGTTTTTACTGTAAGTGAAAACATTGTGAAATTCCAGTGTTTATTAGTGATTCTTCTAAAAAGAAATGAAAAATGAAGGCAGCCACATACTTCACATATACTGCAAAGCTGTAATGTCTTCCTAGGCTATGTAAATCAAGGTAAAACAATGTGTGCTTTTAACCTGGCAATAGCTAGTTGAACAGATACGAGGATGTGTACATGATTAATGACAGTTGTTTTGCATAGATGTGCAAAATCTCTAGGCAGCCTGATGACTGCTGCTTATTACACAGGGGACAGAAGTCGGTGTGGCACTGTGTTTGTGCTGTTCTGCCTTCATAAATGATGGCGTGTCATTCTGTGTGAGTTGTGGTGACTTGAAGCTATTCTAAGCGCAGACCTGCATGTGCCTATCTTCGATTCAGTAATTTGTTAACACCATTACAAAGAATGCTGCAGTAACTGTGGTATGCTTTCAATGTTTTTAGATAATTTGCAGAGGCTTGTTAATAGTAAGTGTAAAAATCAACTAATAAAGCTTGTGACACTTTATCAGGAAAAAGAGGGAACTTAAATAAATCTAAGGCAGTGTTCACTGGCGTTAAGCCATGCTTTGCCTTGTTTAGATACTGTAAAAATTGACAGAACATACGTAAAATGGAGATAGGTTTTCATGCTGTGTAATTCATTCAAAATATTAAGTCATTTCACTATATTTTTAGAGTATTTTCACTAGGTGGGTGTGTTTTTTTAAGCGATTTCCTGTACTTAATGATTTTCTCATTCAAATCTAATGCTGGCAATACCAACCAAGTCCAAGAGGTTGAAAATGAACTGAAGGAGTCTGGGAGCTCTGTGTCGTTTGGTACTAACAGATGTGGTACATCCTGTGGTTTCGAAAGAAAGAAAGAAAGTTACATTCATTGTTAAGCTTAAATCTTAAAACACAGTTTGTGTTGACTAGTTACGCAGAAGAATAGCTTCTGGGATGCCAGATTTATTTCTGAGAGTTGTGCTTCAAATTGCTTGCTGGCTGGCTTTTTTTTTTTTTTTTTTTTAATTTGTAAAACAGCTATGTCGATATATGAATGCTTATCTCAGTATGTGGGAATAAATGTACTTGCGAACTGCCATCAGTAAGAGAAAGATCTGATCTATTTAAAGAGAAAGCTTTTTGTTCTTGTCTTAGAAAATGAAAAGTAAAAATGGCTATTGATTAGAGCCTTCGTGTGGCATAAAGTGCTGTTCTGTAAAAGGTAGCCTCAAGAAAACATGTTCAAATGAGTTGAACATTGCTACTTGCACTACAGATGCCACTGGTAAATTCTTTTGAGATCCTTTGTGAATGCTATTAAAAAACAGTTCAGTAAGCAGTGACTATTTACCTATACCGTGTTCATAAAATTTTATAGAGTAATTCTGTGTACATTTAAAGAGAGTTGCTTTTACCCTTTCTCTCTACCTCTGTACACGAGGCATGTTGGAGTTTGCATTTGCTGAACATTTAATTCTAGTCTTAACTATCCATGTAAACATTTTGGATTCGGACTTCTGCTCATGTTGATGGATACTGGAGTTGGATAAATGAAGTCATAGCAGACGTTGTCTTGTGCATCCATATGGATTTTTGATAAGAAAGGAAGTGTGTTTATCTGCCTTTAGAATGATTTAACAAGTTTGACTATTTGCTTTTAATAATTATAAGCTAGAATCTCATCTTTTTAAAATCAGCGTAACTATAATGAGTTAAATACTAAGGAGTGTTAGCATTTTGTACAAGGCCCTGGCCCCTGCATAAATTGCTTTTTCAAAGCAAATGTAAGGTGTGCTTTTGTACAGCCTGCTGTTTGCAGCTATTTGTGTTCTTGATATTTGCATATGGAGTGGATTTCCATCTAAGATACTGCTTGCTCTCTCCTTTTTATTCAGGGTTCTAGGAAAGCAGCTGCTATTGCCGAAGGATGAAGGCTTTCAGCATTTTCAGAGCAGAAGTGATAACCGTGTGGATGCTAAGTGTTTACCTGGCCTCCATGAATGTACTAGTAACAGAAAAGAGTACGTTATTTTTTTAAGCTTGCTTTTTGGTCTTCCCTCTCCAGAAATATGTACAAATACTACTTTTTTATTGCTGAAACATTTCAGTATAATATGCACTTTCTTCTTTCTTTGAATATTTAATTCTGATTTTGTTGATATTTTTTCAGGCTCTGCGTTTCAGGCTCTAAACTGATCCCTACAGCATCTCCAATACATAAATTGCTAGATTCGAGTTCCACTAGGATTTCTGCCTCTGACTCATCCATGTATTCATTCCTGGAAGAAGAAATCTATGATGTGGATGGAAAAATAGAAGAATATCTTGCCTTTGACAACAAAGAGCTGTAAATAACAGATATGGGTATTTTTGAAGAATATGATGAAAAATTATCAGTGAACTCAGTCAGGGTTCATAAACTGTGTTTCTCTTCTGTAAAACACAGTTCCTTCTGTCCCTGTGTTCAGTAGCATAGGGCATGTGGAAGATTAGGTATGTTGTCTTTCTAGTGGTTCAAAACTCACATCTCCCACGTCAGAGGAATGTGTCTTAACCACTAGTTGTTCTGAGGTACTTTGTGCATGGAGATTCAGTAAAATGAGTGTTTTAATTTTGAGACAGCGAGTAGAATGAAGGTATCCCTTCTCCCCAAGTGAGTACCTTGACCACCAGGTTGTTGAGTGTCATTACGCTGCATGTGCTGTCATTGTCTGCCCTAATGAATCTTAAATTCTTCCTGTGCAGTGTATAACAGCTTTGTGAGGAGATGTACAGGTTGCATTTAGATTATTTAGAGCACTCGTGTGAGCGACAGGAGTCATGCAGCCGTCTTCTTGACAGTGCAGCCTAGGTTTCCAGTGAGCCAGTTGAATGTTCCAGCGACTGGGCTACTGGGTAGATGAAAGACCATAATGTGCTGTTTTCTAAAAGGCCTCTACGAGGGGGAAACTTTGGTAGGACCGGTGGGGCACAAAGCATAGTTTTTTGTGCTAAAGCGTGGTGCACTTAGAGGAAAACAATATGGTGGTTCTGAAAAACTGAGGAACCAGAAACTCCTGTTTCTGCAAGAGAGGGCTTGGGTGGCTGCCTTTTTGGAAAGGGTTTGGGTTTAAGAATCCTCTTAGGATTCTTCTCTCTTCATTTTGCTAAGTAAGCAAACTTAATTTGGGAAACACGGCTGAAGGCGCATTTCTCTCCTTTGTGCCTCCTTGAAAATGTTGTTTCTTGTTTCCTTCAATTCTGAAATACCTTGTTCTCTATAACTAAAACATTAGGTGTTACAAAGCCTGATAGGAAAACAGCTTGGTCATTTTGTGAGTTGGACCATTCAGCCAAGTCTCAGTGACAGTTAAGAAGTTTGCAGTCCAGTTTGAGGAAGAAGTGATGGAGAAGAGAAAGGGAGATAGTAGAAACCAGTATGAATTTGGGATCATCCTTGTAATATTAAAAAAAATATTTGTGTTTCCTTAGGAAGAAATATGACGACATTAAAAAATGAAAAAGGTTAAACTTTCTTCCTGAGAGGTGTATTAGAAAACCAAGTTGGGAAATGTTGCTACACTGTGCTTCCCTAGGTAGGGAGGGAGGGGAAAAAAAGTGAAAAAATAAACAAACTCTCCACACAGTAGTGGAAAGGAAGGTGTTGAGTGTAAGGCTGTGGACTCCGCCATTCTTGTCAGACTGCAGAAATCTTTTGAAGTTGTCTTTGATCAGTGGCGGAGTGTTGCAGATGTGTGCAGGTATATACGGGAAATGATAAAAAAGAAATGTTCTATGTGATAGTCCTCCTGCCAAATGCAACAATAGTTCACTTATGATATGGTAAAAAATACAGTATTTAGTCTCAAATGACTAAATGGCTATGGTGAAAAGCATAGGATTTAGTCTCAGATGATTAAGTGCCATGTACAAAGCCGTTCCTTCTAGAGCTGCACATCTTTCTGTTGTAATGCCCTACACTGGATTGTTTAATTTTTCACCTTCAAGTAAAAAAAGAAGAAATCATTATATATATTTGGTAGGTTCTGTTCCCACAGGTACTCTGCATGTTTGAATTTTTTTGTGATCTACATCTGACTGGCTTTTCTTCCATATGTATGTTTCTATTCATTTGGTGTAGTAGAAGGAGCGAAAATAAAAGTCAAAACCCATGGGAATTCATTTGAATTTGCTTCCTTTTTTAGTGATGATGAGAGCTGGGAACAAAAGGAAATGCGTCTTGCTGAGAAGAGGAGTAAGCGTGGCATTCCCCCTGTTTCTCCCAATGCCTGTATCAAGGATGCCGTGGCTTCTGAAGTATTTGACCATATCTGGAGCAGTGTAATTGGAATATTGGAGGAACTGATTAAAAAAAATTGGGAAACTAGTATCACAGGTATTTGGTATTTTTGGATATGGTATTTATCAAATCTAACTCAGAGAAGTGTGGTGTTTTTTGTTGCCCCCTGCCCCTTAAACAAAGCCTGGGAAATCTGGTTATTTTAAGATAGCCATGTTGGCAGTACAGCACTATAAAAGATAGATAATGCCTTACCACGAGAGTGCACCCACACACATGCATGGACCTAAAATGAAAACATTCCTACTGATTTTCAGGGAGTTTTGTATCAGGGGTGTAAAAACAGGAGGGATACTGACTGAAAGAGCTTAATTGCAGAAGAACATGTTTAAAAACAAAATAAAAAAAAATCTTAATCACTGGTAGGTTTTTAAAGCAAAATAGTCTTGTTGACAGTGCAGGAGTTTGAGTTTAATATAGGATGAAGAAATGGTGGTGCATGTAATTTTATTTGATATTTTCGTATTCCAACAGACTGTACTGAGGAAAAGCGACAACTAAGAAAATTAGAAGTGAAATTCTATTTAGTGTGCATGTGTTGTCTTTGGAGGCTAAGGGAAATTTCAGTTGTTCTTTCAGTGTATTTTAAAAGGACAGTAACAGAAGAATATCTGGGGATGGGTTTTGGAAATTACCTCAAATGAAAATCTACAACAAAGTAAGAAATGGCAAAATTTCTCAGAATACTTGCGGCATCAGAACTTAACATTTCAGGTGTTACTGAAATATAAAAGTGCTTTTCACACCACAGGTGGATTGTATAGCTCAATATTATAGTTTAGGGAGGATAGCTCAGCAGTATTATGATAGGTGTACTCTTATCTTTATGAAGGACATAAACTTATGACAGATAGCTAACCAAAGTATTTCAAGTAAGAATGTGAAAGAACTTGCGTTTATAATAGAAATAAGAAGGCAGTGTATACCCAAAATGAAATGGTATGTAGCTGCTGTCAGACAAGGATAGGATCAATAGACTTTATAGCTATATCCATATATATATATATATATATATTCTGCTTTAAAAAAAATGATCTTTGGGAATCTTTAAAATAAAATTCCAAGAGTCTTAGCAGTAATTTTTTAAACAAACATCCCCTCTCCAACTCTACATGTACAGACCAACTTGTTTGTCAGAGAAGGCATAAACAAATGGAAAAATGGAAATGCTTTCAGAAAAGCATAATTTGTGGTAATTTTTAAATATCATGGAAACTTTATATGAAAGTTATTATCTATTGTGAAGTGTAATTTTGTTTGAATCTCAACGAATGATGGCTGGTAGACATAGAGAATACCTCTCATTCCCTCTTCTTTTGCTGTTGTGCAGACTGTGACAAACAGGTAGAAAAACTGAAAGCTGTTACAGCGAAACTTCCACATTTGCCAGTTGTTCGTGTTACAGCAGATGCTAGGAGCATTCCTCTTTCCAGAGGCTCGGAAGCACGAAGTGTATCTTTTGGGTCTCATTTTGTTTCCTCACAGGTAAAAACAGCTTTCCGTCAAAGAGTGTTCTTTTTTCTGCTGACCTTGGACAGAGTCCTGGGTGAAGCAAGGAAAGGCTCTTTTTTCTTTCTTTTCTTTTTTCCTTTTTCTTTTTTCCTTTTTCTTTTTTCCTTTTTCTTTTTTCCTTTTTCTTTTTTCCTTTTTCTT
>JAVJGI010000035.1:13277547-13295900 GCA_035590275.1 Ibycter americanus
TTTCCTTTTTCTTTTTTCCTTTTTCTTTTTTCCTTTTTCTTTTTTCCTTTTTCTTTTTTCCTTTTTCTTTTTTCCTTCCAATTAAGTGTACTTAAAGTAAGTCATGTCATTTAAAGTGAAGGCTCATTCAATGTGCCTTTCTTGCTTACTGCTACTTGTTCGTTGGCGGTTCTTAAAGGTGCCATTTACCAGTAAGATACTGCTGAAGTTGATTTACAAAAAAACACTTGTTGGACTGTATTCTGTCCTTATAAAGTAATTCTGCTCTTACTGTGGTCCCGGCGTTTCCTCTTGGTAACATTTAAGAAAACAAATCAGGCTCTTTGCTGGGTTGCGGGGTTGTGAAGCTGCAAGTTGAAGTGCTCTCCTCGCAGCCCTATGTGTTTCATGCTCTCATCCTTGTCGTTTCCTTCGCCTCCTGGAAAAGGGGACGCTGCAGTACATCCACCAGCGTGCTGGACCCAGGCCTTACCTGGCTTCGTGGAAGCTCATGTTTGTATGGACAGAATGCCTTTTTGTGTCCCACTTGCTGCCTCCTCCCTCTGGCTAACAGGAGTTTTGCACGTTTTTTCTTCTTTTCCAGCCACTGCTTCTCTTTGTTTGCTCCCCCACCCCACATCTCTCTCTATTCAGTTCCAGTGACTTCATTCTTGCATGCCTGCTCTTTTCCCATGCTTGTTAGCTAGAGAGATGAGAAACCTGGAAGAGAGACTACAACAGTTTCGGTGCTCCCTGTCGGTGCACTTGGTTCTGGAGTGGTCCCAGCAGCCGGAAATAATAAAATGCTTAGATAAGTTTCAAAGAATCGAACTCCAGCATCAACTGAAACTTATATTGCAAATTGAGTTGTAATTTAGTGATTAAATTACCCAAGTTCTGTTTATTGGAAGCTGTTTAAAATAAACAAAGCAATGTATTTGCCGTGGCTACTACTGAGAATTATACTGAACCATCTTAACAGAAACTTTTCTAAGAAACCGTTACGTATCTCCTAACAATGTGCTTTTTGAGGTCTTCCTTCAAAAAAAGTCAACATTAATGCGTATTTGTTGCTTTTCCTAGGTTCACCGTTTCTCCAGCAACTTTTGTAGTGATTTGAATGGTGTGATGACAATTCATGCAAAACCGCTCCAACAGAGGCATGTTGCCACAGTAGAAAAAACACAGTAAGTGTTGGTATTGACATTTTCAAAATGAGGCATAATTCATATTACGTAAAAGGTGCTTTGCAATTATAAAAAGGCAGTAAGGCGGCAGTCATCTCCTTTGCACGTATCACTGATGTGATAATGATTTGTAGGGTTTGCAATGGTACTCTGTTAAGAAATCCTTCCCCCCACCCCCCACCCCATCCGTATTCCCTATCTCATTCCTCGTTTTTCCCTAGGAATGAGCAAGAAGGCAAACATCATAGCATTGGCTCCAGTGCTCCAAATTCAGTGCGCGCTAGGTTGGGGAGGATTGCTGATAACAGTGTTCTCTCATCATCTCGGGTACTGCTGACATCTTCTAGGAAGCTACCAAGCCATCATAAGTTACCTTCTCTCACTTCTGACCAACTCTCCTCAAAAGCTCCCAATATGTACAATGATGAAGTCCTTAGGGGGACTAAATTGTGAGTTTTTTCATTTTATTCTTTGCTTTCCTCAGAACTTTACTGAAATTTCACCAGTGAAGGATTTTTGCAAAATACTTGAGAACTAACCCGAGATTTATTATTGATTCTAGAATTCAGACAGAAAAAGCAAGCAAGCAGAACCATGTTTTTTGAGGAGAGGCATTTGATTTATTTCTTTGTTGCTATTTTAGGTGCTGTTACTTTCCGCAGTTGAGCTCTATAAAGAAATGCATTGAAGTAATAGGAAATTATTAAGCAGTAAAGAAGTCTTTAATAAGAATTTTGCTAAAATTTCTTAAAATTCTGTAGGGGTGCCAGCTCAGATCGTTTATCTTCTGCTCATGCACCTACAACCCGGAACAAGTTACCACCAATAAACTCAGAAGCCGTTGAACAGTATCTTACAGTACCTCGACTGCAGCGGAGCTCTGTGAGTTGTGTTCATTTTTGTAGTGGTGAGGAACTTCAAGCCATTTGGAAATAAAATGCTCTGTATCACTGTTTGAAATGAGCAGTTTTACAATTTGTGTTGGTTCATATTTAATACCTGGTCTAAACATGCTAATGTGTGTTACGTTGGGCTACCATCAGAATGCAGTAGAAGCCAGTTTAAAACCTCAGGTCACAAACAGATCATGGTGGAAAGGCTTTTCTCTGGCAACAGAAAAATCAGGTTTAAAAATAAAAACAAACAGAAAACCAACCACCCAGACAGTAACCTTGCACTTATGTGCATCTGGATTTAAATAGCTTTTTCCAATGTTTCATTCACTAAGATTAGGTTATAAGAAGTAGAAAATTATGCTGATGGAAGTAGAAAAGGATACTGACTGAAAAAAAAGATGAAACTTACTGATGCTGACCTATTTTTGAAGGATAGGGAAGTAGTAAATCACCAGAATGAAAATAAATTGGCATGTTGATATTATTTTGTTTCTGAATAATATTTTGAATTGAGACACATGTAAAGCATATTATTATGATTATTATTATTATTATCATAATCATCGTTGTTATTATTATTATTATAATTCATATAAGCTTTTGGGGATTATAGACTAATATTAGGGAATGGTATCAGATCTGTTTGAAAAACATGAGTACCCTTGCATTACCTTAAATCGGTGCTTTTGGTTAGTGAAAACATATTTTTCTTCTTCTCTTGTGGTTTTTTTCATATGTCAACAGAAAAATTATTTTAACTGATTCAGTTGCTGCATTCTCTTAATGCACTTTTAAATTCTCTCAGCATCGAGGGCGATATGCTTGTAGCAGACTGGCAAGTGCTGTGCCTGGCAGTACCAAGGAACGGCCATTCAGAGAAAGAACTGTTACTGATCAGTTTTCAAGGCCCAACACAACTCACACATTCAGGGTATGTTACAATGTAAGCAGAGACATGGAAAAGTGAAGAAGCTTCCATTCATGCCCGTTGTTGGTCTGCAGAAGGTCTGACTTACTGGGTCTTTCCTGATTTCTGATGTGCAGGGATTCCTGCTGCCTGCAGAGAGGAGCATGTTAAAAGGCTTTGAGGGGGTGTGGGACCTTGAAAAGCAGGACTAGTGTATGAGGAAGAGATTATTTTTTTTTCCCCAAGTCTTAATACATTAAACAGTTCCTTTGAGTGTGTCGATGCACTAGAAGTGTGCAGTTTTAGTACTGCTTGGAGCTGTGCAGCTTGATAGGACTCACTGTACTGGATTAGATGATAAAAACTGTATTCAAACCATTTCAATAGATAAGCATACCATACTAGCTGATACTATGTGTTTTTTACAGACACACACATCTCAGAAGAGATCACTGACTCCCATGGATTTTGTGAACCGTAAAGGGACAGGTCAAGGATTTTTAATAGGTAGGCAAAGTAAGAATCACTTGGAAAGCAAGAGGCCAACAACCTATTAACCCATCATACAGTCAAGAAGTGCTTAGGGAGAGCCGTCTCGGCATAAAAGAACAACGGGTGTGCTTGGCAGGATCTTCTGAGTTTGGTTTTGAAGTTTCTCACTTGATCTGAGATAGCCCTGACTCTGACTGTTAGGAATCTTTTCGTTATTACGGCTTAGAAGGAAAAGGATTGCTCCTCTTCTGAATTTTTTGTTGGTGTAGTTAAGATTTCGGCATGTTTACATTTATGGCAAGAGTATGTGGTGGACAGGCTAGATGTTTTGCAGCTACTAGAGTAACAACAGAAATACTTTTGTCAATTGTTTCATGACATAAATTTTACTTTAGCACCCATAGAAATTAAAAAAAAAAAAGTGAACTTTTTATGTGGGGAAAAATAAAATTGAAAATATGCATTTTTAACACAAGTATAAAGCTCTCTTAAATAAATTAAAAAAATCCAGTATTGATTTGCAACTGTCTTCCATTTATAACACCAGAAAAGAGAGCAGCCCTACATGGCTTATTTAGTTTCATTGTTACAATAAAGTTGACTAGCCAGTTCCTGAGGTGTTTGAGTGCTTGTACATTATTTGTTTGGAAGCTCCTTGAGTTTAAGTAATTATGTGATTGGCGTAATTATATGATTGGCATAATTATATAAAAGGTGGTGAAAGAATAAGGGCAGGTAAGCACACATTGATCTGAGCAGGCTGAAGTAACTCATACCTAATTTTGGAGTGTCTTTCAGATTCTACTACAACTAACAAACAATGTTTGATCTTTTCTAGGCTCACAGCATTACTACAGATCATTTCAGAGAAATCCTCCAACCTCAAGGAAGAGATTTCAGATCGCTTCTTAACTCCGTTGAGGAAGAAACAGAAAACCCCCTGCACTGAATGAAGACTGAAGCACTAAATTTGCCAGCTAGTATCTTGTGTAACAAAGAACATGTGCAGTGTGCTGGCTTCAGCTGTGCTTTGCAATCCTCAGGATGCCTGCATTGCCTTCTTTTAAAGTTGTCTGACTGGAGGTTAGATTAAAAGTTAGAGCAAAATTAAATAAACGGTTTAGGCGTCTGCTCTGTTTGCAGCTTCAAGATGCTGCTGCACTTTCTTCTCAGGCATGCCTCCTTTTCCATCTTTCCTTAGGGAATTGTTGTTCTACGTATCAAAGCAAGTTAGTTACATTTAGGCCATGAAGTCCTGTTCCCACTTTTTTTCCTATTTCCTCAGTGTTAAAAGATGTTCTAGTCTATCCAAACATCAGTCATACACAGAATTGATACTTTTAAACAGGAGTCTGTGGTATTTCCTTGTTAACTGCTGTCTTAACATTTCTCCATTTTTCACTCTGCTTATTGCACTTGTTCTCTTGTAAATATTCTGTCCCTGCTTTTTCTTCTTCCTTTGATTTTTTTGAGATGAAATTAATTCATTGCTTCTACTTATGCTTTCTAATTGTCAGTAACTATAGGAACTGCTGGGGTACACTTTGTTTACAGGATGTAACGTTTTCCCTGCTAGGCCAAACATATTTATAGATGCGGAGCGATTGAACCTGCATGCTGACAAGTTGGTAAGACCATTCCCACTTCTTGACATGTCTTATAAAATATTGCCTGTTATTGTGGAAATTAAATCATATGTTGAAATATCCAAGGCTTCAAAGTTTTAACTTTAAAATATGTACTTAACTGATGAAAGCATTATTTCATACCTCTTTGAATAGACCCAAATGGGAAGATCAAAGAGGAGACTGGGGTTGCTTTCTGCTCAGAGATCACAGCCCTGATCAGGTCCCTGCCTGTTACTGCTGTGTGCATTCAGTCAGGGATTCCTCCTTCCCTCAGAGAGCCAGCAGTGTAAGTAGATGTGGTTGAAGAGCTGTTGAAGGGGAAAGAGAGGAGGACAGAAACTTAATTATTTGCTCAAACGATGCAGTTAAGTATAGAATCAGTTTCTTCTACTTGGTAACTAACACCACTTCTCCTCACTTCCTTTTATGAATGTTGGAGGCTTGGTAATCTAAGGCAAAGCATTTGTAGTAATGTATATATCTGTAGTGTTAATCACATTGCTGGTTTTTGTAAATGGACATCAAGCACTGCGTTCTTTAGAGTAAATGAAAACATTTTAGAATCAGTTTCCTGGCTTATTATTTTTCTTCTTTGGCTACATTAAATTTATTCACTGGTGATATTATGGTATAGTACCTGAGAAAGCAGAATGCTTTTGCTTTGGCGTTGCAGGTCAGTTTGATGCAGTTTCTTCAGAAATCTCAGGTCAAAGATGACAGAAGGTTCAAAGTTCACACTGAAGTCTTCTTCAGCAGTGTGTCCAAAATATACTTTTGCTCTCCTGAGTGCTCCCTCCTGTACTATATAGACATTGGCAAGAATGCAGCAAAACAATGGCAAAACGTGTCCCTTACCATCCTGTGGCACTTCATGGCAACCCAGATCTTATGTTGTGGACCAGATGAAAAGATGAGTATGTGACACTTTGGTTCTATAATGGCAGAAGTGGGAACCACACAGTTCATCATCTGACACTTTGTGAAAGAGAGAAGATTGCTGACCTCTGTGAAGTCACGAAGCTCAGTCACTGGATTTCTGAATGGAGAGAAGAGCAGAGCAACCAGCATCTGCTTCTGCAGCTTAAAAGGAGAAGAAAGATTTGCTAATTACTAGAACAGCAATGGAACACTCTCAAGTGGCAGAAGAGAGAGAAGGGGGGTGTTTGCTGGCTGCCAGAAGTATTTTAACACTTCCCTTTTGGTCAATTTTTGGGCACCTGACAGAATCATGGGTCATCTTACATCCTGATAATCATAGTCATAGAATACCAGGTTGGAAGGGATCTTATGTTTCAGTTGTCCCTGTGATATCATATAACTTTCTGACTGGGTGTGGAGCCTGTTTGTCCTCCTGTTTGTTCGCCAGGCTGCGTGCATTGGTATACGTACACTTGAAGTGGTTGGTCTGGTTCTCGTCTTGGGAGGCATCCAAGAAGTGTTTGGCGCTGCTCTGGTTGGCCTGGCTCGATCAGTGTGTTTACGGGTAGAGTTCTTCACTCTTGATTCTTGTCTTTCTCATGGCTGTGGGACTAGTATGTCTCATGTTCCGTACTAACTGCACACCCAAGTATTTACAAAGCCTACTTGTGTGCAAGAATGGTGTTGAAATTAATGTCTTGGTAAATCGGGACCTCTAGGGCCATGATACAACAGGAGCTGCTATGAACCGGGTCCTGTACTTTACATGGATGTGATCCTGAAGGCCAGAAGGAGGTTCACAGAGAACTGGACGAGGTTTTGGTACGTTTTGCATTACTCCTTTATGAAGGTTGAAGAAGTGGAGGTAGGAACATGTCTTCTGGCCATTCTGGAGTTTTAAATACATAGAAGTGGTTGAGATGGGTGTTGGAAGGTCTGCAAGCGAGGGAAGTTGAGAAGGTTTTCCAAATAAAAGGGCAGGGGTTTTCCTTTTTTTTTTTCTTCTTTTTTTTTTCTGTGAAGCAGTTTATAGAAAGTCACTTATTTGCTGTTGTTTTGACCTTTCTCCTCCCTTTTTGCTCTCTCCTCAGGAGGATATCAAGTACCAAGAGACACAAATATCCTTGTCGCAACTTACGCCCTGCGTAGAGACCCCAAGATCTTCCCCAACCCAGAGGAGTTCAGGCCTGAGAGATTTTCCCCTGAAAATTGTAAGGGAAGGCACCTCTATGCTTTCCAGATAATTACCATTGTTGAGTTTGCGTGTGTCCATCACTTCATAGCTGATGTCTCTGGTTTTGCAGCTGTTTCACGATAATCTTTTCAGGTGGGTGTTGGCAGTGGGGGTGCTGCTAGGGTGGCCTCTGTGAGAAAAGGCCAGAGAAGAGAACACAGCTGGTTCCTGCTGGCTCCTGAAGGGACCCAGTGCAAGACATGGCTAAGCCCAGCAGCCAAGTTGGTGGCATCTCTGTGAAAATGTATTTAAGAGAGGGTACAAAAAGTGCTGGATGGACAGAGGAGGAAGGGGGGGAAAAGAGAGAGCGAAACGGTACTGCAAACACCAAGGTCAGTGAAGGAGGAGGAGTTGCTCCAGGCACCAGAGCAGAGATTCCCCAGCAGACTGTGGGGAAACCGTGCTGGAGCATGTTTATCCTCAAGGGCTGCAGCCCATGGAGCGAACCCATGCTGGAGCAGGGGAAAAGTGTGAGGAGGAGGAGGAGGGAGTGGCAGAGAGGAACTTTTTTGTCTGTGTTTCTCACTTTCTAACTCTCTAATTGGCAATAAATTAAATTAAATTTCCCCAAGATGAGTCTGGTTTGCCCATGATGGTAACTAGTAAGCAATCTTCCAGTCTTTGTCTTGACTCACGAGCTTTTTCATCCAGTTTTCTCTCCCCGTCCTGTTGAGGAGCGGGGAGTGAGCGAATGGGTGGGTGTCCAGCTGCTGGCCAAGGCTGACCCACCATAGCTTCTAACAGGCTGTACAGCTGTGGCTGTGTTACAGGTGGGTACATCAAACACGGACAGTGAATTTCCTAGAGCAAATGTGGGACACTGAATGCTCCATTGTTGCAAGAGTGTAGGTGGGCAGATTTGCAGCATTGTGTGCTTCCATGACCCACCGCCACAAGTTCTTCCACATCTCAAACTGGCCCTTTTATCCATGCTCCATGACCTCTGGCTTGCTTCATGTAACGTGTAGCATGCTGCTAAATGCTTTCTTCGAACTTGCTAGAGTTTAGCAAGGAGGAGGCCCTGTAGGATCTAGCCGAAGGACAGAACAGTGGGCAGGATCTCCATCTGTGGCCTTGAGGTTGGTTGTGGCCATCCAACATAGATGTGATGCTTCGGTAGCTACTCAGCGTTAACATCTATTTATGACAACATCACTCGTACGTTACCAGAATTGCTTTACAAGAGTAGGCTGTGTTCTGGGGGATGGGTGGTGGCCTGCTTTGTTGCAAGACCCTGGCATGGAAGATTTTAGTTTCTTAGTTTTCTTCCTAAGGAAAAAACCTTCCTAATTGCAAATTAATTGTAGTGATTGCAAAGTTAGCAACCAGTTAGCCTTGTTTACTGTGGATGCTCTGTGTTTTGCAAGCAATGGCAAAAATGTCAGGTGTATCTTGGCTGGGGCAAAGGACTAATGTAAAGAACACACCAGAGTTTTTCAGAATGTGTTGCATACTTCTCTTTTGTCCCTCTGTTGTATCAGATCTATTTTAGTCTTGCTTGGCTTTGGGTTTTTGGTTTTCTTGCCGGTAACAATGGTTTTATCGATTTCCCTATTGAAGAATCCAGACCTGCATTCTAGGGACCAGCAGAAGCCTGCGTTGCCATTGTGCCTGTGGGCTGACGTAGCTGCCTGACAGGATGCATGCCTTTGGTCAGCAGGGGCAGGTAGGCTGTCACTTAGGTGAGAGGCTGAGTAAAAGCAGATTTGCGCTGTTACGTGCATTTATGGCAGCAAAGATCCACTAACCAGTGGAGTGCCTGCTGAAAGCCAGCACTGAGCCCATAGCTGTCTGGGTGAAAAAGGAATGCTAATCAGAGTCTGGTAGAAAATTCCTCTTCTACAGAACATCCTTCAAGGTTTGTAATGATTGTAAGTCTCAGTGACATAATTAAGCCTCAGAGGTGCCAGATCTCTCATTTCTTCTGTCTTGGGTATATCTTTCATGTCTCATTCCAGTGTAGCTGCTGCCTTTTGTTAGCAACATCACCATTGCCAGCTGCTGGCAAGATTTTGCAATGTTTGTTCTGCTGTGTTCCGTACTGCTTTCCCTGTTGCTTTTCACCCTGTCCCTACTGTTTTACTGTTTTTCAGTTTTTTTCCTACAGAAGGAGTTACCAGCAGTTAGAAACACAGATTTTGGCTCAGAATCACAGTTAACCACTTCATTTAATCATTGGCTTCATGAGGGCAACAACCTGCAAGTTTTTTTTATAAAGAAGAGAGTTTAATTACCCAGGTGATCTTCAAGTTACAAAGACAAAAGGTGAGCCTCTTAATCCTGCTTCCTTTCTGGAATGTCACCTGAGCAAAAAAAGAGGGGACTGATGGCTACGTAGCTTGCCTTATGTCTTTGCAAGACAGGGTATGTATTTGCTACTTTCTGTCACAAACCATTACAAATAACAGCAAGAGTAGCAAAGTTCATTTCCAGCTGTTTACTGTGCAGAAAAATGCAACAGTCAGCATTTATGATAAAGTGTTTGCTGGGAGAACGCAGGAGCAAAGTGCCAAAATTTAATCCCCTCTGCTGCCAAAGGTCGTCAGCCCTTCCTTAGCTTCTAACGTTCTGAGCTTTCTGTGTTTGTGTTTCTTATCTTAGATGCTTTGTTTGTGCTGTTTGTTGGTTTACTAAAAATGCTGGTGCAGTCAGTGCAATCAGTTTTGGTACAAAACAGACAAGAGAAACATGACTGTGGCTGTAAGAAGCTTGTGTGGTATATTCAGGGGATGAGGTTTTGCAAATTGGATGTGAGCCATGCTGTCTTTTCACCAAACTTCTGTTTGACCACAAGGTTTCTGAGCGTTGAAGGCTTTGAGGAGCAGGGCTGCTGAGCACCTTGGTTGCTCAGGGTATATGGTGGGTATGGCACCACTTCTGCCCAAGCACTTTGCAAGTTGTGACATGGGTGCTGGTGCTGCCAGTTGTGTTACTGGCACCGTTTAGTCTGTGACTGACCATCCAACAGTGAGATCAGTAAAGGCCGTTTGAGCTGTGAAGCATCAGTGTGCTTTGCAGCGCTGCTCTTGATTGTGAGTCTGGATGGGCTCTGGTTTGTGTAACCTCTTGAAGCCATCAGCCCAAGCTGGGCACCTGAAAACAGATAGAGAAAGATGGTGTTGAGAAAACCCATCCTTCCCAAATCGGCAAAAAGGTGTTCTTTCTCTTGACAGCGGTTTGTGTCTTTTCCTTTGAGGTATTGCATGGGTCTGCAAAGAACTTCTTCGCTCTGAGTCAGAGGAGCCAAGTGAGGGCAGGGAAATGGCACCCTTCCCTGTGGCTGCTCTGCCGCCACAAAGTGCTTGCAGGCAGCCTTTCCACGTGTGTGTATTTTATATCTCTTGTTTATTTTCCTGGCAGGAAGCTGTGTCTTGGGGCCCATGTGACAGCTCCACCTCCCATGCTTGTGACCCAGGTCCTGGCATACTTGGCTCACTGCAGCACAGCAGCGGTGGGTACGGGCAGTGCGGGTTCCTCAGTAGGGATCAAGCCTCAAGGCAGGAGTCTGGGAGGTGGCCATGGAGGTCATGCAGTGGCAGGGAGCCACAGGGGGGCCCCAGCTGCTGCACTTGGGGGCTGGGGTCATTGCTCTGCTGTTGGCAGTTGTGGCCGTGTGCTCCCTGCCCTCCCTGATGGATTACTGGAGGCAATGGTGGGTGATGAAGCCGATCCCAGGTATCAGCCCCTGCTACCCGGTGCTGGGAAATGCTCTACTCTTGGAGCGGGGGGCAGAAGGTAAGGGCAGCTCATGCCATAGCTCAGCTGTGAGGTCCTGCACTGCATGGGGCTTTGCTGGAGGAGCCAGCGCTGGTGATGTGCTTGGGTGGTTGAGCTGTGGCTGGCTGGGGACAGGTCGTGGGGTGTACCATCACCTTTAGCTGTCTCTGGGGCAGTGGGCAACCTGCAGAGGGGAACTGTGTGAGAAGTGGGCAGTGGAACGGAGAGGGAACTGCATAAATGTGGGGTTATCAAAGATAGCTAGACAGTGGCTGATCTGACAGTGGCTTCCGGATGCTGATGCTAGACTCGGAGCTGTTCCCAGTTGTTGGTGAGGTGGAGCATGAATGCTATGGAATGTGGTTTTGTGACAGGGAGGTGTGCTGCGTGCTCTTGCAGCAAGTGCTGTTTTACAATGCAGAGCACTGTGTCCCCATGGCTGTTAGCTGTGATCCAAGCAAAGCTTTTAGCTTGCAAAGGAAAAATACTTCCTTAAACAATTATCTTCCTCCAAATCAGCATGTGCAAAGGACTTCAGGATGCGGAGTTGCTGGGTCATTTTCAGAATTAGCTGTGCCTTAGATTTATGCATTAGATGCAAAAGAACTTGCTGTGAGTATTTGCAGTACAACCCTCAAAAGCAAACCTTTCTGTTTTCACATTGGTCAATGGTACTTTCTTTTTGCCAGGTGCTTGAGAGGGCACTAATTTGCTACACATTCCCTTTCCATTTGGTACTTGGTTTTGCACAGGAGCATGTTTTTTGAGGAGCCTGTCATGTGAAAGCGGCTCTGGCTGTGCTTTCAGTGGACCAGTGGACCCTCCTGGGTGTGTTTGTGATGCCTGTGTACACCAGTCTGCTCTGTGCCCATGCATTCCTGGCTGTGCTGCCAGGTATGCTGCCAGAAGAGAGAGCAGCTGTGTTACGGGAGTGTGGTGATGCCAAGGATGACTACAGGATGGGTGCACACATTACCCAGTGCTGACACATGCTGAGGCATGATCCCTCTGTTTGTGAGGGTACATGTTCTCATCTTTCCTCTGGGTGCACCCCCATACCTAAATGCAGATGTGAGTGATCTTTCTTTGGTGGAAGTGAGGATGAGCAGCTTTCCCTGGAGTTGACTTTGGGGAAGCAGTAGCAGGATCACAGTCGGGAAGTGTATACAAGCCTGACTGAGAGACAGATCTTATTTTTTTTCTTTTTCTTCTTCTTTTTAAATCTACTTAAAAAAATCAAACCAAGAAAGAATATTGCTTCTCTCTCCAGAAAGCAATTTGATGGAGACTCTTTATGTTCTATGGAATCTTTAATCTCCTTTGTTAGCAGGAGTCACATAGCCTCCATGCTTTACTTAAGTCCGTGACCATCCATCTTTGTTCTTGTTTGTTTATGTAAAAATGAGTGAAATCTGTGGTTTATAAGCTTTTCCATTAAAAATGTGACAATTAAAAAGAATTACAGTTTTTAGAAAAAAGGATAAGGTTTTATAGCAGAAAGAAAATTACTTTATCTGATGGTGATTTTATTTGTTCTTATTAGTAGACAAACGCTGGAAAATTATGGTGTTTTAATCATGGTGATGTTAGGAAAAAAATATGTAAAAAATAGGAAAGTAATCTGACATTCTTAAGCCTTCTGGGTGAGGTGTCGTTAGAACTTTGCCTAGGACTAAGGAATGCTGTATTTGGGTATCTATTAGGAAACTAGGTTTTTTTCCTTTTTTTTTTCCTTTGATTTGGGGACCTTTGAATTTTCAACTCTGTAGAGGCCTTGGAGGGAGTCATTATTGTTTAATCTGGTTTCTGAAAGGGCAAAGGCATGTTTACTTCTTGAACATCCTGATAGCAGCCACCTCCTCTAGAACTGCAGAATGGACTTGATCGCTCTCTGTGATGAGGTAGCTGGATCTGTGAGCAAGGGAGGAGCAGCAGATGGTGTTTAAGATTTCTGATACTGTCTCCCATGCTTTCTGTATAGCTAAATCGGTGAGATGTGGACTGGGTAAGTGGATAATAATGTTGGTGGAGAATTGGCTTGATTGCTGAGCTCACTGGTATGAAGTCCAACTGGCAGCTGGACAGTAGTGGTATCTCTCAGGTGGTCTGTGGCATAATAATCCTGAGTCTTTGTGCCCTTGAATTGCCAAATCCACAGTGGCCCTGTAAGCGGTCACTAACCCTTTAGTAAGGTTTCTAAAAGGACAAGAATGGAGTTTAATCCTGGAGCAGCCAGCTGTCAAAAGCCCCTGCTAGAATTGCAAACCATCACTGATGGTTAGAGCTGCGAGTGGGAGGATTTAAGCATGTTGGAATAAGAAGTAATTTGACAAACAATAACGGTGTAAGGAAAATCCAAAGATTTTCTTCATGAGTCCAGCTATCAGAATCTAGACTTGTCAAATGATACTGGTTCCTGTGCAGTGCTTTGCCATTACTGTGCGTGATCTCAGTTGTGTCTGCACCACAAATGTAGTACTTGTCAATAAGGTCTCAGGAAAAGGCTTGATGCTGTACTTGGAAAGTAAAGAACCATCTTGATACAGCATTTTGGGTAGTGTCAGATAAGCCAAAATGTAAGCATAGCCTTGATGAGATTTGATTTAGCTCTAATTGTTACAAAGAACATTGCAATACAGAAGGCCCATGCTGCAGTGCTTTGAGACTGCTTAAATCGAGCTGCCTTCTCCGCAGCTAGGAGGGGTTTCTCTAGAAGAGTGCAGTCACGAAGAAATGCTTCTGCAGTACACCTAATAGCTAGGTGCAAAATATGCTGCTTGGTCATAGTAGCAAGGTAAAACTACAATGAAAATATAATTACAAGGTATATGGTGAAAAAGAGGTCATTACAGAAGTCTTGCTTATTCAACAAACCACCCCTTTTAAAAAAAATTCTAATCTTTTAATTTCAGGTTTTTTTAAACAACTACAAGTTTATACTGAAGAGTTCAGGAGTTGGCCATTGTTCAAACTTTGGATAGGACCGTTGCCTATCATGGTTCTGTATCACCCTGATAGTGTGGAGGTGAGTATGCTTGTCTCCTGTCTATTCTACTGTCATGCAAAGTAGTGTCCAACCTATTTGTTTCTATTCTCTCAATGTGATTTTTGCTAAAAAGGGCTTGGACTGATTTACTTTAGATTGTCCTCTGATCCAGTGCTAAAAAAGGTGAAAGCAGAAGAATATAAAAAGCCTAGTCTTGGAAAAAAAATAAATACTGAAGATGGCCAGCAAATGAAACACTAACTCAGTATGTTTTTTATGAAGTATCTCCTTTAGCTTTGTTTTCACATGTGTTATAGCTTCTGCTCCCAAGATCAGAATGGACAAACAGATAGCAGGGAAGACGGGACCACTGAAATAGGGATAGAACATTATGAAATGCAGGTTGCAATGCTTGTGTCTGACTGACTTCTACATTAGGACTTGGTGGGTCTGTGTTGATGCTATGAAATGTAGTTGTTAGTTTTGCTACTGATGATGGTTGTCCTTGAACTGGGAAGATAAGAGTTGTTTCTTTGTTGGAATGTTTATTGAAGAGATGGAACTTCTTGTGAGTTTGGTTAAGGCTGGAAGCCGTTGGGTTTTCTCTGAGCTCTGCCTGTGGCTTAATAACACAGATTTTTCTTTTTCAGGAAGGTAAGGGGAGTGGGAGCGGGAGTTTTTGGGTATTGTTTCTCAGGACTGGGATATTTACCGAAAGACTTGAGGATGTGACCTCAATGTTCCCCCAGTGTACCAGCTTGTATTGAAGTATTGTGCATTTTACTGAGGCTTGGGGCATTTTTGTGGGGGAACTGAGGTTAAGTAAAGTAATCTCAGCTGAATAAATCTCTCTCCATCTAACAGGTGATGGTTTTTTTCTCTCCTTTCATTTTTCTGACAGGTTATTCTGAGCAGTTCGAAACATATAGAAAAATCATACCTGTACAAATTCCTGCACCCATGGCTGGGCACTGGACTTTTGACGAGGTATAGTGAAATGCGGGTGCATTGCTGTCTCTTTGAAATTCACAGAGTATATGATAGGAAGAGGGCTTGGTGGCAGGAATGCTGTGTGTATCTCTGTCCAGAGATGTAGATGATATCTGTAGAAGTCTTTTATCCTGAATTTTGTTCATGGCCCTCCAGAAGGTAGTAGTCAGTAGCAAAGTGCTGAGGGTTGAGGTCCATGGGCATCAGACATGGTGTATCCTCACTGTTAGTTTTCTTCCTTACTGGTTTTGTCTGCAGTAGACTTTTAGAGGTGTTTTGACTTCCTTGTGCTTGCAAAAAACATAATGGAGGAGAATGTTGCAGTCTCTGCTGATTAAGGGCGGTAGTGGTAGAAGGTAAGCAGATAAGCTGGCCTGAGGAGTGCCCCCGTAGCAGGTTAACAGAAGTGGTGTGATGGTTTACCCTGAAGCACAGTTGCCAGTTGGGTGCCTGTGGGGCATGTGATTCAGAAGAAGCAAACAAGAACCCCCAGGAAGGTGGTGTCACCCACTGAGGCTCCACGCTTTTTCACTGACGTGTGGGAGGTGGTTGCCTGTCTTCAGGGAAGTACTTTCTAGCCAGACCTTGAGGCAGTCATTTGCATGATGTCTGTGGACCCTTGTTCTCTGCAGTCCTCATTTCCTAGTCAGCAGATGAAGGTAAGCACGGGTGGTGATTAACAGAGACAATGTGATGAGTTGAGGCCTTGACGCTGAATAGCTGGTTTGTCCTATTGATGACTTCTGCTCAATCCCTTTGAGCCAGTGCACTGAGCTGTGTTGCCTGAAGGCTTGTTGGCATCTCCTTTTGTTGAGAGAGTTGCAGAAATGGTAGCTTGTGCTTCACAGAGAGCTGGAGCAAGAAATACTCCATTTTGCTTCTTCTGGGCAGTGCGATGGACAGCTTGAAGAGTCATCTACAATGTGTCCATCTGTGAAGGTGTTCCAGGTTGCCGTTTTTACTGTGTACTTCCTGTGATGGTGAGGAGTTTATTTTTGACTTGGAATTTGTAACCCTTCCTTCTCCCTGTTAATTTTGCAGCACTGGAGACAAGTGGCGGTCGCGGAGGAAGATGATAACTCCTACATTTCACTTCTCAATCTTAACTGACTTTCTAGACGTTATGAATGAACAGGGACGTATTTTGTTGGAGAAACTTGAGAAGCACGTTGACAAAGAACCATTCGATGTCTTTCTGGACATCACTCTCTGTGCCCTAGATATCATCTGTGGTAAGTCCTCTTCAATTATTGTGGCAGAGCCGTGAATGACACGGATGCTCATGAGTACAGCTGTGCTGTGTTTTGCGAGGAGCCAGTTGAACGGGAATGTCCCTTCACATTGTGTGAATGCATTTCCATCTTTCCAAGGCCATGCTTTCTCCTAGGGTGTCTTGTGTGCATCTGAGCGGGTGAGTGTGTGGGACGGGCAGGGCGGAGGTAGCAGTCTGAAGTGAGGTTGTGTTGAGGAGCAGGGTGCCTGGGCATGGAAATGTAAAGTGAGCTCATCACCTGGAAAAGGATGCGTACACACCTGTCAAAGGGATGGTGTGGTGACAGTCAGAAGCTGGGAGCAGTAGCAACTTACTGTGTAGAGGGACTCTGCATTTCCTTTGCACTTGTGAACTGTTGATATTTTCCTCCTTTTAGAAACAGCAATGGGCAAGAATATAGGTGCTCAGGAGAATAAGGATTCAGAGTATGTTCGTGCTATCTACAGGTAAAGGAACATTTTCCTTGGCTACTTTGTAGTTGTGCTGAAGTTGATGCTGCTGGTGTCAGGAAGGAGTTCATCTGCTGTGAGCCATGAGGGAGGGCTGGAGGTAGAAATCCAAGAAGAAGTCCAAGAAGGCAGGAAAACCTGCAGATTTTGATGTATTTTCTGGTATGGGTATATGCAATAGGAGGCTGAGGCTTTGCAGAGGTGTCAGCTGCCGTTCAGTTAATCCATTGCTACAGGAGGTTAAAAAAAAAAAGAGCTGCAACATTTCATATCAACATGACTGGCAGAATTGGGAGGGTGCTGGTTTAAACTGCATGTTAAAGCAGAGGCACTGCTGCTTTGCAGTTAACAGCAGTATTTACACCATTCAAATTGTATGTGACTGTCCAGTGGATTAGGAAAAACATGGTGTATATTCCTACCACACTGGTGTGTCAGCCTAGATGAGGTGTGGCTGCCTGTGGCATTAATACGGCAGAGAAGAAACAGTTGTAGAAGGTCTAGGAGGTTTCTGGAGTGTGTGGAAGAGAACTTCCTGACGTAATGACTGAGCCAACTAGGGAAGGTGCCCCACTAGACCTGTTTTTTGTGCACAGAGAAGGACTTGTGGGTGATGTGATGGTTGGAGGCTGTCTTGGGCACAGGGACCATGAGATGATAGACTTTTTGATTCTTGGAGAAGTAAGGAGGGCGTCAGCAGAAGTGCCACCTTGGACTTCTGGAGGACCAACTTAGGCCTGCTTAGGGGCCTGGTGGACAGAGTGCCTTGGGAGTCCTGAAGGGCCAAGGGGTCCAGGCAGGCTGGGCATCCTTTAAGATGGAAATACTGAAGTTTACTGACACAGGAGCAGGCTGTCCCCTTGTGCTGAAAGATGAGCCAGAGGGAAAGACAACCGGCATGGCTGAACAGAGAGCTTTGGCTGGGACTCAGGGGAAAAAGGAGAGTTTACCACCCTTGGAAGAAGGATTAGGCAGCTCAGGAGGACTACAAGGGTGTCATGAGGTTATGCAGGAAGAAAATCAGAAGGGCCAAAGCCCAGCTAGAACTTAATCTGTCTACTGCTGTAAAAGGCAAGAAAAGATGTTTCTGTAAATACATTAGCAGTAAAAGGAAGGCTAAGGAGAATCTCCATCCTTCATTGGGTGCGGGGGGAAACATAGTGACAAAGGATGAGGAAAAGGCTGAGGTAGTTAATAATTTATCCGCAGTCCTAGATAACCAGGGAGGTCTCAGTTGACTGGAGGTTAGCCAGTGTGATGCCCATCTACAGGAAGGGCCAGAAGGAGGATCCAGGGAACTACAGGCCTGTCAGCCTGACCTCGGTGCCGGGGAAGGTTACGGAGCAGATCATCCTGAGCGCCATCACACAGCACATGCAGGACAACCTGGGGATCAGGCCCAGCCAGCAGGGGTGCATGAACGGCAGGTCCTGCTTGACAAACATGATCTCCTGCAACAAGGTGACCCACTTAGTGGCTGAGGGAAAGGCTGTGGGTGTCTACCTGGACTTTAGTAAAGCCTTTGATACAGTCTCCCACAGCATTCCCCTGGAGAAACTGGCTGCTCATGGCCTGGACGGGTGCGCTCTTTGCTGGGTAAAAGCTGGCTGGCTGGCCGAGCCCAAAGAGTGGTGGTGAATGGAGCCACATCCAGCTGGCGGCCGGGCACAAGTGGTGTTCCCCAGGGCTCAGTATTG
>JAVJGI010000035.1:13298473-13321694 GCA_035590275.1 Ibycter americanus
GGGGAGGGCCGGGCCAGCCCGGGCGGGGGGACCGGGGCGGTGGCGAGGGGAGGAAGGGGGTGGCGGGGGGACCGGGGCGGTGGCGAGGGGAGGAAGGGGGTCTCACCCAGACTGACTCTTGGCGGGGCAAAGCCAACAGCGGCGGGGAGGAACCGCAGAGCGAGCGCATGCCTGGCTCCTGCCGCCCGCCATCCACGGATAAAATGCTACATATTTTAATAAAGCAGCATACGCATGGCCCGGCAGTTTCCATAGGTGCCCGTGGATTCAGCCCAGCATGTCCAGGAGGAAAAGAATTTCAATTTAGTGCTAGCTGATGCCACGGATTCATTTGAGCACACAAGACCTCTCGCTCTACGGGCAGCATGTGACAGCAGGGGGCTGCTATAATAATGCCTCAACAGATGAGAGGCCCCTAAGAACATCCATATGGGTTTCAAGCCCCTCAGAGAGTCCTCCCTGTGGAATGGCAGGGCCTTTCCCCTGCCTTCCCATGGTTTTGCTCGCCTCCTGTCAGAAGGCTGGACTTCCACTTCCCAAAGCACAAAGGCTGGGATCTCTGCAGAGGCTGCACAGGAGTAAAACAGTCATCTGCACCCCGCTGGGCACCCATTTGCTGCACCCACCTGTGAGGTGTAAGGGTCAGAGTGGCCCTGTACAGCACACGTCCCACACAGGTCAGGGTGGGGGACATGCTCCTGCAAGAGTTGAAACAGCCCAGCAGATCCCACTGCTCAGAGCTGACTCTGTGTCATGTCTGAGGCACCACGAGCAGCTACGACACTGCAGGACCCCAGCCCAGGGAAGCTCCAGCAGTGGCTGGGGATGGGGCTGGCATTCACCCTCCCCAGGGAGGCAGCAGGAATGGCTCTATGTGGTGCCCCAGGGAAGTTACTGACCCTCAGCATCGCCTGTGCAGGGACTGCTGAGGTCTGCCCTCATCGCTGGCAAAGCTGCTGGGATGCTGGGGGCAGGGTGAGGTGAAGGGGTTTGCTGAGAGGGCTTTGGGAGCCAAGACACCTTGGAGCAGGCAGCCCTTGCTCCAGGTGCTCGCCCAGGTACCCCAGTGAAGCCCTCATGGAAAAGCTTGTCTCCATTTAGGAGGGGATCCTTTGGATACTCTTACCTGCCTCCCTTCTCCATCTTACAAACCCCAATGGATGTCCCACTCTTACTCCTCTTGGGGCCTCGGAGAGAGACCTCCAAATCCCACCAAGTGCTGAGCACGGCTTCCAGCTTGGTTCTCCTGCAGGTACATTAGCCGTGCCAGGGGAGCTGGTGACCCCCACCCCTGCCGTACTGCTCGCAGCATTCACAGCCTCCCCCAAGCATCCCCAGCTGCGCACATCTCTGCGAGGAAAGAAATGGTTTCTCAATCCCAGGCCTTCCTGGGGCAGAGCTCGTCCTAGCTGTAGAGCCCATTGGCAGCAGGGCAGTGTGGCTATCAGCTGCTTTCTCTGCTCTGACTGCAGTTTCTCTAAACTGGCTGTGGTTCAAAGAGATTTCAACATGATAGTCTGCCCCAGCACGTCCCTCTGGCCAGAGCCCAGCGGGGAGAACCAGAGACATTCAGACAGCGCATCACAGGCGAACCATTTTAATTAAACGCGATGCTCTGGTCAGCAGGGCACGGGGCTTCTTCGGGGGTACGGGGAGGAGGAGTGAGCGGGGTGAGTGATGCAGAGCAACATGTGTGTGCTCAGGGTTAGCTCTGAACTTGACAGCTTTGCAAGGAAAGGGGGAAGTGGCAGGATGAGCTGGTGCTCGCTTCCCAGCAGCCTCACCATGGGGCTGGTACTCCGGGCAATGCTTACAGTGCGCTGAAAGCCCGGTGCAAACTGGGGGACTCCCTCCCTCAAACTCAAAGCATTTGTTGCTTCCTGATACCAATCCTTCTCCCAACGGAGAAGGAGGATGCCTGCGCACTGCTTATGAATGTTTGGGGGTACAGGGACCTCATCTGGCTCTACATCTCTGCCTGAAAAGTAAAAGCTCAGGAGGGCCCTGCGCCAGGTGGGTCATTGCAACGTGGTGGGGAGCCACTGCAGCCACAGCCACCTCCTGGAGGTGGGAACAACCACTAGGTCTGATGACCCTCTCGTTGAGCTGCAAACCATGCCATGCTCTCAGCCCTGGTGGCAGAAGGGATCCAACACTGCTGGGTTGTGTTAAGAAGACCAGAAATTATTTGCGAGGGGGAGTAGGGTTTGAGGAGGAATTTGGCAAGGGGATTTTTCCTCACATGGAAGTGCAGGATCCACAGAGGCTGAGAAGCTTGAAAGAGGGCCAAGCCCTGGTGTCCATCCTACAGAGCCTCTCTCAGGCTGGCCCCCTGGCTTGAGCCTAATCCACCCTGGGTAGCTATGATCCTCCCGCCTTCACCTGAGGTTCCCAGGATGCTCTGGAAAAAAGCTCCCAGGCACCAAACCACATGGTTCTAAATCACCAGAAATGCGGCTCTGTCCAAAGACCCGCCAGGGCTGTTCTCTGCTCCCGGGACAGCCACGGCCAGACCCCGCACACCGTGCCTGCCTGTGGTCATGACCACGGAGAAGTCAGAGGTGGAGCAGCCTCCAGCCCAGCACAGAGGCAGGTGCTGTGACGCTGAGCGGTGCTACGCTCCTGTCCCAGCAAGGATGTGTCCCACCTCCTCCTTGCCTCAGCTAGCGGTAGCCTGGCCACGTGAAACCACAATTATATTTCAGGCAAAGCAGGGAGCACATCTAGCCCGCACCACCGGTTGCTGTGAAGAGCTGTATTTGCCAATCACCACTGGCGAGACAGAGGGAGCGTGGTGGGAGGATGGGTGGCATGGGATGGAGGTAGGGAAGCTATGCCACCAGTCCTTGGCAATGCCTGGAGAGACAGCAAGGAAAGGGTGGAGAGTGACTACGTGATGCTTCGCAGGGAGAACTGATCTTATTAATAAAAGCTGCTTCTTCCCAAGGCCTTGATAATCTCTCCTGCTGCAGATTATTTACAGCTGTGGAATTTAATACTCCAATGAACAAAGCTCCCCAAAGCAGACAGGGAGCGAGCAGACTGTTAACCCTTCTGCGTGGTACAAGGGGCTTTCAGCTCAGGTTTGACATCTCAACGCAGCTGAGCCACAGGCTGCTACAGCCCCACCAGATCTCAACACCTATGTGGCCAGCACCCAAGCCAGGCCAATACTTGGAATAAAGCCAACGCAAAGCCCATTCAAACAACTGGATGGGGAGAACACCTCTAAGTTGAAAGGATAGGCCAGTGAGTAGTGCTCAGAGGCAGAGTCTGGGCAAGGGCGGGGGGCTGCGTTGTCAGTGAGGTGGTGCTGCATTAACCGCTGGGTAAGCACTTAACCTTACAGATACCAGGCCAACAAACTCAGCCCCCAGGCTGAGAAGGTTGCCATCCCCAGCTAAGTTATCCATCCCACAGGCTCAGTGTCAAGTGTGTGTGAAACTGTCATCCAAGCCCTGGGAGCCTTGCTTTGGGTCTGTAACACCAGTGAGGCCACGAACTGCAGTACAGCACTCCCTCTGCCCTCCCTGGGACCAGAAAGCCCACGGTTAAAGTACATGCTTTAACATGCTCTGCAGTGCATCCCCTTCCTCAGCTTGTCTTGAAATTCAGTGCATCTCAGGATGAAGGCATAAGGTCCATCATATTTGCCTTATTTGCCTGAACAGTCCCTTAGATACAGCTGATTTGGAGTGAGAGAGAATGGGGTGGGCTTGAGGCATAGCCTGGCGAAAGCAGGGGTGAGAGGGATGTGTAGGAAGGACTGGTTAATCATACTGGCTGGTTGTCCCACCAGTGCCTGAGCCTGGTTTTAGCACGTTCACTGCTGAATGGGATGGGCAAAAGAGAGCAACCAGGGGACGGGGTGGGTGAAGGGATGGAGAAAGAAAGGCAAACATCAGGCTTCATTCACATGCTAAAATCCAATAACTACCCTATAATAAAGTGGCAGATTGTGGAGCCATAAATGCAGCCTGGTTTTGATCTCCACCTCTCTTAGCATGCCTGTACTTCAGACATTGCCCAAGGACCACACAAACCCTTGGTCCAGTTCCGCATAGGATGGTTTAAAGGGTCACAGTAGCATCCCTACCATAAACTACATAACTATAATCCCTGGACATGATAAACAGCCCCCATCCTCCTCACACAGCCCACATGGGAAAAAGCAGGGCTATGGCAGAATTCAGCTAGGATCTGCTATCCTCTCAGTCAGTAAAAGTTCAGCTCCTGAAGCACAGGAAACACAGAGCTCATGCACCAACTCACAAGTCTCTTGGGATGGCACCTCCTCTATTTCTCAGCAGCACCCAGCCTTTGTGCAGTGCAGAGCAGCCCACACCTGCCCTAAAACCACACCATACGCCTCCCAGGTTATGCAGCCCATTGCCCCTTGACTTGCAACACCCCTCCCTACAGCCCCTCTCCCACCCATATGATGCCATCTGGCAAGGATCTCTCAGGGCTCTTCCCAGTCCTTCAACCACCCCACACAGGAGGAGCTGGAGGCTGTAGAAGAGAGCTCAGCCCAGCCTCAGGTTTTTGCCCAATATTTGCACAGGACAGCCCATTAACTCTGCCTTTCCCAGTTCTTTAAATTCTTAAGGTTTGCTCAACTTTCTGCAGAGACACAAGATACCACCTGCCAGCCACCACTCTGCGCTGACAGAGCCTTTTGCCATTGAGTTTGCCAGCAATGCAGGCTGCTGTGAACATGCTGGGTGGAGACACCAGCAGTAAACGTTGCCCAGGGAGCAGGGGAAGGATGGATCCTGCCCTGCAGAGCCTGACAGGCGTTTGGAGACCCTCTCTCACAGGCAGGAGGCTGGCCTGGCTTCCCTCTCCCCCCGGCCCCAGCACCTGAGCCACCAAACCAATGGCCTCCATTGGTCTGGGTTCGATGCCCTGGAGGTCCCTGTGTCCTCAGCTCACCCTGCTGCAGGTGAGGCCTCCTGGGGACCTGTCCCTCCTCTGCAACGAAGAGCTAAGGCACATCAAGGGCAAAGCAGCAGACTTGTGAAGCCAGTTAAACTAGCTATTTACTGCTGTCAGCATCATGAAACACAGATTCAAGGCTTCCTAGAGCTATCTGGGGCCTCCTGGAGAAGGGCCAAGAGCCAAGCATCAGCCTCAGGAAACAAGGTCAAAGATACCATCTACCATCCTACCACCTTCTCTCCTCACTTTATCTACCCCTCTGAGCAATGAGTTTCGTGCCACCAGTGAACTGGAGCCTTCCCTGCTGCTCTCCAGACACACACAGGGGATCTTGGGCCTTGTTTTGAAGAGGAATGTAGGCATGGTTAAGAGCAAAGCTCAGGTGGCTGGGCAGCATGCAGCCATTTTCTCTGCTCCAGACACACATGAATGCAAAAGCCCAAAAGCTCATCATGCAGAAGTAATAGCCCCTCCTGCACTGGAGACGGGTACCACCTTCTCAAGCCTCCTCTGCATCCCAGACAGCTTGGACCAGACCATGGGGCAAAGTGTGAAAGTCAGGACAAAACAGCAGCTGGGGAGCCCAGGCAGGGCTTCCCTAGGGATGGCCTGAAGCACAGTGATAAGAAACGCACTCTGGCTTGTTCAGCCTTTGCCATCCCCAGTGAACCAAGAGTGGTCTGCTGTTGTCAGTGCCTCCAGGGAGTTGCTGCTGGGCCAGCAGCGTGGGTTGGGCATCATTCACCCCACTGTATCTCCCCCTGCCCCATCCCAGCATAGAGTGCCTGTTTGGGTGAGCAGGACCAGGCTTGGCAGGACCAGGATGTCAGGGAACACCTGAGCAGCTCTTCCTACCTCCCGGATGCAGGAGGTGGGACATGCTCCCCAGCAGTACACATCACCCCGAATGCTCAACTGCTGCTCTCAACTCACAAAATGTTCCTCGTTTCAGAGCAGAGAAGGGACCATCATGATTTCCAATCCCTGCGTCATATTGTCCCAGAAATGGGAAGAAGGTTTATTTTTACCTTCTCCAGGGTCAGCCCCCAGCCTCACAAGCTAGAGCAACAAATCCTTTAATCCCGAGAGATGCATCTAACACAGGAAACCACATTGGGATGCCATGGTCACAACTGGGGCCCATCAGAGGAGGAGGTTTGGTTCAGAGACTGGGCCACATGGCCACGGTTGTGAGCTCTGTGATGGCCCTCTTTGGCCAGGGGTGGATGTCATGGGGTGACATTACCATACCTGGGATGTTTGAACTCTCAGGGGCTGAAGGTCAACCACCATCTACATTCATACTGGGGACTCAGAGCAGCAGTCAGGAAGCCCACCAAAGCGTTGCCGTTGGTTTTGGCATGAGGACAGCCCCAGCTGCGGGGACTGCTGTACATGGGGTAGGAGATGAGAATTTCCTTGGGGTGGCCCAAACTTGGCTCATTCCTTTTCCTGCCCTGCCCTTGTAGATCCTGGCAGAAAGAGCAGCTGGTGGGCTCTGAAGGCATCTTCACCTCCTCTCCCTACACTCCACAGGCAGCCTGGGGTACAGCTGCTGTAGGTCACCAGTGGAAGCACCCCGGTACCTGCGACAGGATGCCTGCCGAGCCCTTCCCAGAGCTGCAGTCCTTCGGCAGGCTGGGATGCCGGCAGAGCTCACTCCGCCGTACCTCCGGGCAAGCAGAGGGCTAGCCTCACCATATAGCAGCCGTGGGATCACCGTGTCCCAGCCTTGGCCCTGGGGAATACTCACCACAGTGCCCCTACACTCCACGTCCAAGTGCTACAAGGCCATAACTATGAAGAGCAGCTCATCCGAGCTAGAGAGTGAGACAGGTCTGGGGTACGATCATACACCAAATGACCTCAGATTTGCTTCAGAGGCTCTGCCTTGGTCCATGTTGTATCTTGGGGCTTGTGTGTTTATTTTTAAAGAACCACATTAAGTTCATAGAGTTTACAGCCTTCAGACATTTTCAAAGCAAGCTCATATTTCAGATGCCCAAGTGACAGCCTGTCTTGGTGTCTACACCACAATAACTAGGCACATCACTTCCCAACCTTTTGGGGAGAGCATGTGTACTACTCATACTGAGCACGCTCACTCTAGCTGGCATGGAGATGAGCATCCAAGATCATTTTGAGCTGTACTAAGCAGTGAAGCTTGCTGGTGCCCTGGAGCAATGAATTCCATGAGGCAACTTGTGTTTCGGGTGAAAGGAAAAATGAAAAAAAGCTAATTTTATTTCCTCCACCTGCCTGTTTGACTGAACGTTGCCTCTACTGCACTCTCAGAGAGGGTAAACGGATGTGCCTGATGTGCTTTTTCCACATCCTTCTTTTTATCCTTCTGTCATGAGCCCTCATTAATCTTCCTTCTCTCCAGGCTAGACACTCCTGAGCTTTCCAATTTTATTTTCTTGTTAGAGGGTGAATCTGTGACAGGCCTAGGAAAATTCCCATCCTCTGCCCTTGACAGCTTCTGAGATAAGCTGGCCAGCCCAGCACGCATGAGCTCACTTGAGGCTCCACCAGTGATTTATGCAACAGCATTAAGACTAGGTTCACCACCACATTTCTTATGCTGGAGAATGGGAGAAACCACTCAGCAAATGAGTTGACAAGGCTGCAGTCAGTGATAACTCACTCACGGGAGAGCCCTTTGGGCAGCGACCACACAAGCTTCAACCATGGGGCTCTGCCCTGGCAGCAGTGCCAGCCCCATCCTCCTCCCTTCACTCTGGCTCTTCACCCCCTCCAGCCTCTCCAGGTTTCCCAGTACAATTGTCCAGTCCATACAGTCTCCCCAGCGAACACCCTGCCCCTGACCTTGTCTATCTTGAACAGTAGCTGTAGGGTATAAACAAGGCAGGCCCCAGGTCCAGCTGTTTCCCGGTCCTCTTTGCTCTCCCTGGGTCACGCGGATCTTAAACAGCACAGCCACATCCAGAAGAGAAGCAGACATCTGAAACATGACAATCCTCACTTGTCTCATCAGAAGAGCTCAGCAGGGTCCTCTTGCTGCCTCTCCGTGGGCGCCTGGGTGGAAAATGCTGTGCAGCCTGCAAACCCCGCTCACTGCCTGAGGCTTGGCAAGCCTCTCCCTCAGGGAAGGGGATTTGGCATCTGCCTCTAGGTGAAAGGCCCCGGCAGGGAGTTTCAATGCATTTTGAGGGGTGGTTTTGCATCACAAGAGTGGCCCAGCTCCAGGCTTCCCAAGAGAGCCAGCTGCACCTCCCCGCTGCCCACCCCTGCCCCCTGCTTTGCAGCCCCCTGCCATCCATAAGCCAGCATCCCGCTGCTGGACAGGGTATCGTGTCCCTCCTCTCCCCACCACGAGCAGCTACCAGCCCTGTGTGAGTCACAGCACCACTTGCAGATCCATCTTTCCATTCATCTCCTAGCCTAGCTCGCCCTCACCAAAATGAGACGGGTGTTAGATGTGACCCTGCCACCCGCAGTCACTTAACATGCCTCCATGGAAACGGGACTCATCCATGGTCAGAGCTCCCTGGCTATCGCCAGGTCCTTCCCCAAGGGACCAGGTCAGGCTTGGTCACCACCCCAGAGTCTCCATCTTCCTCCTCCTTGCCGACTGCGGCTCAGCTGCCCCGCTGCGGGCTGGCGGCTGGGGAACGTGCTGACGGAGGGAGATTTTGGCTCCAGCACGTCAGTCAGGCTTAGGGGCCCGCTGTGCGGCGCGGGGGCCATGGGGACAGGCTGCTGGGCACACCATCACGCCCACATTGCCATCTAGCCTCCTGCTCTGGGATGTGCAGCTCGCTGCCCTCACCCCTGCCCATCGCTTGCTTTGGACTGAAGTCCGGCCTCTGGCTGCATCGCCCCCAGTTCAGCGGGGGTTTTGGCCATCCCCCCCTCCTCCCAGCCCCCAAGTCACTAGCTGCCTCCCCCAGCTCTGTGGTCCATCCACCCTGCTGGCACAGGGCCACGAGACGGGGCTGCCTGTCTCCCAGCCTCGGTCTCCAAGCAGATGGAAGACATCAGCTCCCCGCTGCATCCCTCTGCAATAATCTGTCTCGCCTGCTTCCTTTTGGGGACACCCCTTCTCATGGCCAGCTAATCCCCCTTGCTCGCCTGTCTCTTTCCAGACCCCAGCCCTCACCAGAGAGCCCTGCCGCATGTCTTTTCTGGGCAAGCACCTCCCCAAAGGCCATCTCTCCCTACTCATGCAGGATGCCCTAAAAAAAAACCCCTCTCCTCCAACTTCCACGGAAGAATGGGCACAAAGTCCCCACTGTGGCCAGGGGAATAGGCACCCCCTCGGGAGCTTCGTCTGACACAAACGCCATATCCAAACACATGGGAATAGACACCAGCCCAGGGAGCCAGTCGGAGCTGCCGATAGGGGAACACTTGTAACAGGGCAGGAAGACCCAGCAGGTGGCAGCTCCTCCAGAGGCGGCACAGGAGATGAGAGAATTCCTCCTAAGCACTGTCTCACACTGGGAAATATTTCCATTTACCATATAAAATCATGTTAATGGCAGAAAAATAAACACAAATAGGGAACAGGGGAGAGAATGACCTTCATTCCACCAGCCTGCAGCCATTCTTTAAGAAAAAGACCTGCAAGTATTGCTACCCACAGAGGAAATCACACCTGATTCCCTGGCAGGATAGATGCACATAGAAAAGCCTCTCATTTGGAGAGAGCTCAGTCTCAGGCAGATCCTAAAGAAGGATGCCACAAGCCAGAGCCCAGGAAACCCAGCAGCTGCTCCCAGGACACCACTGCCTCGCTGCTCAGAAGGCTCTGGCACGTCTGGAGCAGAGGAGGGGCCAGCCTGGAAGTTGAGAACCAGCAGGTATCGTCCCCTGTGCCGAAATAAAGAGCGGATCTGGAATACAGGGCCTGTTTGAAGGAAAAAAGACAAGTGAGCTCAGAGAACCTACACCAGCCTGGGCCACCAGCAAGGCACCATCCATCGGCTCCTGCCTGTGCAGGCTCCGCTGCTGGAGCAGCACCGGGGCACTCAGGGGCTGACCAGCCCGCAGCCATGGCAGGGCCAAAGTCAGCAGGACAGGCGGGAGCAGGCTAAGGGCTCCATCCACGAGCCAGGCTCTGTCCCCTCAGAGAGATGCTGCTACAGGCAGCGCCTGGAATTTGCCAAGCACAGAGCTGTCACTGTGGGCCAGGGATTTCTGCCGAGGCTACGTTCCTTGTTAGAGAAAGATGGGTAAAAACTGCAGGAGACACTCTATGGGATATGCTTAGCTTAGCTGTCTGCACGTCTGCTTATTAAGCTCCAAGGTTAAGGATTTAGTTCCACATATCAGTTTACTTCAAATAAAGCATCGTTTCACATTTTAATCTCAAGTATGCTGCATTGTCTTGCCCGCTTCCTCGTGCCCTCTCCTCACGACCTCTTCCCCAGCGAAACACTGGAAAGTTATTAGCAAATATGCTGTGAAATATTTAATATCCAAACAGCGGGGTCTGAGCATCCCATGAGAGACTCATAGCCCTTATGGTCAGGACAAGAAAAACAAGGATTGTTTGCAGGCCCCCAGGTCCTACTGGGAGATGCTTCGAGGCTGGAGCTGTTGCCAAGCAAAAACCTCACAGTAAAGCAGCCCTTTAGATGAGTTATAGACCAGGCTAGCTGGGACCGAGGTATTCAGCTTGGGATGGACCCCACTCCCACCACACCCACAGCCTTTGCACAAAGCCAAAATACCCCGTACAAGTGCCATTCCAAAGTGTATTTTCTGGCCCTGTGTTAGTGGAAGCCATCTTCCTCTTCTGTTCTCAAAAGGGTTTCCATCAAGGAAGTCTGAGCTCCTTCTGTCTGCAGGAAGGCCATGACAGACATGTCAACTGACTTATGACTTGTTTATTAAAAAAATTACAAAGGTATTTGTTTACATGTTTATCAGGTTTGGGGGACTTTCAAAGGTTGCGGTAGGTTTTCTAAAGCAAGGCTGCGGAGCCAGTAAGTGACATAAATGCTTTCCCTAAAACACATAAAAGCATACACCCTTTTTCTACTTGAACTACTTGAAAGCCTGCTATCGGGATGAGCTCTGAAATGACTAAAAATCCCATGTCAAGTGGGCTGTGAAGATTTATCCGATGGCAGCAGGGCACAACGCTGGCTTTCCCACCCCCCAGCTAACCAACGTCGGGCAGGTGCAGCACCCTGCAGCCCCGCACAAAGGCTCCCAGCTGCCGGGGTCGGACCTGTGCGCCCAGCACCCGCTGAAGCCCCTTGACCTTGAGCAGAGCCTCGGCAGCCCCACGCCACTCCCGCAGCTGGGCCGGCGAGCCCGGGAGCTGCTAGAGGGCCCAGGGCTGCTCCCGCCGCCCCGATCCGGGCACCCGCCTGCCCGCCGGCACCCAGCATCACCACAGGGCTGGGAAGCCGCTCATAGAACAGCGCTCCTCATCCAAAAAAAAAGAGCCCCAGGAGCAAATTCAACCAGGGAAAAAACCAGGCAGTGAACAATGCCCAAGCAGTCAGGCTGTGCCATGCCCCTGTGACACGGAGGCAATCCCCACGTGGGGGTGGCAGGCCCGGCACACTCATCGCTGAGACTGACACACGCAGGTTGTTCACCATCCTGCTTAGCAAAATGGCATAAACATCACCTGCCAGCACAGAAAGTTCCTCCTGAAAGCCAACCGCGCTCAGAGAGACTGAAAGACTGACATCAGCGAGGCGAGCGTCGGCTCTGCTGCTATGCCAGCAGGCCAACACCTGTGAAGGAAGCAGGCTGAGAGCTTCAAGGCAATGCCCACGGGGCTCAGAAGGGCTCCGAGCAACAGACCCAGCGTCCACTGGCCCATGGGCAGTGGCAAACAAGGAACATGCAGCCAGCAGCAGCTGATTCTGCTTTCTCACAGAACTGGGCAGCATATAGGCTTGGGCCCCTCCAGCTCACCGGAAATTTCACTATGTGGGACAGTGCTATTAAACATTGAGACTGAATTTAAATTTGAAGTATCATCTTTATATTACCTGGAGTAATGGAGTACGAGGGGATCCAGGGCTCACCTTTTCCATGGGCAATGTGGATTCCACAGTGGGGAGCATGGGGTAGATGCATCTGTTAGGGGTAACTAGTTAGAAGTGTGGAACAGTTCAGCACTGCAGTCTTCAGCCCTTCACATAGGGACAGCAATGCAGGGCCAAGGTAAAGAGCTTTCCCAGCACAACAGGGAAGGCAGGTGAAAGGACAAGGCACAGCCAGCTGCCATCGCCACCAGACCTGTGCAGTCGGCTCAGGGGCCTGAAGCTGGCCAGACTCCCGCTGGCTGCATCCCCCACACCCTCTTCCCCAGTGCTGCTATTTCTAGGAGCACTCTGCCCCAATGACCCTTTACTTGCCACGAGCACCAAGTTTCTCTGCTCAGCTCCATATAAAGGCAGTTGTTCAGCTCCTGGATCACAGCTGGCCCTGAAAGCAATACAGTAGCATTTGCCCACTACTGTGCCAAGCTTAGGAAGCTGGACAACAGCCAGTCTCACCAACCGACATCACAATGTCTGAAACAGTCCCGAAAAGCAGTCCAGAAGGAAGCTTCTTTCTCTGGACCTTTACATCTGAACCCAGCCCTTGTACTACTCAGAGAACGCAATTTCCTGAGGTTGGTCAGGTGGAGAGCATACGCTGCATCTCAAACCTACCCCGTCCACCTGCCCTTCCTACCTCTTTTTCCCCATCTCTGGCATACCCTCTTCAACCACACACCAGTGAAGCTGAAGGCCATCATGCTCTCCCAATTCCGATTCCTCCTAAAGACTTGTCTTAGGCAAAGACGTAAAAACTAATCCTTTTACTGAATGTGCCCAAGGCACCAATAGTTCATTGTATCTCTCTCCTACTCCATTACATGTGAATCTGTTTTGCAGAACCCAGTGTCATTGGGCCAGGGACCATGCTTTGTCTCTTACTCCTGGGGAACTGGGAAAGGCAGAAATAGGGAAAAGAGAGCATAAGCAGTACGAAACAAGAAGGATTTTCACATTCTCATTTTAATGATGAGAGACCAAAATTAACACCACCAGAGCAGTAAGGGCAAAAGACCATTTCTCAAACACACCGCAGGTGTTCTGTGAAATAAACCAACCTCCTTTTGGAGAAAAACAAGGTATTTCAACATATAAACTAGTTGATTCTAACTCTTAAATGGGAAGAGAGACTCTTGATGAACCTCAGTTTTTTCACATTTCACCATTTTCTAGGACCAAGGAACAGCTACTGTATGAAAGGATATAAACAGGATTGCCAGAGACTTTTCTTAGCTTTCACACAAAGTTGCGGGCGATGGCCAACACTTTGGATACCTTTCCTTCTCTCTGTCGCAGGATACAGGGTATTGGTGTTTTTATTCTAGTCCCTATTGGATTTCCGTTGTCTTCTATCAGTACCACATTGTTGGAATCAAATCTAGGTGTCATGGTGGGGCCAGGCATCTTGTGCCCTACAATTAAAGCCTTCTTCTTTTCTCCTTTGATAGCCAGAAGTATTGTATCTCCTACTTTGCCAACTCCAGTCTTGTTATACACGTGGATACATTTTGGTGGCCTGTGGTACGGCGTGTTCCCCAAGGCACTGTTGTCCACCACTCGCACACGGGTGAGTTTCTGTATTGCTTGGCATGCTCCAGTGATACTAGCAAAAGACAGGAAAGAATGAGAGACAGATCTCTTCAATAACTCTTGGGAAGCAAAGGCAAACCCAGCACAGGATCTTGCCATTACACAAACCACTTGGAAGGCGTCAATAACAAATATATACCATATGAGTGACGCACTGACTGCATTCAATGTGCTCTTTGAAAGCCAGATGCTACTTTGGACTTTGCACACTCTTCACTAAATGTCATACGTAAAATGACTGTTCTACCTTGAAACACGACAAAAAGATGGCGTGAAGAGCAGCTTGCATTTACTGGGCTTCTTAGTAACTGCAGGTTATTCCATTCAAGTTCAATTTATAAGCAAAAAAATGTGCTTGCTTCTGCTACAAACAGCCTACAGGAACCTAAGACTCAAGTCAGGGTCTTTCAGTCTTGTACACGGTCCCCAGGAATAAGGACTTTTCTGATCCATCTTCTTTTCAGTGAAGTCTATGAGGGTCTCCCGTCTTATTCCGCTCTCAGTGAAACCTCTGAGGTCCTGCTGTGGCTGTGCTAAGCTGCCACCACCTAGAATCTAACAGATCACCACCTTCCTCATGTGGGAGGAACCCAGAGAGACACCATCTCTTCTGTATCTGTTTGTTCTGTGGGATTATCAGAAGTAAGAAACAACAGAAATAAACTGCACAATACTAAGTTGTTAGATCTGACTCTGATTATGTTTGGAAACAGCAGGAATAAACAGAAACAATTCAACCTCCCTTACAGGAACGGCTATTCTTTTAACCAGTAAGCTCAAATGCAAGTGATTTGTCGCTTCTTTTCAAAGGATGCTCAAACACAGACCATCAGAAAAGCAGGAAGATCCTTTGTACTGCTAAACAACTGCTTTGCAGTACAGCACTAGAAACATGCTGGCCAGACAGCTGCAGGAATGCAAAATTGCCCTCAGCTGAACTACTCAAATAGATAGCATATGGAGTCAACCGAACTGTCCATTTTGTTTTGCAGAGCAGAAGCATGTACAGTAAATAAAGGCCAATGGGGACCATAAGCCCTTCTTGAAGATGAAGGACCTGTATTTGCAATGCTGCCTAGAAGAGCAAGCCATCTCCTGCTTATCAAACATGGTGTGAATGGACATCAGTTGAAGCAGACATCTTTACACGCAGTAAGGGAAGGCCGGCTGGGTCAGTGTGCGTTAGTCTAACTGCTTCAGAGGTCAAGTGCTGCCTTTCAAGATTTGTTTCCCACAGCAGAGGCTTTCCCCTACAAGAAGACATGTCTCCTCTCTCTCAGAAAGTCACTCACCTCTGCAAGCAGCCACCCCCTCCCATCCCATCCCCTGGCAGGGACTGTGGTATACTACACTCCCTATGCTTTGCCTGTCGGCTGCAGCTGCACAGCAGGGAAGGCAGAAGGGAGGAGGCTTGAAAGGGACAAGAGCATCGTTACAGGAAGGAGAAGGGGGAACCTAGGTAGGACCAAATCCACAATGCAGCAGTACCAAACAACTGTAAGTGCGATTGCCCAGGTACCACTAGACAAGAGTAACTGTACAAGGAGGACTTTTTCTTTCCCCTTGTTTCTTCATTTCTACCAGAATTGTGGAGCAAAACCCCACCACATCCAAAGCAGGCCCACCAAAAAGGAAAGGTTTCCCCATTCAGACTGTCAACATCCTGCAGCAGCACTGCTCACCTCTGTGGACTCTGCCTCCCTCTCGCTGTCAGTGCAGATATATACTTTATATGTCTACTGGCTGATGCTCTCATGCAGCCCATTTACAGAGAAAGCCAGTAAGACTTACACACTTCCTCAAGAAGCTTCTGGGACTACCACACAACCTAGCCCTGAGCATTGTCTTAAGCCCCTCTCCAGACCACAGCCATGCGAATGGCTATTCTCACCCTTTAAACTGAAGCCCTGACCCTTCAAAGAGTTATACACTAAAGATTCCCCACACTCGCACCAAGCGTACCGTGGGATTAGGCTATAAGCCTTGCGCAAGGCACTGTAAAATATGAGGTCCATGAATTTAAGAAGCTTTAAGTGCCTTGAGCCTGGAACAAGGACCTAAAGAAAAATAACAAAATAGACTCTGTTAAGGTACCAGGAAATAATTTTTCAGGTTACTTTTGTTCTATATAACTGAAATGACAAACTTTGGAATCATTTTAAACATGTAATTGGCTCTGCATCAGCAGGGGCTGGCTGTCAATTTTTGCACTTGGCTGAGAAACACAGGCACTTTCAACTTCTGCTTGCAGGCCCTAGTATTGCCCTCAAAAGCCTAAAAGCCTCCTTACAGGCATATGAAAATGCAGAGTTCAGACTGCCAGGAAACTGCGTATGTTGTTGTGTTTGGGTTCACTTTACAACCTGTGAAGAGACAACTAAGATTTTTTTTTTTTTTTAATTATACTATCATTTTTTAATTACAAATACCGTAACTTATGCTTGACCTACTTAACAGCATCTCTTCCTATCAGGAAACTCTATCAAGAAAAGCAAAGCAAAAGCAAGATTTGAAAATTACCTGAAGTGTCGCTGGATCACCATACTGCTTAGACGGGTTAAGGATAAACCCAATCGTCTATTCAAGAGAGCCATTTGGACCCTGGTAACTCACTCTGCATAAGAAAAAAGAGAATTATGAACTCCAGAAAATGGTCAGAATTTATTTTGCTTCCTTTCCCTTATGTGAATCACACACTAGAGCCTCAGCACCATTTTAGACACTGCAATCCACAGCACACAGAGTGGTAACAGCATCCACAACATGCTCCAAAGCAGATCAACAACCCCTACCTGAATTCAGGAGACAATATAATTCAGATGTGTGTACTACAAAGCTGGGTTCAGTAGTTTCCTGCACAAAGAGGTAAGGGCTCTTCTGCATGCACTGTGAATTATGTAACAACAAGCAGGTTTGAGCATTTCAGATGTGAATTAGAGGCTGCAGTGACCAGTAAAAGCTACCAGTTACTTATAAAAGCTACCAATGTTACCTATAAAACCAAGTAAAAAGCCGGAGATACTGTGCAGATTGGCATTAGAGTTTCAAGAAACAATTTGCCAGACAAGAAACAAGACAAAGCACCACTGGTGAGGGCATGCTTTCTCTCCGCATACACAAGGTGTTCAGCAGCCTGTGTTTAGAGACCAGAATCACACCTCTACCAAACTCCTTGTGTTAAGGCTGCCCACATGAAACAGTTCCCTGTAACTTTACGGTGCTTGCTCAACCCAAACTGAAACACCACCCCAACTGCAGCAGAGCTAGGTTACAAGGGTAACCTCTGACTGAGTTTACCACACTTTCTTCCCTGACTGCATCTACAGCAGTTCCTTAACCTCGTTCTGTCAGACTGATGGGGACCAGCTTGCACACACAATTGCAAATGCTTATCTGAACCCGGATCACTTTACCAGACATCGGTTACGGAGCAACGACCCAGGCAGCTATGCTGGCAGATCCAAGTGAAGGGAGAAAACAACACATACCTAGACAGCCAGTTGTCTTTTAGGCCGGCTCAGGTAGAGCTAAGGCTTTCCATCAGACTGCGACTACCGCTGTGTGACACTGCTTGCTTAGACCCTGGCAGTATAACCAACACATGCTTCACTTCTCTCCTTTTCTAAAGTAAACATTAAAAATACATTGACCTCTTATCTCCCGTTGCCAGTTCTGATGAGCTTAGGGCCTAACTGTAGCGGTACACTGTAAAACCATTTTCTTAACTTTTATTTTAAAAACAAAGCTGACCTAACTTCTCTAGGGAGAAAAAAATACCCACAGTGCCTGCCAACAGACAATGCTACAGCTGTTCTTATTACAACCAAGTAAAGCCCAGGCTAAATCTTCATTCTCTCTTCTGTTTTTATTTTTCCCCAGTGTGCTTGTTTACTTGGAGATGTATGTAATTTTTAAGGTTTGCAGTTGTCCTAGAGAGTAAGTGTTACCTGACAGCAAGATGAGAAGCACTGGAGGTGTGCACCACAGCAATTTTGTAGCAGCGCTCTCTGAGCAAAGCACAGCATACGTGGTGAACCACCTCGCCTGCTGTACAGGCAGGTTTAGAAGAGAACAGCAACAGCCAAAGCTTACATTTATTTGCTAAACAACGACACTTTTCAGTGGGGTAGAAGATCTCCAAATGAATTCAGAGCTTCCCTGCACTGCCCCCTTTCTGAAAGGAGACTCCAAGAAGGCTGTGTTTTTGTCACAGCTCCTTACCTAGCTGTGCGATCCTAATGAAAACAAGGCCCTGCAGTACTTAACCGCGCTGCTCGCAATCAAGATCCAATTACCTGGGCCTTGCTGCTCCTACGATTTCTAAGCAAGTTCAACTACATTGCCTTGCTGTAAGCCCACACTCTGCTTGGCAAGGAGGCCAGCCTGTGTCCTGTTCTGCGCTCGGGTGTACTGTTTCCTTGTGTGAAACTCAAACCCAGTGGGTATTGCTCCTACTTCCTCCAGAATCGCGCCGAGGCCTTGGATCTCTCTAGAAAACCTATCAAGCAGCAGCAGCAGCAGCAAGTTGGCCTCTTTGTTGTCTTCGATGGACACTTCTTGGGGAGTCCAGCCAGCACTGTCACCCTGTCTCTATTCCCCTGGCAGGCATGGTGGCCTTGGTGACAGGAGAGGATAGGCCTGCTCATCCTCACCACTGCATAAGACCAATAGGAGAGGTCTGCTGGTTTGTGGCAGGGCAGGCACAGGTGCATACTCTGCCCGCTGTCAGAGGGACAAAACTGTCAGGACCAGCACAGCTAGATGTGCTTAAGGCTGCATATTAGAGTCCTAAAGTGCTGCCTAAACCCTGAACTCACTCCCCACTCCTGAGAGGAGTCATCATTTGTTTCTACCCCATGGCAGCAGTGAAGGTTTGAAGTTACAAAACTACCAGTAGAAGCATCAACAGCATTAAGCACCCGAGAACTGTTTATTTTTCCAGATGACTCAGTAGCCCCTTCTTTGCTAAGAATTACTCCTCGGCACATTAAGATGTGTCACAAGCTAAGAAACTTCGTATGATTGATTATTTGGTATGAAGCATCCTGTTAGGAACTGAGTAAACAGGGGGGGTGCTTCCAATTAGCAGGAAGGTTCAGGGTAGAGGGAAGAGAAGAATGCATCTGTGGCATGGACTACAGCATTCAAGGGTGCAAGTGGGTTCACAAAGGGTGAATCACATGTTCAGCTATAGTACCATGCCAACTTCCCTTCCAGAAACAAATAGCCAACAGTTTGGGTCTATCTCCAGGTGTGCCTCAACCAGACCGAGTCCCAACTTGCTCCATCTGTGGCTGTGATCTCCTCCGGCCTCAGTTTTCCCCTCTGTGGAGTGGCTAATTACTAAACTAAACTCCAAAGGGCACAGAAGCCACTCTCTCTGTCACGCTGGCTGCTGCCACACAAACGCTCCGAGTTGGTGCCAAAGTTGATGAGTCGCTGTAAAGCAATGACAGCCATCAGCCACAGCGCAGCAGGCACCCCTCCCCTTCCCAGTGCCAATGTTGCCTCACACCAGTAGACCTTAAAAAGGCTCAGAGGAGGCTGCGCTTAGCACAGGCACGGGGAATGCACGTGACACAAGTTTACTTCTGGAGGCGGCTCTCCCCAGTCTGTCAGGTTTCAGTGCTTGGAGGTGTATGGGAAGAATACCCCCATAATAACCCTCAAGTGCAGGAAAATTTGCAGGAGTTCCCAGAAGTCTGCTGTCGGTATTGCCCAACTGATACAGGAGTGCACCCTACAATACCCTGGACAGGCAAAACACCAATGCTGCTTAGTACTTAGCCACTAATACACTCCTGACCAAGGAATTATCTTGGAAGGGACTTCTGGAGGTCACCTAGTCCAATCTCCTGCTCAAGCAGGATTAATTTCCAAGTTGTTCATGCTAGACAAGAGCAGTATTTAGACAGACACTATCCTAAAATGAAGGGTCCAACACAAAGACAACTATTGATATAATGTCGGCCAGGTGTAGTTGCACCAAAGCAGCAATAAAGAACCATGCAGAGAAACCTCTCTCCCAGTTCCTACCCTGCTGCCTGTAAATTCTAGCAGTCTCTATCTCATGGTTAGAGAGACTAATTTCTTAAAACCAGAATCATAGAGACACTTTACTTCTCTCTGCTCCACGCACCTGTTAAAAGTTAGCACAGACCTCAGGCAGAGTTTGGAGTAAGATTCCAAAAGGGGGGAGGAGTTTGTTAATCAAATATTCACTAAAATGACCCAATTTCTACTTCGCTGAATAAGCCTGAGCATGCAATAACCTGCTGCAGCAAACAGTCCCTTCTCAAGGGCCCTTCAGCCTTACCACCTTCAATGCAACAGACCGACATCAAATTCCAACAGCGCACAACAAAGAAACTCTTCACCAGTTATAAACCTCTGGAAGTTATTTACCCACTGCATCATTTTCAAGTGCCATACCACAGCTACCACCTTCAGTGTTTCTCCTTGAGATTAAAGAATTAACTTACATTTATTGCAATCTTGAGTGGAGGAATTCTGGAAAATTTCATTCCAGCTAACAGAAGCAGGCCACATACAGTATTTTCATCAAAAATGTAAACACATGAGTAGACCACCTCAGGGAGCTGATAAAAAGCAAGGACATCTTCCAGATAAGAACAACAGGATTACATACTCACTTTGAACCAATGTCAGGGCACACAGTACCAAGAAAGGAAGGCCTGTGTCCCCCTACACACATTTCCATCACCTCCCTTATGCTGGCTCTAGCATTAACGTAAATTAGTCACAGTTTTCAGCTAGATCAGTTCCCTGATCCAACTCATCCTGCAGGTGCATGAATGCTGGTGCAAGGGAATGTGGCAAAACACAAGACAGGGACTTCTCCTTTCATTGCCAACCCAGACTGACACTCTGACAGTATCTCCAGAGAAACACCAGGAGATTTGTACAAGAAAAGGATCTCTTTTACTTCAGAAAAAATACTGACGTGCTTCACGAGAATGGTCTGTATTAATCTGCACTATTAACACAGCCATGGGAGCACTAAAAAGGTCTGTGTCTGAACACTCAAGAGGCCAGTGCAATGGCTCTGACCAAGTGCTTATCAGTGTACACCCTAAAAAACAGTCAAGGTGCCGTTCTTACCCTGCCTGCATCCTAGAGTAAACATACTTTTAAATAGTGCTGTTACCTAGCAATCCAGTATTACTTTCCTTTTTAATCACAAGTTTTGGAAATGACACCTGCTCCCTGTATTCCCAAGATCTGTAGTTCCACAACCATTCAGCTATTTCTTTTCCTTCTTTCAGCTAGTAACTCATCCACACAAACAGGCCCCAGGGAAAACCAATGGATGTTGCAAAGAAAATGCTGAGGCCTACTACCCAAAGGCTGCCGTCAAACATACAAAATAAACCAGAGAAAAATATTCTCTGCTTTAATAGTAGTAACCTGACCTGCACAGTCAAACAGTAGGGGCTAACATTCCCTTTATTCTTCTAAGAGACCAAAACAGACATGCTCCAGGCACCACAAAGATTTGAACTGCATCTGTCATCCATCATTAAAATGCAGGAAATAAATCCAAGATACTACGTGTGATGCAAATACCTAAACCCCTACTCTGCCAGTGCAGGTTTATTTATAGACCGTCTGCCAGGGTGAGCTACAAGAGCCAACTGTGAACTACAGGACTCAATACATTCACAGTTCTCCTCATAAAGGAAACAATGTGATTAAGGGCTTGCATACCTTAATGACAGCCAGAAAGGCAAGGATTCACACAGAGGAATTAAGTCTTCACAAATTCCATTTATGAATAGGATTAGCTATTAAACAGGATATTTATTGATCCAAGTTACCAACAGAAACTGATTACAGGTACATGTTTAAAATTTTGCAGCAAAACACACTAACCCCATTTTCCAGATGACAATCACCGAAGACAGATAAGAGCCGAGTATCTTTAATGAAACCTTACTTTTGACATTTTACATAACCAGAAGTTCCAACTCTAAGGAACTTACGGCTCTTACTGTTCTAGTATCTGAGCACCTTAAATCATTCGATATATTCACATCCACAGCACTGTACTAAAACAGGAGGGATTATTCCTAGTGCAGCAGCAGGAAATTAAGCTACAGAGAGGACACCTTCCTGTGTGAGGTCAAAGGAAAGGATCAGCAGAGCAAGTACCCTGAAGGCCTGCTCTGGTATGGTCTGTGGGGCTGGAGGTGAAGCCCAGTGAGGTCCCCCCTTGTCTCTGCCTTCTGGAATTACAGGTGAATTCAGAGAACTGCCCACACTCTCCTAACTTAGTGCTGCTATAACCTCTCAAATGTATCTTTACTACTTCTAAACGTGCTGAGGTCTCAGGAACAAGACAATAGGTGGCAAGCCACAAGACCAGATTCTCTTCCCAGCCCAGGCCTGGGTGACCGGTGACCAAGTACCAACCAACAAGGTGTGATTAAACCAGACAGCAGTAACCACGCTGGGGGGAGCTGTGGCATGAAGAAGGACATGTACAAGAAGGAAGAGAAGGAGGGGAGCTGTGGCTCAACCATTAAAAAAAACCTCAGCAACCACTGACCCAGGCTAGTTGTTCACAGACCAAAGAACAATAGTGACTCCAGGCCTTCCTGATAAAGCTACACCAGAAAAGGATGCCTAATAGAGTCAGAATTCAGGCTTAAGAGAAACGTGACCTGCAAAGGCACACTCATGCCACAAGGCAGGACCAAGCTACCTGCAGCTTTGCTGGAATAAGCCTCACTTCTAACTCAAACACTTCCTTTAACTCAGTTTCCTTCCAAACAAGACCCTCCCAGGTAAGACTGGAGAACTCTTGAACCAGACAAGTGAACACAGCTCAAATGAGCATCTGTGTCCTGCTTTTAAAAGAGCTGGATGCCCATCTGCTTTTACTACAAGGAGTAAGACTTTCATGCTCGTAAGAAATCTGTCATCCTGTCTTCTTCCCCATATTGCCTCCCCTTACTCACCAGACCTCCAAAGGTTTTTTGGAGAACAACCAGCAAAGCACAGACTAGCACCCACACTTCCCGAGTCCCCATGACACACGTGAGTAAATGCCACACTTGTCAGGACACAAGAATTTTGGTCTAACTTTGCTGCATGACTGACTACTCATACCCACACAAGCCTCATCCCGGCAGCACAGCCCCACACGAATCCTGAAGAAAAGCAGCGCTCTGCAGGACACACGTGCAGGACTGTCAGAACAGTGTTTTCCACCTCCCCCAGGCCAGACTGCTAGGGCACCGGGCCGAAGGCCAGTGGGGGCAGAGGGTGCTGCCTGTCAGAGAGACAAGATGCCACCGGCCACCCCATCTGCAGCGCCCTGTGTGCAAGCGACCCGTGGGCTCCAGGCCCTGCACAGTCCAGGCTCCAGCTCCCAGCCGCTTTCCCAAGCTGCCGTGACTGTCTGCCACGCTGCTTCCAGCGCGCTCCCCGTGCCGCCTCCGGGGACAGCGTTTTTCATTCTTTTTAGAGCCACAACACATGCCCAGGGCTTAGAGGTTTCAGGCCGCGTGCACAGAGGACTGACGCCTGCAAACAGCTCCCTGTGAGGCACGGGCAGCAGGGCCGGCACCCGGGGAAGGGAGGGCCCGGACAGCCCGGGCCTCGCAAGGCCCGCACGGCGGCCCCACACGCAC